>CP106724.1:109682182-110245364 GCA_025506655.1 Gossypium rotundifolium
GGTACGTTCCCACGCCTGTGTGCCGAGGGTGTGTCGATTCACACGGTCGCCTTGCACGGTCGTGTTGTGGAGTGTGTTGTTCTTCCACACCCGTTTGTCGATTGGCACGCCTGTTTTTAGAAAGCCAGTATGTGAGTATGGTTGGAATGCACGGGGTGTGGTCTGCCCGTGCTCAAATAGGCAGTATCTTAGCACGGTCGTGAGGCACAGCTGTGCTATTTTTTTTCGGTGCCCGTGATGTGGGTGGTTGGATCCATGACGTTGGGGTGTTTGGACTGACTTGCACGGCTCTGCTCTGTCAGTGTGATGGTTCCGGTGGTCCACACAGCTACGGGCTCTACTGTGTGTAAGGCTGTGTGGCCTGGAAACCTGCATCTTTGTTTTAAATGTGGAGAGAGAATAGAGAAGAAGAGAAAAGAAAAAATAATTTTGTAAAATAAAAAGTGTTAGCGCTCAGGTTGCCTCCCGAGAAGCACTCGTTTATAGTCTTAAGCTAGACTGTCTTAGACTTTGAAAATTTTAGGGAGGTTTAAAGGTTTGAATATTTTCCCTCTTACTGACAGTTTTATTTTCGTGACAAAGTTTAGGTCGAGAAGCATTTACCTTGAAATTGCCAAATATTGGATTGCTTACCTCTACTATTTCGTGTGGGAAAACATCGTGTACCTGAATGAGTATTTCTTCCTTTTCTTTAGGTTTGTTGAAGTGATGTGAGGATAGGCTTTGTCTAACAGCATCTGGTCTCCTATTTTAAAGTGATTTGATGTCCTTATGAGCTCTTCTAGTGGTTCCTTAGGTTTTTCTTCATGTGGATCCGACTTTTCTTTCGTGTGTATCTTCTGCTCTTCTAATTTGTCGGTCTTCCAGTTTTGTTTCTGGTGTGATTCTTTTGTGACGACTTGGGGACTATGAGTTGGCTCAGCTTTGATGCTTTGTGATGTTTCCTGCGATGAAGTTTGAACAATTTGATTATCTATTGAAACGACTTTCTTACCTTTATCTTCTATTGTTTTGGCTGAGCCGATAGCTTGAAGATTGACTGATTCTTCTCCTACACGAAGAATGAGTTCTCTTGTGGCAACATCAATTTTAGTTTTGGCAGTCGCAAGGAAAGGTCTTCCTAAAATTAAAGGGATTGAATTTTCCTCATCCATGTCTAAAACAACAAAATCTATTGGGAAAACAAATTTATCGATTTTTACTAAAACGTCTTCAATAATGCCCCTAGGAATTCTAACAGTTTTATCAGCTAGTTGAATACTCATCCTAGTTTGTTTGGGCTTCCCTAGACCTAGTCGTTTAAATAGTGCATAAGGCATGACATTTATACTTGCCCCTAAATCGGCCAACGCATTATCAATAGTTAAACTACCAATTAAACATGGAATCGTAAAACTCCCTGAATCTTTTAGTTTCTGTGGTAGTCTGTTCTGTAGCATTGCTGAGCATGTTGCGTTAAGTTACACATGGTACTCTTCATCTATTTTGTGTTTGTTCGTCAAGAGCTGTCTTAAAAATCTCCTTGAGTCGGGCATCTGAAAAAGAGCTTCAAGAAGAGGTAAGTTAATATGTAATTTCTTTAAAAGTTTTAGAAACTTATCGAATTGTTCCTCAGAATCATCTTTTTTCAATGCTTTGGGTAGGGTATGCAAGGTTGGTGCTCTTTGATTACCGGTGTTTCTTATGCTACCTCTATTTTACCTTTTTCTTCCTTAGTTTCTTGTGTTGATGTGGGCTTGTCTACCTTTGTACCCTCTTGAGATGTGATGGCTTGGATCTGTTCTTTTGGGTTTATTTCTGTGTTGCTTGGTAGACGTCCTTGTTGACGTTCAGAAATCAGCTTTGTGAGATGTCCCAGTGACCTAGTAAGTTCTCCAAGTTGATTCTCGATTCCTTTGATCGATTTTTATTGTTCATCACGTGTTGTTTCAGTCTTTTGGAGACGAGAATATGTAGCTTCCATGAATTTTGTCAACATCTCTTCAAGGTTTGATTTCTTTTCCTGTGGATGGGGTTGATTTTGGTAATTTGGAGTAGGTTGCTGCCTTTGATTTCCTTGATTTCCTTGTCCTCCCCACGAAAAATTTGGGTGGTTCCTCCAACCTGCATTATAAGTGTTACTATAAGGATTATTATTAGATCTAAAATTGTTACCTATATAGTTTGTCTGCTCGTTTTCTGCACCTGGTTGGTAGGGTGGGTACTCAGAATTTGCCACATTCCCGCTTGCTTCGCATTGCATGACTGGATGTACCTATGAAGAACATAAATTATCAAGCTTTTTATTCATTAACTCCATCTGTGTTGACAGCATTGTCACTGCGTCTATGTTAAAAACTTCAGCTAATTTTGTTGGTTTAGCTCTTGTAATTTGCCATTGATAAGTGTTCAACGACATCTCTTCAATAAAATCATAAGCCACTTCAGGAGTTTTGTTATTCAAAGTTCCACCGGCTGGTGAATCAATCATTTGCCTAGTTAAAGAATTCACACCATTGTAAAAAGTTTGGACTTGAAGCCACCAAGGTAATCCGTGGTGTGGGCATCTCCTTAAGAGATCCTTGTATCTTTCCCAAGCATCATATAATGTTTCTGCGTCATTCTGCACAAAAGAAGGCATGTCATTCCTAAATTTAGCAGTTTTGGCTGGTGAAAAATATTTTAAAAGAAATTTTTCGGTTATTTGATCCCATGTGGTGATTGACCCTCGTGGTAACAAGTTCAACCACTGCTTTGCTTTATTCCTTAATGAAAAAGGAAATAACCAAAGACGTATGGCATCGTTAGAAACGCCATTTATTTTGAAGGTATCACAAAATTCTAAAAAATTAGATATATGAGTATTCGGATCTTTATCCTACAAACCATCAAATTGAACAAACTGTTGAATCATTTGTATTGTGCTAGGCTTTAATTCAAAATTATTAGCAGCTATAGCGGGCCTAACAATACTAGATTCTGCTCCTGTCAAATTAGGTTTAGCATAATCATACATAGTACGCAGAGCATCCTGTTCTTGCACATTTGGTGGATTGTTCTCGTCCATCCCTTCAGTAGGATTGGATCTTTGCTGTTTTTATCTTTGATAGTCTAGGGCTCATCTAATTTCTCTGCGATTTCTGCGAGCGGTAGCTTCAATGTCACTTTCGTATTCTAATGGTCCTCTCGGGTTCCTTCTAGTTATAAACTAGTGGTACCTGCTATGAAAAGAAAGAAAGAAATTTAGAAAAACAAAAATATATGTAAAAAAATAAAAATAATGGCTAAAGTAATAGAAATAGAGCTTTCTTAATATTTTAGAAGTTCCCCGACAATGGCACCAAAAACTTGATCGCGTCAAACAGTTGAGTTTTAATATTTATAAAAGAGTGATCGAACCTGTAGACTAACTGTGACAACGATAGAGGCAAGTGCACCTATCGAACAGTGGTATAGCTTAGGCAAGAATATCTTATCGAACCCAAGGGAACCTAAAAGTACTACTACTCACTTTTTTTCTATTATTTAACCTTAAATATGGAGTGATTGGTTTATTAAACTAATGAAATACTTAAACTAAATGCAAAGACAAAAGAATGAATTGGAGAAAGACTTTAGGAAAACTCAGTTGATAAAGACGATACCTCAGGAAGAATCCACCTATGACTTCACTTATTATTTATTCCCCAAACCATATGATTTCTTTACTTAGCTTGATCCGTGAGACTCCCTAACCTATATTAAACCCTCTCTCGAGGTGAATAACATCTAACCTTAGGTTAATTGGTGGACCTCTCGTTCTCTTATAATAACCCCCTAAGGAAGTAATAAATCGATCAATGGATTCCCATATTAGGTTTCACCCTAATCCGGCAAAATCTCGTAACCCTATCTCTAGGCGCCCGATCAACCCCGCTCAATTATGCTAGATCTACCCTATTCCTCCTCCACCTAAGCACATCAGATTAAATTAAGCAACATAATGAAGAACAAACCAAGTACTTATCCTATAATTTAGAAATCAAATAACAAAATCCATCATAGGTTTCATCCCCTTCAGGTATCTGAAGGGTTTAGTTCATAACTAAATACGAAAACATCTCAAGAGAAAAGAATAAACAAAACATTAGAAATCCCTAAAACCCCCTGAAGGAATTAAAGGAGAGATCCTCCGTCTTGAATGGAGTTTCGGCTTCTTGAGATGGATCAACTGGTTATCTTCAAGTGACTCCTTAAAGGATGAAAGCTTCAGCAAAAGTCTCTGCCCAAAAAGCCCCCTTTTTATGTCTGCCCTGGGTTGTTTATATAGGCTTTGGGATGCTATACTTGGCTCCTAAGTAACTCCTTCAAGTAGAATTACTATTGGGGTGTTGGAGTAGACTTAGGAGTATGTTTCTTTGGCTTCAAGCATCCAAATCCGAGTGAAATTGCTCTCTCCCGCTGTAGGGGCACGGCCATGGCACACACCCGTGTAACTCGTGGTTGGGCCGTGTCTTGATTCTGTCATTTTGGGCACGGCCGTGTAAGTCAGGATTCAGGCCGTGCTTCAGGTCTGTCGATTTGGACACGGCCATGTAGAACTCCATGCACGTCCGTGTGATAAATGGATGCTACACGGCCGTGCGTCACGGAGTTGAGGCCGTGCTCTAGGTAATTGGCGAGGCACGGTCGTGTGGGATTTGGGCCAGGCCGTGTTGATTGATTGCTAAGGCCCAATTACTCCGTTTTAAGCCCGTTTTGTGTTTTTTTATCCTCGGGTGCTTTCCTAAGTATAAACATGAAAAGAAAGGATTAAAAGCACCTTTTTACAGAAATCTAGGGCTAAATCATCCAAAAGCCTATTAAATATGGGGTTAAAATATGTTACTTTTACGGTTTATCAACAAACATACATGATTTCCTATTCGAATCCTTACCATTTACCAATACCAAATTTCATAACCTAAACATAAATCAAATCCATTTGCACCACATTTAATTATCTATCACAAGTTCATATCATAACCGAATATGCATAGTTAACATCATCAATTAAACCAACTTATTAAAGACTCAATGACTAAACAAATCCTCCTACCTATTTACTATATTCGAACCTTTATATCACCAAAATCAAATCACACCATACAAGTATATATATATACTTACTAAAATTTTTATGCACATACATTTCACTTAACAATGTCCTAAATATATATAAGTATACATTCGGTTTTAGTCCATTTCATAACTAAATCAATCCATCACCCAAAGCATAATAAGTATACATGTACTAATCACCCAACCAATTTCATATGTCCAAATTATAACCATCACAATTACTTGCCTATTATAAACTTATGCCATACCAAATATGCATAAATATCAACTCATCTTTAATGAACATTACCAACCATAAACATAGATACCAAACTAAATCAAAAGATGATAAGCCATTTTCCCATGGCTATTATTTACATACATAGGTGCTCAATTCATATTCAACCTTTTACTAAGCTATACATGCTATATATTCGTAATTAACATAACCAAAAATACCAAAGTAAGCTGTCGATAGTGTGATAAGTCTTGCTGACGATCCCCTAGCTCGTAACGTATATCCAAAATCTATAAAATAGAGGCAGACGAAAAAATACAAAGTAAGCTATTCAAGCTTAGTAAGTCATAAGCAAGTTAATAACAACCAACTTAACAAGATCAATTATACATTTAACCAAATTTGGCCAAATACATCAAATTAGGTACTTATATATATTTCACATGCTCAAACATTAGATTTTGTGCAACGAACTATACATTTAACTTACCTTGCTTTTAATTTGGACTATATATTGGCCTTCACTTACACATGCCTGTTGAACCATTTGGAATTAAAAAGGATATGCGGATAGTCAAAAGCTCGTACAATGTCAACGTCCCAGACGTTGTCTTACATGTAATCACATATCTATGCCACTGTCCCAGACAGGGTCTTATACGTAAACACAAATTGATGCCAACGTCCTAGACGTGGTCTTACTCAGTAACACATAATGGATATCCTAGGTCATGACATATGTATCCTATCTATTCCTAAGGTTCGTAAGGGGTTTTACGAATGTCAAAACTCGATCGAATCAAGCTCGAAACTTAGCCAAATCATAATGTTTACATTCGGCCATAGCATATATATATTCAAATTATTCAATTTAATACATAAAAAATATATATTCATAGTTATATCAACTTTTAAATGCTTACGAACTTACCTCGGACGTCGACGACTACGAAATCAGCTATTTGACCACTTTTGTCTTTCCCCGATCCAAATTCAATTTCTTTAATTCTTGATCTAAATATGTTCAAATTAAGCTCATACAAACATATTTTTATTCAATTTAGTCCAAAAACACATAAATGGGTAAATTACCATTTTACCCCCGACATTTATAATTTTTACAATTTAGTCCCTATTGCACAAAACACAAAATACACCAAATTTCTCCATACCCAAGCTAGGTCAGATATTAACCATGTCTAAACAAGCCCATATAATTCATTAATTTCACATTTTAGTCCCTCAAATTATTATTATTGCAATTAAGTCCTAATTACTCAAAATAATCAAAAACTCCAATACAAAATATGTTAATCTAAAACATATCTTTCATATTTCATCATCAAAAAGCAAAAATCACAAGCTATCAACAATGGCACAAAAAATATTCATCAAAATAAAAAATCAAAGCTTGGGTTTTAAAGATTACTAAGCAACGATCTCAAAAACGTAGAAATTATCAAAAATTGACAAGAAAGCAAACCTTGATTGAGCTCCAAATAGGCCGAACCCTAGGTTTTATTCTTTCTTCTTTTCTTTTTTTAAGTTTCGGTGTAAGAAAGAATGAAAAACATAGTTTATTTTATGTTAATATATCATATATATGTTTTAATAATTAAATTAATTTTATAACCTTAGTTAATAAATTATAAAATCACATATATCATGTCCACTACCGACCAATTCATTTAATATTGGGCTATTTATTTCTTAAAGGCTTCTATTTTAAAAGCCAAGTACAAATTAGCCCCTTTTAGAAATAACCACCTAATTTTCACTTTACGCGATTAAGTCCTTTTATTTAATCGGACATCTAGACGACAAAAATTAAGTCATGAAAATTTAACACAAACAAATTCACACATAATAAATACAGAAAATAATTTTAAAATATTTTTCAGACTCAGATTTGTGGTCCCGAAACCACTATTTTGATTAGGGTCAAAATTAGGTCGTTACACTCTGTAAGTTAAGTTTTTGAAAGAATAAGGACAATAATAAGCATATAAACAGTGAGTTGTGAATAAGAGACCCTGCATGGGGGTTGTCTGTAATTGAGATCCTATTCATTTGTATGTAAATGGGTTTTAATGGTGGTTTCATGTTCTTGAAGTAGTTGTTGATGTTGGTTCGAGAAGGATGTTCGAGTTTGGAACTCCAAATTACTGTCTAGGTGAGTATTATTAGGCCAGTCTTTATCTTGGCTCCTGCATGTGAACTATTTAGTTAGAGATATGTATGTTGATAACATCTCGAACAACTTGTAAGTGTGTAAGTAAAGTAATGTAAAGGTTCTGTCTGATTAAGGATGATTTGTATAAGGTATTGTCAGAGTAAAAGTTAAATGGTAAGTTTTTCTGTGAGATTTGATATGAGAAAGTAAGAATCAATCATGTATGTAAATAAATCTAGGTAAGTAACTTCTAAGTAAGACATCCCTTTGTGATGCCTTTGGTAGGGCAGTCATATTACTAACTAGATTGCCAGATCACAATATGAAGATATGCGTAAGTCCATGTGGTAAAGTCCTATGACATTGTGTGACAACGAATACACTCATGGTGTTTCCTCTAGTGAGATGAAGACTAGATTGGAAGATCATGACATAAGGATATGTAAATCCATGTGGCTGAGACCCATCGCATAATATGATTATAATAATCATGGTGATGCCTTCAGTGATATGAAAATTGGACTGGCAGATCATGATATGAAAATATGTGTAAGTCTATGAGGGAGAAACCCATAACACCTTCTATGAAAGTCCATCGGGCTAGTAAAAACTTGATTCTGTGTGTTGCTTGTGTGGTGTGATCTATTAAGCCTTAATGGCATATTCTATGTTGCTTTTGTGGCAAATAATGAAACGCCTATGTGGCGTATTCATAGATGTCTATGTGGAAAAATCTGGTTATCTGCCTTTGTGGTAAGTCTTGAAATCTCTTCGAAAGATGATTGCATGATAATGATCTGATATGTCTGAAATGAAAATTGTTGGTTAGTCTTGTGATGAAATTGAATAAGCCTTAAGGGATAGTTCCTGGAAGAAAGTATGAATCTATATTTCTAATGAGGGAATCCGCCATGGTAGTTTATCAATATAGGATAAGGGTGTATTCATAGATATGAAAGGTATAAGTTTTTGTTGGTTTGAGTTTGTCTACACTGTGTAAGGTTGAAACCTGAGTTATCTGGTACTGCCATATTCGAGTAGTATCATGTCTAGTTCTGGGGTTATTTAGAATTTGAACTTTTTTCTAATTTGGGCATTCTTATGTTATGTAACATGGACGTATGAAATTCTTTTGAATTCTTTCGAACGTTTCATCATTAGTATGAGGTGTTTATGAGTTTGATTCAGGATACGATCTGATTAGTGGTTTGGCAGTTGTTAAACCCAATATAGGAATCCTCCAAATGTAAGATCAATTAGTAATTAACCGTCAAAGAATAGTATCTGTGAATAACCATTCTGGAAGAATGTGAAGTGTTTGTTTAAAGAAGAAATCTGTTAGAAGTGGGTTTTCTATAGATATTCTTCTTAGAAGTATTTTGTGTTCTAAGAAGGATTAAGATCTATATCAACTGATAAGATCTGGAATCAGTCAAGTAGTGAAGTGAAAGTGATACGTTAAGTATGGAATTTAGCATGTGGGCATATATCCATCATTATGAAAGAATTCACCAAAGATAGAGTGGTAATCCAAGCTTTTAAGATAAGGAATTCAACTAGAAAGGCTTCAAGGTATTCTATATTAAAATTCACAAAGTTCGAAAGAACTTACAAATTATTTGTTCATGTTTTAGGTCCTGTTATGTGAATGAGTACACTAGGAGGGACCAAGCCAGGAATGCGTTAGGGAAAAACATTGAGTTGGTATATTATGCATACAGAGGGCCTTTTAGAAGTATGACGTATAGCTCTCTACGATAAGAATAGTGTGTCTTTAACGAACTTTTGTGTTGTAATGTACTATATTATTTTTAAGAGTCTGTTGTATTCTTGAATGTTATCTTTATCTATTTTGTTCAAAAAGCCTTTATTAAAATAATATAAAGAATGTTGAAAAACTATCATATGGAAATGGTTTAAAAAATTATGCTAAGTGTTTGTGTGTCATAACATTCTATATCTGGACTCGATGATTTGGGTCGGGTAGAGGGTGTTACAATTAATTGGTATCAAAGCTTTCAGTTTAGTCTATCCTCTGATAGTTAAGTGAGAGTCAACCCTGCATGAATAATACTCCAGACCTGGCTTAGTCTTCCAGGTAAGTAAAAGACTTATGTTTGTATATTTTGATGTTAAAGTATTTATTTGATGAAAGGGGAAGGTAATGACTTCATTAAAAGGAGAAAAGTTCTTACAAAAAAAGTAAAGAAAATTGGACACAATGAAGATAAAATAAAATTTTAGTTCCCTCTTTAAATAGGTTGGTCAATGGTTTCAGTGGGGGCCTCTTCTATTTGGGGGCATTCCTTAAGGTTTTTCTTCAAATCAATAGAGCCTTCCAAGTCCTCTTCTTCATCTTCTACTTCAGGAGTAGTAGGAATGAAGAAGTTAGCTGACTGCTTCCATTTTCTTTGAAAATTTTCCCAGTCTTCTCCTTTTGGGTGATAGACATTAAAGCTTAAGGATTTGGTAGAGATATTTTGAAGGAAGTTGAAATCTACCTGACTCAGATTTAGAAAGCTAACAACCACTTGTGTGTGAAGAACTAGGTTAAATTTTAGCTTGGGTAGAGCCATAGTTAAAATTTTCTTTGTGTCTTCCTGATATTTCTTAAAGCTTCCTCACTAGATTGGCGTAGACCTTCCAACTCAGCCTTGTGGTGTTTCTCTTGAGCCCTAAGTTACTCCTCTAAAGAGGATTCTCACTCATTTAGTAAGACGACCTCCCCTCCAGCCATGTGCATTAGCTCTATGTATATTTGAACTTATCTTTCCAAGTTTGGACACAAGAGTTGAGATGTTCAATTTTATTCTCATACATCTGATGAGTTTGTCATAGTTGGGCTACAGTCTGTTTGCTAGCTTTCACAGCCTCCTCCATACTCACTATCTTAGCACGATGAAGATTATTGGTTTCTTGGAGGGCCCAACTCCAAAACTCGTACTCCACAAATAAGATTTGTGAGGACTTTGCCAAAATCGAAAGGGGAGATAACTCAAAATTCAAAGTAAGATAGGAAGCGAGAGCCTCTTTTACCTATTGAGGCACTAATTTAATTTGTTGCTAATATATGGAGCTCAGAAAGACAAAAGATAAACCTAACTTCAACAAATTATGCCAGAGAAAAACTCTTCAACTTAGCCAGAGGAGTGTTGGGAGGTTGAGAATTGGAAGGAACCACTGGCTATTCAAGGCATACTATTTCTGTTGGAACCTTAGCCAGAGGGGGATCTGTGGTATGAATAGGGGAGTCTGCAGACTGGTAGAGCAAGTGCTTCAAGTAGGGCTAGAACTGGAAAAGTTTGAGTTTTTGTTGTAGCAAGACCTTTTCTAAGTCTCCACTGTATTAACTATGGGCATTCACTCTCCTCGGTTTCTTAAGTTCTCCCTTCCACCATAGGCCTTTTCTGAGTTTTCTTCATTATTTTTTTCTTAGTGGGGCAACAGTAGCTCTTTCTTTTGCATGAGGCTCACCGAGAATAGCTGTAAATGTCCATATTCTGTGTTGGCACGGGCGCAATATGAGAACTTGATGAAGACCCTACACCATTAACACGAGATTTAGTCCAACTGGAAGAGGAAGGAAAAGGTGTACTAGGATTTGTAATATTCTGGTTGCATGGACGTAGTCTACAAATGTCATAGAAAAAAAAGGGAGATTCCTTGGTATGCCCTATTAAAACTTGCGCCAAATTGCTATTTGCATTATGAGGCCAAGCCACTGAAATAGAAGGAATATTAAAATCATCCAACCAATTTAAGGGGTTATTTGCCCAAATATTGTTAGGACTCAAATCTTTTAGGCAATATCGAAAGACATTTCTAATTGAAACAACTTCAACCAACTCTAGTATGCACCCTCTTCTCAGTTGTTTGTATTGTTTCCAGGAAACTTGGGAGTCGACTAGCTGACATAGTGCAAAAGTACTTTCCCGAGGAAAGGAACATCATGTGGGAAAGACAAACCCATTCTCAAGTTTACAGGTAAATCTCACATACTTATCATTCCTTAAATGCATATTAGAAATTATGTTCTGAATTATGAGCTTGCAGCCTGGGCGTATATTGAAGTGGGCATTACCAACTAAGGGTCCTTGTCTTTTTACCTTCAACTGGTAAAACTTTTGGACACGCCCAACATTGTTGGCTCATTATGCATGCAATAGTTTATAAATAAATCCACTAGTGTCTACTAGGATTGTAACAACCCAATTTTGGGGCTAGTCAGAACAGTGGTTTCAAAACCACTAATTTGAGGTTGGAGAAAATTATTTTTATAATTTTTTATGTGATATAGCATGATTATATGAGTGTATGAAAATTTTGGTGCATTAATTTTAGCGATTTCATGCTTAATTACAAAAAAGGACTAAATCGCATAAAGTGTAAAAGTTTTATTTTACAAGCTAGAGGTGTCAAATAGCTATATAATATTAAATTGGAGGTCCTTAAAGTGCAATTAGACCCTTAAGATAGAGTGGCCGGCCATAGGGAACAAAGAAATCAAAATAGGTCAAAGTTGGTGGAAATTAGGAGATTAATTGATGTAATATAATAAAATAAAGAGAAGAAAAGATATCATCTTTTCTCATCCTTCTCTTCACAGATTTTTCCCAAGAAAAATAGCCATGGAAGCTTGAAAATTTTCAACAACTCCACACCTTTACAAGTAAGTCATCTTGATGATTATTTTTGATGATTTTTGTACTTTTGGGACCCTTGTAGCATGATCTAGCTAATGAGGGGACTATTTTGTAAAATGGTTAAGAGTCTAGGGTTTTACCATGTGAGCATTTATGTTGTTTGCTGAATTTTTATGGAAAGTAATGAATCTTGGATGTTAAATACACAACTTTTGTGAAAGGTGTTTCTATAAAAACACCTAAAAGGACCTTTTTGTAAATGTTGTAAAATAGGTGGTACATGTGTGAAATAATGAGTATTGGGAGTTTCTATAAGAGTAATAAATGTTCAGCTAGGCTTGTTAAAGGAGGAAATTTGATTAGAATCGGTTTACGAGCCTAGGGGTAAAATCATAATTTTTGTGAAAGTCTAAGGGCAAAATGGTAATTTTGCCAAAATATGATTTTTGAAATGTTTTGATTAATGTTGTAATTAAATGAGTGAAATTTTTATTATAGATCAAGAAGAACGTGGAATTAACCTTGACCAAGAAAAGGCAAGGTTTCGGACTAGATTGCAAATTGACATATTTTAGTACTGAGGTAAGTTTGTGTGTAATAATTCAACACCATGATATTACGTTTTAAAATGTTTGATATTTCTTGATGATGTATAGTATTTCTATGAAAATGATCTATGATTCTTTGATGAGAATATGACGAAAGTTTATGATGTTGAAGTCTAGGTTGAACCTTAGGAAGTGAGAGGATACCGTCGTCAAGACATGAGATTTGTAAGGTCCCGTATAAGACCATGTTTGGGATATGGAATCAGCTTCGAGTAAGAAAATCGTGTAAGACCATCTCTGGGGCATGCCATCGATATACAATCTCGTATAAGACCATATCTGGGATATGGCGTCGACATCAATAGGAGATCCCGTATAAGACCATATTTGGGATATAGCATCGGCATCGACATGTGGTCCCATGTAAGACCATATCTGAGATATGGCATTGGAATCTTACTATGTGTATGACGAATTTCGGGTATCCTTTGACATTCTAAGTGGTTCAACGGGCAAAGAACAAAATTTATATCAACATAGCAAAAGTGCTAAAGTTATGTGATGAGTGATACAGGTATACATGAGAAACTCACGAGAAATAAGTCTGATATGGGATGTGTGATTGGTAAGAGTAAGCATGAGTAAGCCATGTCAATGTGCTTGAGAAATTGTGTTCTTACTTAAAGTAAAGTATGAATGTATCATAAGATTTTATGTTACTATTTATTTCATGCAAACTTACTAAGCTTTATGCTTACCCCTCTCTTTTCCCTATTCCTTGTAGTAACGCCAAGCTAGCTCAGGGATCGAAGGAAGTCGGAGTTCGATTCACACTATCAATTATTCTTTTGGTATAATAAAGTTGATTAATTTTGGGTATGGCATGTATAGAATCTTGGTTATTTTGTGATATGTCATATTTGTTAGCAAATATGTTGGCTATTAGTGCTACTCATTCATTTTGTAAATGGCCATTGGATTTTGCCAATACTTGTTAAGTTTTTTATATATTCAATATAATGAAATTTAGGAAGTGCAAGATTGTGCAAATGATTGAGTAATGAGTAAAGTATGTTCATGATGAATGTAGTGTGAGACTAAGATGTGGATGCCTTGATTTTGGATATTAGAAGTGTCTTATTGTCATGTTGTGTGTTAAGATGAAATGGTATTTGTGTGGTTGCTTTTCAGGGTGGTAATTGGCTTAGTAGTTAGCCTTATAGTTGTCCACACGGGTAGACACACGGGTGTGTGTCTAGGCCGTGTGTAACACAAGGTCAGCCCCATGGACGTGTCGATAGGCCGTGTGTCCCCCTGCATGTTAAGTTGGCAAGTCAGGATACCCAGTAGTAAACACGCGGGCTGAGACATAACCATATGTCTCAATGTGTTGAAGACACGACCATAGAATATGGGCGTGTGCCGAGGCCATGTGAAGTCTACACCTAAATTTAAGAATTTAATTCACCACATGGTCTAAGGACATGGGCGTGTGCCTTGGCTGTGTGACCTTTTAGGGATGATGACGTTAGAAATAGAATGTCAAGGTTTTTGCACACGGGCCATGGACACGGGCGTATGTCCGGCTGTGTGAAAACCCCTATAGGTTCAAAATGAAAAGTAAAATCCACACGGACTAGGGATATGGGCGTGCGTGACCACACGGCCTGCCTATATGGGCGTGTGCCTCTCCACATAGGTGTGTGGCCCTGTTTTGTGTAAAAATTTCTAAGTGTTCAAAAGTTTCTGGTTTAGTCCCGAACCATTTCGTATGTATGTTTAGGGTATCGTTGACCTATAATAGGGACGTTATGATCTCGAATGAAAAGTTTTGAGTTGAAATGAAATTATATGATTCGATGTTGTTTGATTGAGCAAGTTAAGTATGGTAATACCTCATACCCGGTTCCAGCATAGGATACGGGTAAGGGGTGTTACAATAGGGTTGATAACTGCCCTGGTGTGATATCATACTCATTAAGCACTGCATAGAAGAAAAGGTGGAAGCTGACCTCCAACAAGATTAAAGGAAGGATAAAACCTCTGGTATTATCGCTCAGATGACAACCTTGTGGTCATTGGATATCATAAGCAAAGTTTGGATAGAGAATACCACAGGCTCCTAAATACCGATGTAATTCATCCTGGGTGGTACTACAATCATACATCGGAGTCTCTGAGTGTAGGGGTGTGCCATCGAGACCTTGGGGTCCGAAGGTGGTTGGACCTTTAAGAATGTCATTTTGGTTACTAAGGTTATCAAGCCAGGGTTTGTTTCACGTTCTTCCTTTCCCGAGCAATTAATCCGTTAAGTAACCTTACAAAACAGTAAATTCATCATACCTCCACTCGCTAATCCCCCATAAAAGGATTAGTTCCTTATGGTTTTCGAAAATAATATAAAATTGATATAAAAGATAAACATAATGAGCTAATCGAAAATATAAGATTTAGGAAAAAGCATGATTTGTATTAAGAGCAAGAACGAATCCACAACGTCTGATCACTTTCACAAATCAAATTTCCCTAAATATAATAAAGACAAACTAGAAGTAAACTAGACCTTAAGAAAAAAAACTAAACTAAACTTAAGAAAGAAATTCTAAGCCAATGAATTGGTGTTTAAAACAGGTGCCAAATGAGCCTATTTATAGATTTTAAGTGGTCGTCGTCCTTAACCTTAGGTTAGCTGACGTTTCCAAGCTTTAAGTTTGGTTGTGCTAACCAAAACGTCACTGCCTTGTAATTATTTCCCATCTAGAGTTGATGTCGTGGCACACCAAGACATTTTTGCGACATAATAGTCACTATGCTCTTCTTCGAGATGTCTTCAGGGGTATGTTGTGACATCCTCAGTCTGTGTTACGAAATCAAAGGCAGTCTCAGAATTTCTTTATTCTGCTCTATATTTTGCGCAATCACATACTTTATGTTGTGACATAGTGATTAGTATTCATGTAGCATGCCTTTTAATGGTTTCCTACACACTCACAAAGTGCATTAGCTCACCTTAGGGCCCATTTGGCCCCTAAGGTCAATAAAAGACTTGATTTGAACATTTTATTAGACTCTAACAAAACCTACTAAAACATATTTAAATCCTAATGATAATGCTTAATATCAAGCTCCTAAAGTGTGTAAACTAATTTAATCTTCCACATTGAATTACAGCAGATCAAACTCCTCTACACTTAAGTCATTACTTGTCTTCAAGCAACACAAACAAAAATAAGAAATAGGAAAGACGACCCTTGAGCAAATATAATACAAGCATTGAATTTGCAGCACATGATTAAGCATTTCATATCCACGTATAACTTTAACATGATGAATAATTGATTTACCACTTTTGACTAAAACGTCTAAGTTCAGTGCATTACAAAATATACAAGCATTAAGGGCATCACCTGTAGGAATCCATCAACAAATCATACAAGTAATTTGATTATCCTAGTAGAATACAAATTGCAGTTTATGCATTTGGTTAATATAATGTCCATCGATGCATCATGATATTTAGGTCACATAGGACTTTTCGGCTTGTAACATTCTAAGGCTTAGGACATGTATGGAATTCAAAAATAGTAAGCATCAAAAGGGTTACAAACATGAAAATAGTTTGATACATCGTATTGATCCCTATTTCTCCCTATTAGCAACCTTTACCCACTCACCGCCTTATTTCCCCTTCTCTCACCTTCCTTGTTTCTCCATAGAGGAAATCGAAGCATGACATAGTAACTACAACTAGCCTACGAGTTTCTGTGCACTTAATGAATGAGTTTTTCTTATTCTTGTTACTTTGTCACTTTCTTTTTTAGTTCATCTCACTCACAAATGTTTTTTGCTTTTCAAGAACTTTTGCTACTCGTATTGATTTTCTTTTTGATTTTTTTTCTTTTGTTCTGCACTTTTCAGATAACCTATATCTCCTACATCACACCAATCTTTCCTATTTCACTCTGTTTTTACAAAATCCACCGTGATGTATCTATTTAACCCTCAATACATATGGCCAAACATTTATAGTCGTGCAATTCAGGACCAAAGAAAGAAGGTAAATACAAATTAGTGTTTTTGGCTCGGGTTTTGCATAAAGGCTCATCAAGAAGAGACAATAGGCTCAAAAATAGGTACTAACGATAGATTAAAAATGGGTTAGCTTTTTGGCTCTAAGTGTATTCCAAACAATACCTTAGGCCATCCCTAAGTATCTCAATATGCACAAATTTAATCAACCAAACAAACTCAAATTCAGTAATTTATCATTCATACTAGCATGCTCATTTCCTTGTATTTTCTATATCATTTGGTACAATTAATTGCTTAATGCCTATTTATAGTGTAACATATAGAACTTAGTAGCCTAATAGTAAAAAATTTAAAATTACCTATAATCATGCCGAATTTATTTATAAACACAAGCAACCTATGTACATGCTCCTAACCAATCACTTGTATTTCTACATGCTCAAGCACACAATTGACAAGAAAAATCGAAAGAAAAACATAAGAAATTTAGACAAATTTTCTATGTTGCCCCCAATACTTTAGTTAACACATTGTCCTCAATGTATAGCTGGAATGATAGAAATGTGCAAGTGTACACAATCACAACAAGTAATAAAGTGACAAGTAAATGTCGAGTTATCATACCCACAGGGACTGTGAAAGAAAAATATTTATGAAATGTTAATCAAATATAAAATGTAAATCAAACACTTTGGTGACGGGAAAATATTTTGTTTTGAAGAAGTGATGTAAAAACTAAAAATTAACTAAGAAATAATAAAAAAGTAAAAATTCCAATGCAAAATTTCAAAAAGATGAGTTTTAATCAACATGACATAATTGTGCTAGATCAATTACATTCCTTAACTTAGAATTACTAAACCCATTTTCATGTTTTTACGAATATTTTCACGACGACTTGATAATTTGTTAACTACTGCAAATACATAGTTATTAAATTTGTAACATCCTGAATTTGGGCCTAGAATAAATGGGTTTCGTGTGTCGAGAGAATGGATTTTGTCGTAAAAAAAATTAATATGTGGTTTATACTAAAATAAGATAATGGTCAATTTTTAATTGACCCCTAGATTATGCTAAAATTTGGGGATTTGATTTATATGCTTTATTTTTTTTACATAGTTTGTCCCTCTACTTTTATAATGTCACTAATACATTTAAATAGTTAATTTTTCTTAAAATATTGTTCAAACGAAATAAATTATTTTATCATGAAAAGTTTGAATGGACATTTTCTTTTAAAAAATTATTATTTCATGTTTAGTTTAATTCTTAGGGGTTTAGGAAGGGTTGGTAGTGTTGGAAAAGTCCTAGGCTCGATCTAGGGCTTTAGCAAAATGTTGTTTTTTAGGGAGGTTGGTGGTAGTCATAAGGCTTTTAAAATATTGTTGGGTTAAAAGATATCACAAAGAAGTAGGTGGTCCGGTGGCTTGGGGCATTTTCAATAAGTTTGGAGGTCAAAGGTTCAAGTCCCGGTATGGCAAAAAAAAATATTTTGCATATGTTAGTATGAAGGCGAGTTTAAGCCTTATAACAATTTTATATCGAGCCAGTTCAAAACTAGAAATGTGAAATGGGTCTAGAAATGTTTTAAAATTTTTTTTGGTTTGAGGACATGGCCTTGAGTCTCCAGCACCCCGATCCGCCTGTAAGTATTCTAAACTCTTGCTATGTTATTTATGTGGGCTTAATGAGCTTTATGGGATGTAGACTATCTAGGTTAGAACTTGATGGACTCTAGGCTTAGGCAAACAACTCTTCAATTCCATAAGACTTAACTTCACTAAAACAAAACACAGAAGCGAGTCACAAGACTAAGGTGTGGCAACAGCATATGCATGTCTAGGAGTAGATCCGGAAGAGCTTGGTATTTAAGCAGGTCAAGTGACTCACCTCCTCTTCACATGAATCTTACAGTGCATAGTGATGCTCACTTTAGCCATGACAGGGGTGTGGCAATAGGCATCACGCATGCCTAGGAGTGGATTCAGGGAGAGCTTGGTATTTAAGCAGCCCTAGTGACTCACCTCCTCTTCACAGAATCTTACAGTGCGTAGTGACTGTTCACTCTAGCTATAAGGACTTGTTAATGGGCTGAACCCATAATTAAAACCCGAAAGGGACCAACCACCCTATTTTGCGACCAAAACCCCTAAGTTTTGTACACTTCCAGAAAAAAATACATTTGATTTGAAAATGTTCGCAACTATGAAGAAAATTACCAAATTACCCTTGTTATGCAAAATGACCAAAATAATACGATTTGTAGTAATTACCAAATACCCTTGAATCACAAATTTACCAAAATACCTCGGATCACAAAATTACTAAAATACCCCAATTTCAAAATTATCAAATACCCTCAGATTTTAAAATTTTTGAAATGCCCCAGATTCTAAAATCACCAAAATACCCTCAATTTCCAAAATTACCAAATACCCCCGGGAATGGAAAATTACCAAAATACCCTTATTTTATAAAATCATCAAGGAACCTCATTTTAAAAAAAATTTACGAAAATGCCCCTGTAGGATAAAATTACGAAAATACCCTTGGGTAGTGGAAAACAACAACAATGATAACCACAACACTTTTACGTAATGAACGCGAGTTCATGAATGTTGATGATTGAATGAATGAACTTGAGGCCAGTAGTGTGTGTATGAATTGAAAGAACTACTTTTAGAACTATTAATCATAAGATCGTTCTCGATAAATCAGTGGAAAGAAATAATGATTCATAAAATTTCTAATAAGATAAACGCAAATCGGTAGAATGAGTACAAGGGGACGAAGACGCTTCAGATGCGAATAATGGTGCGTACCCTACCATAGTATACTAAGTGTCTATTTTGGCTTTAGAATTAGAGTGCGCAGCGAAAGCATAGTGGTGAGACTCAGGTAGAATGATTACTAGTTAGTTGAAAATTTCGAGGACGAAATTTCTTTAAGGAGGGTAGAACTGTAACATCCTAAATTTTTGGGCCTATGCATTTAATGGGTGAATATGTAGAATGAGTTAATTTAAGTGTTAGGGGTCCAAATTGGGCTCAGGCTTAGGCAGAGGCCTTGATTAAAATTATCTGTTTGGGCATTATAGGGTTTAAAAGGTAGTATCTATGTTTAAAATACCAAAGTGGGCTTATGGCTCGATCTTAGGAGGTGACTCCACGCACAAGGAGTAAGGGGCCCAAATTTAAGTTTCATGGAGCCCAATTCTTTTAATTTAAGTTAGCTAAATTTTGGGCATTAGGATTAGGTGGAGTGGATGGCAACAAGGCTAAAATTTAGGGGTTTTAATGTTTAAAATATGTGGATAATAAGCAGATAAAGGCTATTATTTAGGAATTTATTTTATGTGGATAATAAGCAGATAAAGGCTAAGATCTAGGGATTTTTATGATTAAAATATGTGGATAATATGCTGACAAAGGATGGAGGAGTTAGAGATAATTAAGTCTCTTTTAGATGAGCTAGTAGATTAAGATAAAGGAGAAAAGTTAGGAATTTATCTACAAAGAGAGTGATGGCCAAGAATCCATCACTGAGAGGAGTAAAGAAACCAGCTACTACATGGCAAAGGGTTGCCGAATTTCCTATAAATAGGGGGCTAGCTCCTTGTTTCTAACATTAAATCCTCTCCCTTTTGTGCCGAAATTCCTTAGCTTCTTTTCTCCAAATTTCTTTCTCCAATTTCTCTAAAAGCCGAAAACTCCATTATTCTCTTCTTTCTTCTAAAAGCCAAAAACTCCATTATTCTCTTCTTTCTCCTAAAAGTCGAAAACTCTATTATTCTCTTCTTTCTTCTAAAAGCTAAAAACTCCATTATTCTCTTCCTTCTTTAAAAAGTCGAAATCTCTATAGTTTTTATTTTATTCATCCTATTTGAGAAATTGTTCTATACTTCCGGCATTTAAATCCTCCATTGACATTGTCGAGTTCTCTCTCTAGTACTAGCCGAATCTCCTAAGTTAAGGTAAGAGTAGATTTTTGATTAGTTCTCATAATCTATTCCTGATTTTTAAAAAGGCAAAAGCTGAAAGCTAATAGTTTAATGGTTTATGATGGGCGGTAAGTCGGGATTTGAAGGAAGCCTAGCCGACTAGATCTAAAAGCCAAAATTCATAAGTCTCTAATTTCGAGATTTTTAAGGCAAAAGAAAGAATCCCTAAGTTTAAGAAATGAGCAGTATCTGCTGTTTGAGATTGGCCAATTGGTTGTGGACCGACTTCTGAACAACATCTTAGGCAGATAGCAGTTGTGTAGACTAAGGATAGCGTCGATATAGAAATCCTCGTTTTATCGGTAATCAGGTGTGTAGATTCTTGACACATAAGCTTTGTTATATTATATGTATGTTATGGGCTAAAAGCTAGGAAAAGGTGTGTAGATCTCTATCACACTAGTTAATCTGAATTATATGTATGTTATGGGCTAAAAGCCTAAAAATGAGGTCAGATGAACAATTAGATTACCAAGAAAGGTAGGCAAGTGATGCAGTGCGTAATCATAGAAACTTCTCTATGTGTATCAAGTATGCAAAATATGTGATCTATTTAGATAGTTTAATGTTCTAATTCTTGCATGTATGCATGGGATGGGATTGATTGATTTACGGAAGGGGAGAAGGTCGCGATGTGATCGGTGGCTTTGCCACATAGGTCACATAGTGATCGATCTTTATGACAGGCAGCACAGCTATCGGTATATTATTAAGGTCGCATAGCGATCGGTGGCTTCGCCACATAGGTCACATAGTGATCGGTATTTATGACAGGCAGCACAGCTGTCGATATGGTGTGTAGTGGATGGAGGGTTGATTGTAGAAATCCCCACGGTGTGATGGTTGGTACGGGGGTGTGTAGAGGATGGACTCATAGGTTTGAGATGGGCCATGTTGCATATTTTGTTACCCTTGTATACGAGCCAAGGCTCATAATGTGTTTGTGGGCCTCAAGCCTTTTTATGTGTTCTCAGGATTTGCACACTGAGTCTTGGTGACTCAACCTTTTATTTTTCCCAACATTTCAGGTGAGCAGTAGATCGTGAACATGGGAGCCGAGGCAGACTCGAGTGGCCATCAAGTTTTATTTCTACAAATTATTTCAAGATTTCTTTAAGTTTATTTTATTTTTATTTGGGATTTTTTTAAGGCCCCTAGTTTTTATTCAACTACGAAGTTTCCAATGTTATGCAACTTATAAATTTTATGTCAAGGTTTATTTATACTTAATAATACTAATATAAGATTTTATTTTTAAAATGTCACTTATTTACTCTAATAATGTCTAATTAACTTACGACTTCCAAAATCAACAAGGCAAAAGTTTTCAATGTACAAGCCATGACACGCCAGATCCAGTCGAAACGCATGGGTCGGGTTTGGGGTGTTACAAAATTAACCAATCCCTTGAACATTTTTTCAATGTAAATTCAAACAATTAATCAATCTTCATAAGCACAGATCAGATTAAGTGAGGTAACAATATATTTCTCTATTGAAACAATTTAATCACAATAATCTTGCAAGTTATGCAAGGCTAATGTACCGTTTAATACCGTCGCTAATTTAACCTTTAGCTACCTTAGAAGATTAAACATGCAACAATTAAATATTGTGTCAATTAATTATAATTTCAATACATTTAATAATTAATTCATTCATTACCTTACATTTTATAATGCAAGTATAACATAAGCATGGTTTTATTTAATTGAACAACTTACCAAGGCCTATAACAACACAAACATGATTTTAAATATTCAAATGGACAGAATGCAATCAATCTAACACGAATTAATTTAATCCATTTTAATTAGAACAAAATTATTCATATCCATGATCACAACATAAACAAGAAAATTAAAGAGAAGGGAACTAGGAAAAAATCCAGTATTTCTCTGAAACCAAACTAGTGCCCAAATCTTCTTCTCTGCTCGATCTGTTGAACCGAGGCCTCCACGAAAAATTGAATGATTCTATTCCAAGGTGGAAGATGACTCTTTTTCAAGAGGAAAATCAACAAGGAAAATGGACAAGAAAAAGGGAAAAAAAAAAGAGAAAGTGAGTGAAAGAGATAGAGATGTGTGGGAATGAAGATGTGTTGAGCTAATAGGTGAAGGGGAGTATTTATAGGTGGGAGTGGCTGCTAATAATAGCAAATAATTAGTATCCACTCACGTCCCTTGGTTGGCCACACATGGAGCAAAGTTTGAATGTTTCAAACTATACTAAATTTAGCTTGGAGCAATTCTTCAAAGGCATAAAAACTGGAGCAGTTTGAATAGGATTTTAAGTGAACTTGAGGGCTGTTTTGTAATTAATTGAATCAGCTAAATAAGCTAATTGGGTCAGCTTATTGGGTCGGTTTTGGTCTGTAAATTTTCTTATTAGATCAATCTTCAATGCTTAGCACACTGGGCACACTACATCAAAATAAACTTTTAGCAGCATTTTTAGTGGCGTTTTAATGAAAAACGCCGCAAATATTATACACTGGCTATGTTTGAAAGAAAATGCCGCAAAAAGTTGAGCAATAGCGGCGTTTATTTCTAAAACGCCGCTAAAAAGGGGAAATAGCGGCATTTATTTCTAAAACGCCACTAAAAAGGAGGAATAACGGCATTTTTCTCCAAACGTTGCTAAAGACCTGAGCATTAGCGGTGCTTTTTCACAAACACCGCTAAAGACCTGAGTATTAGCGGCGCTTTTTCACAAACGCCGCTAAAAGTTTTTCATATTTTTTTTCTTATTCTTGCTTTGAATTATATTTTATTTTGATACATTCACTGATAAGCAATGAGAAAGTTTCATTTTAGTTACTTAATTATGAAAAATAACAAATTTCTAACTAAACAATTTAGAATTTTTCATTTAAGTTATAAATTAAGCTATTAAAATTGATTTAGGGTTTAATGTTTAGTATGTTAATTTCATGGTTTAGGGTTTGTTATTTTGGTGTATGGGTTTAGTGTTTTGTTTGTTGTTTGGGTTTATTGTATAGTGGTTAATATCTTAGTGTTTACCGGTATTAAGGTTTAAGTGTTAGTAGTTAGGGGTTAAGGGTTAGGGTTAGAGATTTAGGGGGAAACGGTTAATGGGTTAAGATTTAGGGTTTAGGGTTTATACTTTATGATTTATGGGTTTAGGGTTTATAGTTTATGGTTTATAGGTTTAGGGTTAGGGTTAGGGGTTAGGGTTTAAGGTTTATGGTTTAGGGTTTAAGGGTTTAAGGGGAAATGGTTAATGTGTTAGGTTTTAGAGTTTAGGGTTTATGGTTTAAGTTTAGAATTTTAGGGTTTAGTGTTTAGGGTATTAACTATATGACCCAAAATCTCGAAACTGAAATCCCTCATGAGGGATTTATGGTTAATGTGTTAGCTATTAAAATATATGTTTTGTACTACACTAACATTGGCCACATGAATTCCCAAAAAGTTGGTCTCAGATTATGGTTTAAGGTTTGTAGTTTAGAGTTTAGGGTTCGAGCTTTATGGTTTAAAATTTATAGTTTGGAGTTTTAAGTTTAAGATTTAGGTTTTGGTGTTTATGGTTTAGGGTATAATATTTAGAGTCTAGGGTTTATGATTTAGGGATTAATCTTAGATTTTTTAGAATATAAATCAAAATAAGATAAATGTAAATTATTATTTTAAATATATATATATATATATATATATCAAATATCAAAATGGGTTAAATCCCAAAAGCATATATGAACAATGGTTTAGTGTGCAATTGTATACATGAACTTTAATTTGATCCGATCTTGTAAAATATTAACACGCTTGTTGATGTAATTAACATCATTTTTATTTATATATTGCATACATAAAATTTATATTTGTTCAATATAAAATATATTGATGTATTTATATTTTAAAATAATGTGTATGATTAAATCAAAATTAAAGTTTCAACTATACATTTAAACCACAATTAGAATTTCACATCTAGGATTACACATTAAACCAAAAGTTATATATATTTCTAAGATGTATCTATATCAAAATTTAGGTGTATACATATAATTAAATACCATTTATATAAAAATCTAAACAACTAATGCAGACCATACTTAAAAGAATAATGTTGATGTAAAAAGAAAGAAAGAAAATCCTAAAAGAGTTGATAATAGTAAATAAATTTTAAGATTTAATAATAAAAATTAAAAACTTAAAAACTTAAATATTTAATATTTAATATTTTAGTTAAAATTCAATACTCAAAATATAATAAAAATAAAAATTCAAAAGAAATGATAATCTCAACACAAAAATTTTAAAAGAAAAACATAAAAAAACATAAATTAAAAATATAAAAAAAATTATATAATAGTGGCATTTTAAAAAAAAAATTGTCGCAAAAAATAAGTTATCCTGGTGTTTTGTTGAAAAACGCCACAAAATTTCGTATAAAGAAACAACTACTTTTTTCTCTTCTAAAATTAAGTTCACTATCCCCGATTCTTTTTTCCCAAACCCTAAATTTTCTAAGTCCCCAAAATTTCCTAAGTCTCCAGAGGCTCTCGATCGTGAGCGTTATCTTGATACCCTGGACCCTACCCTTTATTCTTGTTTTCATACTACTCATGTTGCTAGACAAGCTGTTGTTGAAGCTCTTCAATCTGATAAGTTCAATGGCTATTCACCCATTGTTGGTCTTCCCCAAACTAGAAGGTTCAAAAATTTCCCATCTTTTGTTAATTATTTTCTTTGCTTAATGCCTGAATTTCTTCAATTTTAGTATGAATATCTTCAGCTCCATCAAAATCTGCTTCTTCTTTCTTTTTCATTTTCTTTTAATGTTTCATTCAGCTCTGAAAGTTATCTACAATCCTGTTGATGCTTCATATTTCAGTTGACAAGCTTTTATGCTCAAAGAAGGTTTTTCTTTAAAAAATCTAATAATTTATTTTAAAATTTCATGGTTACTCAAAATAATTTATTTCTTTTAGTTCGTCAAATCCTACAATTGATGAAGTTGAGGACTTGGAAATTATCGATTTGTTTTCTTAAGTTTTGGCTTTGTTTTGTCTTCTTTTTCTCTCATGGCTTAAAGTAACATGGTGGTTCATAAATCTAGATTTAATTTCTACATTTAAAAATCTAAGTGACCCAAAGTAGAAATATAGGGTTTCTGCAATCCTAAGTTCTTTGTTTTAAACTTTTACAGTAAAAAAGAAATTACGGTAGATGGATAATTTCAACTTTCAAGTACTTATTGGATATAGGCATAATGATGTCTAGCTTTAGTTCATATTGTCTTGGATTTAATGCAATATAGAGCATTTATTTATGTCAATTTTAGTATTTCCTTTTTCCTCTCCTAAGTTGGAGTTTCCTAAACAAATCAAAAAGTTTATATTTGATATGTGATTTACTTAAAAACAATATGCTTTATGTTACTGTTAGAGATGTTAGAGACTAATTAATGTTTCTTCCTTGCAGATATTAATATATGGAAAGATGAATTGGCTATTAGTCTTTTGAGCTTCAAAAGATGTTTAATGGAAGTTTCCTGGGTGTATGAATTGTTAGGCTATGCCATTTGCCTGTACTGCTGTTTCGGTTAAGGCCTATTGAAACAAAATATACTTTTATGCTTGGTTTTTGGGATAATGGGGTTGGGTAAGCAATTAGTGATGCATTTTCTAGTTTGCATGAACATTATATATGTTGCACTGCTTTTCCAAGATTGCAGGAAGGAACCTAGTTTGAAACAGTTACGTGTTTCCAAGAGACAAGTAAGAATGTTAATACCTTACTCTAAGCATATCCTGGCTAGTTTCTTTTTTATGTTTTTCATTGGTGGTGTTTGCTTTGCACTTCTAAAACAATAATAGCATTAATAGCTTTATTTAGAAATGATTTTGATTCTGGTTTATTTTGCTTCCAGATGGAGATAATAATGAGGAACTGCAATGCTTTGGTGGTCTCTATAATGCTGTTTCCTTTTCATATGGAAACACTGGTGAATCAAATGAGCAAAAGGATACAGATATGGAATCTAGTTTTCGGCCACCCTTTCTTGTTCCTGAAACCTTACTTCAAAACCTAGTAGGTACATACTCATCTTCTTAGGATATATCTTTGCTTACTTTTTATATAATCTAGATATAATTGTTTGTTGATACTTATCCAATGTGGCTGTCTGATAGTTGAGTAAGGTGCGTGTCTTATTCTAAGGCTTACTATATTTGTAAGCAAACATGGTGGGCAATCAGAGATTGTTTTGAGGGTCAAACAATTATATGTCAACCATGAGGATTTTGCTATTAAGAACCGATGATTTCCGTTGTCCAAAAATTTACAATTTCCACGTAATTTTGAAGTTACAACATTTTCATGACAAAAAAAAAAGTTAAAATTGAAATTTTTATAAGATGAAATAGCAAAGGGTAGTTTTTGATTGAATAGTAAAGTGCATATATATATATATATATATATGCCAAAAGCCAGAAATTTTTATGGGTCTTGGAGTTAAGAACATAGCCACCATTTTGACCCTTTTTTTGGACTGCAAGACATAAGCATGGGTTGTTCTTAATCAAATAATCAACCGTGTCTATTGCCTTTGGTCCTTTTAGTGGCCCACTTTGTCGCTAATTCTTTTTTTACATTGCACGAAAAGAAGCCGAGTTAATCCAACATAAATATATATATAAAAATTATAAAAAATTATATAAAAATTTAAATGTAAAAATATGATGAAAATTATAATGTCAAATCTCTTTTCTTTTTATTTGTATGTCTTTTTCTAAATTTATCAAAATATAAAAAAAGTATAAATATCCTTAAAATAATATTTATTGATTTGCAAAAAAAAAAGGTTTGGTGACTTTACAAATGATGGATGACACTAACATAGTTAAACTCTTGATAATACTAGAGCTATTCAAATAGAGGCAAAGGCAGAAAATTATTTTAAAGGGCCCGAGATGAATAATAAATTTTAGAGGTTAAAATGTAATTTTACTATTATATTAATTGTAGGCTTTCAATGGAACAAGAATTGGAGGTTGTTTCATTTTTTCATATTTGATATTTATATTTAGAAAGATGTTATAATTGACATGCATAACTTCTATTAGCAATTACAAGTGGTAGTATTTCGGACTCTTTAACACTTTATTTATTTATTTATATATATGCACTTTTTCTCATGATGCATCATACATTATAGTAGTGGCATTTTATGGCGCTTGATTGAATGTATGCATTTTCATCTTCCTAAATTACATTGCGCTTATGCATTGACTCATCGTGCTAAATTAAATGCTATTTGGATAATTTTCTAGTTGCCCGTTGATTTGCCACTTTTAATTTCGAGGCTTCAATGGGACAATGTTTTGTTACAATTACGCTTTTTTCTTTTCCAATCCTTGTAAAATCATTTTACTATGTTCTTTGTTTGAGCAGGACATCGTATGTGTAAATGCTATGGCTTGGAATTCAAATGGTTCACTTTTGATTTCGGTTCGATGATGCAATCGGTATGAGACATCTTTTTTGTCTACAAGTGTAATAGGTAGCATGAAAGTTGCCAAAGTTTAATAATGTGAATATTGGTGAACTATGTTATCGGGGTTTTGTATTTATATGGTGTTGATTGTTTCTAAGTTTGCCTCATTTACATTTTAGTTTGAAAATGTGAAATATTGAGTCTTCTAGTAATCCTTCCGAATCGAGATTGCCGGGTTGTGTATCCGTGTTTAATGATGCCTAAATAATTTATGCGCTTTTGAAAGGTTTTGAAGTAATTTTTTAGAAGATATAAAAACTTTTGTCTTTTCACCTAAGGAATGTTTTTTGTGCTTTCTAGTATGGCATATAAGTTTGATTAAAAGGTGAAACAAATTTTTGGTTTATGGACCTCTAGTTCTTTAAAGTTTTTGGCACCTATAATATGTTGAAAAAGGTGTGCCAAGAATGGTGTTTGTGGGTGTTGGTTTTTATTTGTCAAATACATTTTGCCTCTAATGTTTCTGATTGACATACAAAGAATCATATTAACCTGTATTGTCTAAGGAATTACAACTCCTGAATGAGAAATGTGCATTGGAAAGGAAATTCTCTGACTTGCGGATGGTTCGTTATATTCTCCACATTTCTATGCACTAATTCATTGTATTATTATGACAAATTGACAAGTGTATCATTTACAAATGAACTGATGTAACATCATTTTGATTGGCAGGCAATTCATGAAAAGCAAAACGAATCCATCATTCGCCTCAAATGAATTGGCTCATGAAAAAGCCGACCTTGAAGAAAATTTAAAGTTGACCCATGATTTAAAGGTGAATAGTTGTATTTATACATAGTTTATCTCAATGAGAATTATGTATGCTAAGTTGCTGGTTATCTTTCCACCAATGCGCAAAAGATCAAAATGAAGCTAGTTCAACAAGTAGGGGAGGCCCCTCTTAAATGAATCAATTCACCTGCTTGTCTTACTGTCTTCATCTACTCAAAGCATATTATTTGACTTCACCCCCAGTATTTTAGTTATACATTTTTCTGATTTAACTACAAATGAACAATAGCTTGATATATGGATAACAAAATTGAGTCCAGAGGTGAAGCTAAGGATTTTGGCTAAAGGGGTGCATTTTAGTAAAATGAATTATGACGAGTTGATTTTAATAATCCTAGCAATAACTAATATAAATATAGAAAAGATTTCTAGTAAGTCTAACAGCTTAGAGAAGGAAAATATAACGTCTTATAGAGATATGAATCCTTAACAAAAAAATTCTATTTATCTAAAAAAAATACAACATATACATTCTGTTGGTTGTCTTATCATTTAAAATTTGATTTTAGTTTCCTATTTTTCTGTTGGTACATCCTACTTTTTAAATGTATCTATTTTCCCTTTCACAGTTTTCTGTCTCTTTTTTGCCTGCTACCACTCTATTTTGTGGTTTGCCTAAATTTTGTGAATATTATTGAACTTTTTTCCTGAAAAGTTTCTTTACTGAATCTGATTCCTTGAGAACTATTGTTTGATCCTTAAAGTCCTGAATTTAATATCAAAGCCACCCCTGTTAATTTCATTGATTCTTTAGAACAAAATTTTGATAAGAATGATTCTTGGAACTTAATTACAACCCAGGGTTTTCCTTAAATAGTGTAGGTTTTATTTGGAGGAAGGAGTAGATTTTGTCTCATGATTTGCTTATATTTAAATTCTTTTTAGACATTGAGATAAGTGTTGCTCCTTTTTTTTTCTAAAAGATTGTATCAATCTTTAGAGTCCATTGTTTGGCATGGCCACTAGATCTGTCTCATCCTTACACTTTATCTGTTATGTGTTTGAGTCGTGTATAAATTTGAAGAAGTGAAATCTCTGTGACATCAAACAACATGATATGAAACTGGATGTCATTTAACGGGGGGGAGGTGCCACTTTTCCATGATCACCTTTGTAGATCTCCATTGTCATTGTTTTCCCTGCTAGAAGAAATGGACAAACTAGAGGACAAATTCTGATTTGCCACACCGAATAAAACCAATTTTATTGTTATCATTGATGTATATAGCTTTTGTACAAGAAATCTTGATTGCTTGGTTCACCTTTTATGGCTAGAGAAATGCATGGAAAATACGTTGGGAAAGAAAAGTAGTTATTGATAATGTATGCTATTTCACTGATTATTTTATACTTTGCCCTTGCTAAGTGAAAATTTTATACTTGCTGGTGCTCATCGTTTAGCATTTTGCCAAGGTTCTCATATGATTTCTGTACAAGTTATGCCCTCCTATTATTATTTTCTATATAAAAAAATCCTTTGGCTACTGGCATCAATTTACCTTCTATATACCTTGTACTTTTTTGATGGTCGGATGGTATCTGTCAATTAAGCAAGCATGGTCTGATTGCATTGATTTGCTTTGTAATAAAAGGTACAAAAATAAAACCACCAAGGCTCTATTTACGACATGTTTGGCTCAAATTCTAAGGACAGTTAACTAATTTTAAGCATTTATAGTGCAGAGTTAGCTTTGAAAGGCATATGACTTATGAATAGATAGCCCTGAATGATGTAACTATTCAATTTGCAAATGATAATAATTCTCTGCTTGTTTTCCTTTTCTTTTCATTATTGATAAGTGAGTGAGCTTATCATCTTCATTAGGTCACTATTGACTAGTTTTCTTGTAACATCCTGAAATTGGGCCTAGTAGGATTGGGCCCAATGGGCCTTAGGCGTAGCAGCGTTTAAAATTTTTGGAGAACAGGATGAACTAGACTAGGTGGAACCTATATACATGGCTAGATTTGTGTTAGGTGGGCCACACGAGCATGTGGGCTCGAATGGGCCAAAATCGAGTTTTAGGCCCAATAGTCTAGTGACGACCGAAAATGGTAGCCGAGTCGCTCAGGGTAACATTAGACCTCCGAAAGGGCCATTGCAGGTGTGAAATTACGAAAATACCCTTGGTGGGTAAATTACGAAAATACCCTTCGTGGGTAAATTACAAAAATACCCTTGGTGGATAAATTACGAAAATACCCTTGGTGGGTAAAATTACTGTTATACCCTTAGAGGTTGGTTAGCTTGATTATGTTGTATATCATTATTCTGATTATAATGGTAATTCGTTTCATACTTTATCTGATATATGATTTGCATACATGTCATACTGCATACACGAATTATTATAACATGTTGCAAATGCATGGGATCGGGAAGTTACAACGAAAAGGGGAAGTGTTCCGGTGGTTTTACCACATTATTCGGTGACTCATGTCACAATATTATGATTCGTTGACGCCACATTATCCGGTGGCTATGCCACGTATTAAGGGCGATGAGCAGTTGACTGCAGCGACTGCCTTCGAGGGTGTGTAGCGATTGGAGGGTCGATTTAGTAATCCCCTGGTGTGTAATGGTTGGTATGGGGGTGTGTAGAGGATGGATCCTAGGTGGGGTTGGGTAACATATTTGCATCATCATGTGCGGTATGTGGATTGTGTGGTTTGGGCCAACCCCATTTGGGAAACATGTGGTTTAATTGCATTGCACTAGTTATTGATATGCCATGGCATTGGGCTAACATATTACTGTGGGCTTAGGCCCGATTTTAAGTGGTAAAGGAATTGCACACCGAGTCTCAAAGACTCACCCCTTTGTTTAAATTTTGCGGTAATCATTAGATTGCGGATTTGGGAGCGAGGCAGACTCGAGGTGGCCATGCTCAATATTTGATTTTATTTTAATATTTATCATGGGAGTTGTTTTACTATAAGTTTGGTTTACGCTTTGTAATAAGGCCTCTACAACTTTAATTTTGGTATTTTGGTTGGTTTCGCTTTTAATTTGACTACTGCCTACTATTATTAAATGTTCAATATGGGAATTTCCTAAACCCTTAATAACCATTTTCTAAAATATTAATAAACCGTTTCTTATTCAAAATTACTTAAACTTGACTTTTCACAACAAATATAAAGAACACAAACTTTTTTTTAACGAACGCATGATTTTTAGACATTCCTTTCATGTGACATGCCAGATCCGTCGTAACGTTTAGGCTGGGTTTGGGGTGTTACAATTTTGGTATCAGAGCCCAGTTCAAAAACTCGGCTGTGGGTTTGGGTTCAAAAATGTTTTCAAAGGATGGTTTAGAAAATATATATATATTTTCTGTAAGTATGGCACCCGAGTCTCCGGCACCAAATCTGTAAGTTTCCTTTTTACTATATTCTGTTATATGTGGAATGATTGTATTTATTCTGCAATGTGTGGATATGATGCTTGAATATAGGAATTGTATGTATGTGTGAAAAATATCTGTTGCCTCAGTGGTAGATAGTTCGTTATGTGAAGGGGTTCCAAGATTTAGTTAGAAAATATATTAGTTTTATTAAGATCAGAGTGCGCAGCAGGAGCGTAGTGTGGTGGGTTAAGATGTGTGACTGTTAGTAGTTGGAAATTTCGAGGACAAAATTTCTTTAAGGAGGGTAGATTTGTAACATCCTAAAATTGGGCCTAGTAGGATTGGGCCCAATGGGCCTTAGGCGTAGTAGCGTTTAAAATTTTTGGAAAACAGGGGATCGACTTGAGTGCAAGTTGGACCTTTTAGATAAGTGATTTTGGAAGGTTAGGGGGCTTCAATGAAGTCCCGGGATCAAATATTGGCTTTGGGGAAATTTTGGTTTTAGGTGAAAAAAACCCCGGAAGTTGTCAAGTAGGCCTTAAGAATAAAATGTGGAGAAAAGTGACACAAGTGGAGTGTGTGGTGTAGTGGCAAAGTGACGTCACATAAGAGACAAGGGGGTGACACAACAAGGAAGGAAGGAGGTCAAAGGTTCAAGTCTTGGCTTTTGCATTTTGGTTTTCTTTTTACTTGGATCTTAGAATTTGGCCATAGTTTATATTTAGTTGTGCACGGTTTAAGACACAAGAGGAGCTTGTGGCTTAGTGGCAAGTGGCGTATGGAGTGAAGCTTGTTGTCTGAGGTTTAAGTCTCTTGAGGAGCAAGGGAGTATTTATTTTGCAGATTGGACGGTAAGAGTTTCAGTTGAATTTAAACTCTACTGACGAAGGGATCCCACATCGAAAAGATACAAGGAATGAAGGTGAAGAGCTAGCTATATAAAGAGCATGCCAGGAGAAGAGTTAACATACCTTGGTGGGCGTTGGGCACAGGAGTGGTCGTAGCGCGGTTTAGCACCAGAGTCCTATCAGGTGTGTAACTCTCTCTACTCTAGTTGTAGAGCGGCAAATGCCAAAGTGTCGGTCACGGCAATAGTAGCCACACGAGCATGCAAACGCACGTGTGGGGCTTCGACGCGATAGTTGAGGCCATCAGTAGTATTCTTGTGGGTTGGGGCTGCTTGGGCAATGGGCCAAAGTGGGCCCAATGGGCTTGTAAGCCCAATTGGAATAAATTGTATGATGATATAGTATATAGTGAACTAGACTAGGTGGAACCTATATACGTGGCTAGATTTGTGTTAGGTGGGCCACACGGCGTGTGGGTAGAATGGGCCAAAATTGGGTTTTAGGCCCAATAGTCCAGTGACGAACGGAAATGGTAGCCGAGTCGCTCAGGGTAACATTAGACCTCCGGAGGGCCATTGCAGGTGTGAAATTACGAAAATACCATTGGTGGGTAAATTACGAAAATACCCTTGGTGGGTAAATTATGAAAATACCCTTGGTGGGTAAATTACAAAAATACCCTTGGTGGGTAAATTACGAAAATACCCTTGGTAGGTAAAATTACTATTATACCCTTAGAGATTGGTTAGCTTGATTATGTTGTATATCATTATTCTGATTATGATGGTAATTCATTTCATACGTTATCTGATATATGATTTGCATACATGTCATACTGCATACACGAATTATTATAACATGTTGCATATGCATGGGATCGGGAAGTTGCAACGAAAAGGGGAAGTGTTCCGGTGGTTTTACCACATTATTCGGTGACTTATGTCACTATATTATGATTCGGTGACGTCACACTATCCAGTGGCTATGCCACGTATTAAGGGCGATGAGCAGTTAACTGCAGCGACTGCCTTCGAGGGTGTGTAGCGGTTGGAGGGTCGATTTAGTAATCCCCTAGTGTGTAATGGTTGGTACGGGGGTGTGTAGAGGATGGATCCTAGGTGGGGTTGGGTAACATATTTGCCTCATCATGTGTGGTATGTGGATTGTGTGGTTTGGGCCAACCCCATTTGGGAAACATGTGGTTTAATTGCATTGCACTAGTTATTAATATGCCATGGCATTGGGCTAACATATTATTGTGGGCTTAGGCCCAGTTTTCGTGGTAAAGGGAATTGCACACTGAGTCTCGGTGACTCACCCCTTTGTTTAAATTTTGCAGATAATCATTAGATCGCGGATTTGGGAGTGGAGGTAGACTCGAGGTGGCCATGCTTAATATTTTGATTTTATTTTAATATTTATCATGGGAGTTGTTTTACTATAAGTTTGGTTTACAGTTTTGTAATAAGGCCTCTACTACTTTAATTTTGGTATTTTGGTTGGTTTCGCTTTTAATTTGACTACTGCCTACTATTATTAAATGTTCAATATGGGAATTTCCTAAACCCTTTGAAACACCCCACACCCGGCCTACGAGAATGGACTGGATCTGGTATGTTCCCCGGTGTAAATCGTTTCAAATTCTTTTGAATACTTTGAAAACTGTGTGTTTTGGAAGATAGTTTGTTTGTGTGTTGGGCTCGAGTTGAAAACAAGTTTATTTTATAATGAAAACCCATAATTTCAGGTGACAAAATATTTAAGCTTATTTTAAACTTAAATGGGCTTATTCTTTATGAAGCCCTAAATTCATATCATAGTAATCCAAAACAGAAATAAAATCATCACTATGGCCTTATTACATAAACAAAACCCAAAAATAAAATAATACAGCACTTAAAATGAAACAAAGGTTCAAATTAAATTAAACTTCAAGCTGAACATGGCCACCACAAGCTCTGCCGTCCCGGTCCTTTACTGTTCATCACCTGAAACATGTTCCCACAACGGGGTGAGTCGATAGACTCAATGTGTAACCAACACCAAAATATAATAGAATTAGGCACACCATACATATCATGTTCATATAAAAAAATTCAAGATAATGATGCAAACCCGAACCCAAACCTATATGCCATCCGCTACACTCCACCCGTACCAACCTGCACACCGTGGGGACTACTAAGTCAACCCTCCATCCGCTACACACCATCGAAGGCGATCATCTGCGAATGACGTGCTCATCGTCCACATAAAATTTTGTGGCATAGACACCAGATATTTGTGTCATGTGACACCACATTCACTTAATGTGACCGAAGTCACCACATTCACTTAGTGAGACCGAAGTCGTCACATATTCTTAGTGAGACCGAAGTCATCACGTTTCACTTAGTGAGACCGAAGTCATCACATTCACTTCCCCTTTCTCAAATAACCCAAATGCCCCATATTATTCATATCATGCATATCATACTTAAATTCACATTCATGTCACTTTTCACATGTTGAGTATAACATATTTCGTAATCCTAGTAGGAGTAGGAAAACGTACCTGAGTACTTTGTACCATAATATGGTACTTTAGCCACATTCTTACACTTTCACATTAACATACATATCATATTTAAGCCATAAATCTATTAAGATTAGTGTGGGGTACACACCTGATTCGCTTAACAATTCCTTGAGATTCCGAAAAGCTAGATCTAATGTTTAGATCCTTAATCCCTACATTTGAATTATCACTTATTACTTAGCATAAACCTTATTCGGCTATAATACCAAATCCTAGTGGGATTTGTAAAAAGACTTACCTTTGATGCCGATTTAATGATTGTTCAAATCCCGAAAACTTTGTTTTCCTTCACCTAATATTCGGCCAACCCTAGATCTCAACATAGGTTAGTTTTCAGCTTTTTAATAATTAAAGAACCGATCCATGTATTCATACAAGCCTTGGCCGAATGCTTTTAGGTGCTTACCTTGTGGATTTTAAATCCGAAAACTTCGCTTTTCTCTTCCTTGTATTCGGCCAAATCCTAAATCCTTGAATCGATTAGTTTTTGATTAATTTGATCTAAATACCTAAGATTGGACCTTGGCCGAATATATGAACACACTTACCTTGGAGTTCTCAAATCCCAAAATTGATCTTTTATTTTAGATTCCTGCCGAAATCACATGTTAGATTTGATCTATCATTCAAATATGGAAGAGACCTTTTTGGCCGAATGTACATAGATGTACTTACCTTGTTTTCAAATCCCGAGTGATCCTTTATACTAATCGGCTATGGCTCTTATATGGAACACAAAGTTTCGGCTTTTGTGAAGGAATAGAAGAAGAAAAGAAAAGAGAAGGAGAGAGTTTTGACAGAGAGAATTCGGCTAAAGAGAGAAGAAAAGATTGGTGCTATTTGCTAGAGAATTTCGACAGGGGTTCCCTTGAAGAGAAAAGAATGAAGAATGGCCCTTATTTTCCCTCTTTGGCCGAAAATACTAGCCTTAGAATCCCTCAATCGGCCAACTCTTCCTATGTGATAAATTTTAACTTTATCAAAATATTAAATTCCAACAATTATCTCCTAATTAGCCGTAATTCTGAAAGAAATAAAACTCCTCTTTCAAGATCCCTTGTGCCGTCCAACTCCCTGCTTATGGAAGCAAAATAAAACTTATTTTATTTGCTTCCTATGTGACTCAAACTCAGGCCCAACACCCTTGCATGTGGGCCATTTCCTGAGGCCCTTAGTGGCATCTTCAGGCCACTTTTCCAAGTCCGTTAGTAGGTCAAATTTCACATACTTTTTATCTTAAGGCCTCCTTGCCCTAAGTCCCCCTTTAAACTTTAAAACTTAACATTTCGAGGTCATTTCTAAGTTTCCAAAAATTTTCGTTCGGCTCTATAAACTTGACATTTCCTAAGTTTCCAAAATGTTTACTTTCCTCTTTTAGCTTAGTTTCCAAAATGTTTACTTTCCTCTTTTAGCTTAGTTTCCAAAATGTTTGCTTTCCTCTTTTAGCTTAGGTTTCCAAAATGTTCACTTTCCTAATTTACTTAGGTTTCCAAAAATGGTCACTTTCCTATTTTCAACGTATCATTTCCATACATTCTCAGGTTTCCAAAAAATATTCCAAATTTATTCAAAACACATAAAACATGTCTTTTCGTACAATTAGGCCAAAATGCATAGGCCCTTTTCAGGATGTTACAGTTCTACCCCCTTAAAATAATTTCATCCTCGAAATTTTCCTAACTAAATAATTGAGGGTATTGCTGCCGTATTGCCTCCTCTGGCTCCCACGAAGCTTCCTCCGATCCATGATTGTGCCATAACACTTTGACTACAGGAATCGACTTTCTTTGTAACACTTTCACGTCATGTTCCAAAATCTGAATCGGCTCTTCCTCGTAGGTTAGGTCTGGCCTTAGCTCCACTCCTTCAATTGGTACTACGTGAGAGGGATCCGATCGGCAGTGACGTAGCATGGACACATGGAATATGTCGTGCATCTGCTGCAACTCAAGTGGCAATTCTAGCTGGTATGCCACTGGTCCCACTCACTTTAGTACCCGATAGGGCCCTATAAACCTTGGGCTTAACTTCCCTTTCCGACCAAACCTCATCACATTTTTCCATGGTGAGACTTTTAGAAACACTTGGTCTCCCACTTCAAACTCTATTTCCTTCCGCTTGAGGTCGGCATAAGATTTCTACCTATCCGAGGCTTCCTTTAACCGCGCTCGGATTATCTTAACCTTCTCTTCCATTTTGGCCACCATTTCTGGTCCCAAACTCGATGTTCTCCTAACTCAGTCTAACAAGTAGGAGTGCGACACTTCCGTCCGTACAATGCTTCATATGGTCCCATTCGAATGCTAGCCTGATAACTGTTGTTGTAGGCGAACTCTGCTAAAGGCAAGTAATCCTCCCAACTTCCTCGAAAATCCATCACACATCCTCTCAACATATCCTCCAACACTTGTATTACCTGTTCGATCGCCTGTCGATTGTGGATGAAAAGCCGTAGTGAAATCCAACTTGGTGCCTAAAGCTTGGTAAAGTGCCTTCCAAAACCGAGACGTGAATCTTGGGTCTCTGTCTTAAATAATTGACACCGGCACTCCGTGTAGTCTCACGATTTCTGCCACATATAGCTTGGCTAACTTTTGAAGAGAATAATCCACTCTTACCGGGATGAAATGTGTGGACTTAGTTAAACGGTCCATTATTACCCATACCGAGTCCTTCTTAGTAGGCGTAAGGGGAAGCCCACTAACGAAGTCCATGGTAATTCTTTCCCACTTCCATTGCGGAATCTGGATTAGCTGAAGCAATCTCGATGGAACTTGTGTTCAGCCTTAACTTACTGACACGTCAAACATCTTCCCACAAATTCCGTAACTTCTCGTTTAAGATCAGGCCACCAAAATTGTTCTCTTAAATCTCTGTACAACTTAATGCCTCCGAGATGCATAGCATAAGGGCTACTATGTGCTTCCTGAAGAATCCTCTGTCTTAACTCCTTGTCCCTCGGCATACAGACATTTCCTTTGTAGCACAATACTCCTTCATCATTAACCTCATAGTCCTCTAACTCTCCGTTCTGTGCTTTTTGTAGCTTAACACTTAAATCCTCATCAACCAACTATCCCTCTTTCACCTCCTTCAACCACGTTGGCTTGACTTGTAATTCAGCCAACAGGCTTCCATCCTCATACAAACTTAAATGGGCGAACATTGCTCTTAGGTCTGACACAACCTTTCGACTTAAGGCATCTGCTACTACATTCGCCTTGCCTGGGTGATACTCTATCGAACAGTCATAGTCTTTCAGTAATTCCACCCACCTTCGTTGCCTCAAGTTTAACTCCTTCTGAGTCAACAGGTACTTGAGACTCTTGTGGTCTGTGTAAATCACTGACCTTTCTCCATAAAGGTAGTGTCTCCACACCTTAAGAGCGAAAACCACCGCTGCCAATTTCAAGTCATGTGTTGGGTAGTTCACCTCATGTGGCCTTAACTGCCGAGACCCGTAAGCGACTACTTTTCCATCTTGCATTAGAACACATCTTAATCCCGTATGTGAAGCATCACAGTACACCACAAAATCCTTTCTCGCCTCCGGTTGAATCAAAACTGGAGCTTCCGTCAATACTTTCTTAAGTTTTTCAAACTCTCCTGCTGCTTATCCGACCACACAAAGGGTACTTCCTTCCTCAACAACTTTTTCAAAGGCGCGGCTATAGACGAGACCCTTCCACAAACCTTCTGTAATAGCCTGCTAATCCTAAGAAACTACGAATCTCCACCACCGACTTAGGTGGTTTCCAATCCAACACAGCCTCAATTTTCTTAGGATCCACTCTTATTCCCTCTGCGGATACCACATGCCCTAAGAACGCAACTTCCCTAAGCCAAAATTCACACTTGCTGAATTTGGCATAAAGCTTCTTCTCCCTTAACACTTGCAGCACAACTCGGAGATGCTCATCATGCTCCTCTTCAGTCTTAGAGTATACGAGAATGTCGTCGATGAACACAACGACAAACCTATCCAAGTAAGGTTGAAACACTCGGTTCATCATATCCATGAATGCGGCTGGGGCGTTTGTCAACCCAAACGGCATTACCACAAACTCAAAATGGCCGTATCTTGTCCTGAAAGCTGTCTTATGGATATCCACCTCCTTTACTTTTAACTGGTGATACCCTGACCTCAAGTCGATCTTTGAGAACACTGCCGCCCCCTTCAGCTAATCGAACAAGTCATCAATCCTAGGCAAGGGGTACTTGTTCTTGATGGTCAGCTTATTCAATTGACGATAGTCTATGCACATACGCATAGTTTCGTCCTTCTTCTTCACAAACAGGACCGGTGCTCCCCACGGAGACACACTGGGTTGAATGAACCCACGATCCAATAATTCTTGGATTTGAGCCTTAAGCTCAACCAACTCTTTTGGCGCCATTCGGTATGGAGCGATTGACACAGGTGTTGTTCCGGGTAGTAAGTCTATTCCAAATTCAACTTCTCTATCTGGGGGTATTCCTGGTAATTCCTCTGAGAACACATTCTCAAAGTCCCTTACCGTTCTAACTCCTTTAACACCTTCCTCCTTTCCATCCAACGCACTTACAAAGGCTAAGAACACCTCGCACCCTTTATGAACCATCCTTTCAGCCTTAAGTACCGAAACTACATTGGTCAAGTAGTTTCTTCTTTCTCTTATCATAATGACCACCTCATCCTCAGGGGTCCTTAGTTACATTTGTTTAGCCGCACAATCCAACACGGTTTGGTGTTCTACCAACCAATCCATACCAAGTATGAGGTCAAATTCTCTGAAGGGTAACTCCATTAGGTCAGCCCGAAAGTTCACTCCCTGAATCTCTAGGGATACATTCTGAAAGATCTTATTCACCACTATAGTTTGGCCTAATGGGCTTACTACTGTCATCTCCCTATTAGAAAGTTCAGAATCTAGGCCTAGTGTTTCGACTACACTACAGGCAACATAAGAATGGGTCAAGCCCACGACAATTAAAGCATAATAGGGTTTGCCATGAATGAGGAACGTACCGGTTATGACGTCCGGCGTGTCTCCATCCTCCCTACGGTGAACTGCATAAACCAAACCCAACTACCTTGCCTCAGTATTAGCGGCACCTCTGCCACATCCTCTGCCAGCACCATTACCTCTGTTATTCGAACCTCGACCTCGTTGAGGCTGTTGTCCTCCCCTACCAGCCTGATTAACATTCTGAGTTGATGGCTACTTTTGATCTGATATCTTTGGACATTCCTTCAGCATATGGTCCTTGGACCCACACTTAAAACAACCTCCCGTCTTTTTCCAACACTCACCCAAATGCTTCTTTCTACAATGCTCACAAGGACGATACTGCCCTCTGATACCAACTTGCTGACCCTTCAACCCATTAGTTTTGGGCCTTTTCTGCACATTTCCCGATGATCCATAACTCCTCTTGGGTCTATTCCTATCAGGATTCTGCCTAGTCGAGTCCTTGATTCCCTCAGCTACCTTAGCCTTTTCAACCAACGTGAAAAACTCCTGCTCCTGATGTGGAGCTATCAATAACCTTAGGTCATCCCTTAATCCGTCCTCAAAACAGACACAGCGTTCATGTTCGGTTGCGACTACTCCTCGAGCATATCGACTTAACCTCGAAAATTCACCTCATATCTCGCTACCGACTTGTTCCCTTAAACTAGTCTTAGAAAAGCTTTCTCCGCTCATCAATATAACGTGTGCCGACATACTTTTTCCGATATGCCTCCTTAGCATACTCCCGTGTCGATCCTCACCGTGGCACCATCCCCGACAGTTAACCACTATTGGTACGCTTCATCACGTAATGATGCCACCATCCCTTTCAACTTTTCTTGAGGGTCGTCGAGCTCATCCATAATACGCCGGTTGCTTCCAACCAAGACTTCGGTTGTCTTGGGTGCCACATCGACACTCCACGAAACACCTCAACCCCATTGGCTCGAGTCACTCGGTGCATGATTTACGAGCTCCGTATTTTCCACCCACGCCAGCCACCATTTCCAAAACTCGTAACATAGCCTGCGACACGGATCATCCCCCGTCTGAGCTTGCTGCTCGACATTAACAGCTGGGGGTGGTGGTGGCGGTGGTAACTCATTGTCAGACCCTTGACCTGATCTAACGGGTTCTGACACAGTTATTCTTCCTCTACCGCATCCTTGATGACCGCGTCCTCTAGAACTCATTGCTAACGTCAAGATCTGATTAAGAAGTTTTTATGAATTAGTACTTTTGTTTCACTTGATTACCCGCGAAGCAATTTTATGAAAAGGAATTTAGGAGTGGTTCTTTCGTATTCATACATGCACACTGTCTTTTTCATTTATTCATACATCCATCAAACAATTATGAACCTTAGTTCATTCAGAGAAACGTTGTAGTTTTTCATTTCTTGTTGTTTTTCCACTACCCAAGGGTATTTTCGTAAGTTGTCCTACAGGGGTATTTTCATAATTTGTCAAAATAAGGTTTCTTGGTGATTTTGTCGCAAAGTATTTTGGTATTGTTAAATTCTCGGGGTATTTTGGAGAATCCTTGAAATCTGAGGGTATTTCAGAAATTTTGGACCTTGGGTGTATTTTGGTAATTTTTTCACAAACCGGGGTAAATTGTAAAATTTAATAAATCAGGGATATTTCAGAAGTTGCAAAACTTTGAGGGTTCTTTTTGAGAAATTTATATTTCCAAAACGATGAAGTTGCAAAAAATTTTGGAAATCAGGGTCATTTTGGAAATTTTAGTAAGTTAGAGGCAGTTTTGTAATTTTCAAAGGTCAAGGTATTTTCCTGATAGTTTGCAAATTAGGGTTTTTGAACATTTATGAAATATTGAAATTTTGGCAAAACTGTTGAGTAGTTGGGTATTTTATAAACCAAGGGCTTTTTTGTAATTTTACCATTAGGGGTATTTTTGTAAATCAAAAATTTTTTCGAAAATTTGTGTAAAAAGAAATAATTTTCGTGAATTAAAGAGAGAACAAATGATTTTAAGAATTTTTTTTATATTAGGGTTCTAAAAAAATGGCTAGTTCCCTTTCGGGTTTTAGTTATTGGGTTTAGCCTATGACCGAGCCTTCTTGGTCAGGGTGAACCAAAGCTACGCACCAGCAGAGATTCGAGTGGAGAGGAGGTGAGTCACGCTGATCGCTTAAGTACCAAGCTCCCATGAAACCATTCCTAAACATGCGTCTGAGGTTGCCACACCCACTAAGTCCTCTCGGTTAGGGTGAGCCGAAGCTACGCACTGGTAGGATTCTGTGAAGAGGAGGTGAGTCACTAGGACGCTTAAATACCAAGCTCTTGAGGATCCAATCCTGACATGCGTACCATGGTTGCCACACCCTAACTTGATTGACTTAGCCATAGGTTTGTTTAGTGTATTAGGTCTTATGTATTTGTGTTTGAGTAGACTAATCCTAGGGTTCAAGTTCCTATCACGCTATTCTACGTTCCATTCCTTTTCTACCTTCTATAATTCACATAATCACACAGATAGATAGGGATACTTACCTGGTGGACTGCGGGTCGGAGACTTGGGTGTCATGCCATCAAATATGTCTACTTTCAAAAATAGTTCCATAAAACTCATTTGGGCTCATTCTAAAAACGTTTTGGGCCTTAGGCCATAGGACGAGAGTTTAAAACTGGGCTCTGATACCAAATTGAAACACCCCACACCCGGCCCATGAGAATGGACTGGATCTGGTATGTTCCCCGGTGTAAACCGTTTCAAATTCTTTTGAATACTTTGAAAACTGTGTGTTTTGGAAGATAGTTTGTTTGTGTGTTGGGCTCGAGTTGAAAACAAGTTTATTTTATAATAAAAACCCATAATTTCAGGTGACAAAATATTTAAGCTTATTTTAAACTTAAATGGGCTTATTCTTTATGAAGCCCTAAATTCATATCATAGTAATCCAAAACAGAAATAAAATCATCACTATGGCCTTATTACATAAACAAAACCCAAAAATAAAATAATACAAGATTTAAAATGAAACAAAGGTTCAAATTAAATTAAACTTCAAAATTTAACATGGCCACCACAAGCTCTGCTGTCCCGATCCTTTACTGTTCATCACCTGAAACATGTTTCCACAACGGGGTGAGTCGATAGACTCAATGTGTAACCAACTCCAAAATATAATAGAATTAGGCACACCATACATATCATGTTCATATAAAAAAAATTCAAGATAATGATGCAAACCCGAACCCAAACCTATATGCCATCCGCTACACTCCACCCATACCAACCTATACACCGTGGGGACTACTAAGTCAACCCTCCATCCGCTACACACCATCGAAGGCAGTCACTGCAGTCGACGTGCTCATCGCCCACATAAAATTTTGTGGCATAGCCACCAGATATTTGTGTCATGTGACACCACATTCACTTAATGTGACCGAAGTCACCACATTCACTTAGTGAGATCGAAGTCATCACATTCACTTCCCCTTTCTCAAATAACCCGAATGCCCCATATTATTCATATCATGCATATCATACTTAAATTCACATTCATGTCACTTTTCACCTGTTGAGTATAACATATTTCGTAATCCTAGTAGGAGTAGGAAAACGTACCTGAGTACTTTGTACCATAATATGGTACTTTAGCCACATTCTTACACTTTCACATTAACATACATATCATATTTAAGCCATAAATCTATTAAGATTAGTGTGGGGTACACACCTGATTTGCTTAGCAATTCCTTGAGATTCCGAAAAGCTAGATCTAATGTTTAGATCCTTAATCCCTACATTTGAATTATCACTTATTACTTAGCATAAACCTTATTCGGCTATAATACCAAATCCTAGTGGGATTTGTAAAAAGACTTATCTTTGATGCCGATTTAATGATTGTTCAAATCCCGAAAACTTTGTTTTCCTTCACCTGATATTCGGCCAACCCTAGATCTCAACATAGGTTAGTTTTCGGCTTTTTAATAATTAAAGAACCGATCCATGTATTCATACAAGCCTTGCTCGAATGCTTTTAGGTGCTTACCTTGTGGATTTTAAATCTCGAAAACTTCACTTTTCTCTTCCTTGTATTCGGCCAAATCCTAAATCCTTGAATCGATTAGTTTTTGATTAATTTGATCTAAATACCTAAGATTGGGCCTTGGCCGAATATATGAACACACTTACCTTGGAGTTCTCAAATCCCAAAATTGATCTTTTATTTTAGATTCCTGCCGAAATCACATGTTAGATTTGATCTATCATTCAAATATGGAAGAGACCTTTTTGGCCGAATGTACATAGATGTACTTACCTTGTTTTCAAATCCCGAGTGATTCTTTATACTAATCGGCTATGGCTCTTATATGGAACACAAAGTTTTAGCTTTTGTGAAGGAATAGAAGAAGAAAAGAAAAGAGAAGGAGAGAGTTTTGACAGAGAGAATTCGGCTAAAGAGAGAAGAAAAGATTGGTGCTATTTGCTAGAGAATTTCGGCAGGGGTTCCCTTGAAGAGAAAAGAATGAAGAATGGCCCTTATTTTCCCTCTTTGGCTTAAAATACTAGCCTTAGAATCCCTCAATCGGCCAACTCTTCCTATATGATAAATTTTAACTTTATCAAAATATTAAATTCCAACAATTATCTCCTAATTAGCCGTAATTCTAAAAGAAATAAAACTCCTCTTTCAAGATCCCTTGTGCCGTCCAACTCTCTGCTTATGGAAGCAAAATAAAACTTATTTTATTTGCTTCCTACGTGACTCGAACTCAGGCCCAACACCCTTGCATGTGGGCCATTTCCTGAGGCCCTTAGTGGCATCTTCAGGCCACTTTTCCAAGTCCGTTAGTGGGTCAAATTTCACGTACTTTTTATCTTAAGGCCTCTTTCCCCTAAGTCCCCCTTTAAACTTTAAAACTTAACATTTCGAGGTCATTTCTAAGTTTCCAAAAATTTTCGTTCGGCTCTATAAACTTGACATTTCCTAAGTTTCCAAAATGTTTACTTTCCTCTTTTAGCTTAGTTTCCAAAATGTTTACTTTCCTCTTTTAGCTTAGTTTCCAAAATGTTTGCTTTCCTCTTTTAGCTTAGGTTTCCAAAATGTTCACTTTCCTAATTTACTTAGGTTTCCAAAAATGGTCACTTTCCTATTTTCAATGTATCATTTCCATACATTCTCAGGTTTCCAAAAAATATTCCAAATTTATTCAAAACACATAAAACATGTCTTTTCGTACAATTAGGCCAAAATGCATAGGCACTTTTCATAATGTTACACCCTTAATAACCATTTTCCAAAATATTAATAAATCGTTTCTTATTCAAAATTACTTAAACTTAACTTTTCACAACAAATATAAAGAACACGAACTTTTTTTTTTAACGAACGCACGGTTTTTAGACATTCCTTTCATGTGACATGCCAGATCCGGTCGTAACATTTAGGCTGGGTTTGGGGTGTTACATTTCTCTTACTGGAATCTTTTACTTCATTACTCTGCACATTGAAAAAAAGTTTTGTTGGATGTTTAAAGTTAAAAGTGTTGACAGTCGGTTGTGAATCTGCTGATTGTTATCAATTGACATCCCCATTAGTAACACCGCTTTCTTGCTTCTAGATGTCATTATATATCTTTGAACCGAACCACTATTGGTTTATTATTTAAATATCGCTTTCTTTGCTTTTCGGGGACATTCAAGTTTGCACTTAACTCATGTTACCTTCACCATAATGGAGAAGAGGTTCTTCTTAGCTATAGTGGGGAGCATGTATATCTAATGGATGTAAATCATGGTAAGCATATCCCGATTCTCTCATGTAGTCCAATTTGTTTGTCCGTATCTAATGGACGATATCATGGTAAGTATATCTAATGGACGTAAATCATGGTCCAATTTGTTTGTCCATTTTTTTAAAGGAGGTTTCATCTTTTGACTTGATGTCTATAGTTTTGATTTCTCTCGTATTTAGGTTCTGTTTGAATTCAAGAACTGAATTGTGTCTTAAGATTGAACTTAGCTTAATGTGTCTTGCCTCCCTTCTTCCCATGTTATTTTATTCTTCATTTTCATGTAGTGCATTTTAGATTATAATATAAGGTTAAGCCTCGTGTCGAAGATAGGAGTGGTAGCTTGTCACTTCTCCAGTTTAGTTTAATGTTCTTTGGCTCAGTATTTTTTAGTTATTTACTTTATTTACAGTTAGTACGATGCTTATATAACTATTATTTGGATTGTTAAGATGTTATTCATCTAATCATCATCTGTTGTTTCCATAATTGCCACTAGTGGGAGTTTTATGCAATATACCTCGTGAGATGCTTCAAAATTGATGACCTTCACTCCTGCACTAAATAAACTAGAGCACCGACCACCTCTTTCCAAAGGCCTTCCAAAATGGTCTCCTGAGTAGAGGCAAACTAACGTCACCGGAGTATGCATATTTTATTTTATTGTCCTTTTCTTTTGAGAAACTAGATGAATGTATAAGATATATTTTATGTAACACCCCATAACCCGTATCCATCGCTGAATTAGAGTTATGAGGCGCTATCAACTAGGCACGCTTTAGCATACCATTTATGGAATAAACCCAATACGCATTTTTAAAATTTTTCCATATCAACAAATAATGTTCAAGACTTACGTTACAAACCAGGTTTCATAATGAACACATTATTACTCATAATCTATACAAGTTTCGAATTAAGCTTCCACATAACAACACCAAATTTCATATGTTAAACATATATAAATACATCTATTTCATTAGTCGAATTTCAACATATCTTTTTGTACCTTATACAAATATGCATAATAAAAATGAATAGATCCAATGTACTCTATTTGCTTTTCATTCACATATGTGACATTCGAACCTTATAGCATAACCAAACATACACATCAGGCTACTGTAATATGCGCAATGTCCCTAAAACAGAAGTCATGTTAAACCATAATCTTCAATTCATTTTACCTTATTAATTCATGGATACAAGATCCTTGAATAACCTACCAAACACACATGATATGTAACTATTTCAAATTATATATAAACACAGCCAATCCATTGACCATATATTCGGTTCCCACTATAAAACTTCAATGATCAACCCAAAGCATTAGTATATACATTTCCATGATCATCTCTGAATTATACCAAGCACATAATAATCTAAGTAGAGATATTCGCACGACATAATAATAAGCATACTTATACATATATATAATCATTTCTATACAACTACATTTAACTTCCAAGCATTATAAGCATACGTCTTATACCAAAGATTAAAACAGACTATTATATCAAACATATAAACAATGCTTAATCCAAAAGTAACAGCCTTATTCGCAAGGCCATATATATATTTACAAAATCGAACATCATTCATTACTTATCAAAATGCAGCCTATACATGCCTTTGATTCAAAAATTAAACATATATATACCAAAGAGAGTGATAGTGTGGTCGACTTTCTTGATGATCCCCTAAGCTCGTAGTTGAATTAATGATCTATAAAACAGAAATACACACATACAGAGTAAGCTCACTAGCTTAGTAAGTCTTAAGCAAAAGATAATTCACTAATCAAGCACTTTAACAATTTTAATCAATAAATGTAGGACTTTGTATATGTATATTTCGATATGCAATTGATACAAAACCGAATACTAGTAATATATTAACTCAATTACTTATACTTCACTACCATCAACCTGCAACTCATCAAAGCACAAATTACATATATTACATGAATCACATGTTTATAATCATGTAAATTCAACATTCATATCCATTACATTATCACACTAAAAATTCTATTATTTCTATATTCATACACGTCGATTATAAGCTCAAATTCACATAACACCATTCTTAACATAATATTTCAACTCGAGTAACATTAATCACAACTTACCTTACTTCTGATGAATTCAAATGGGACTTATGCTTACCTGAGTTTTTAACTCAATATGTAATATCCTAAATTAGGGGTTATGCGTTTGGAGCATAACTCAAGTGTTAGTAGGCTTTAAGTGTGGTTGAGTGTGTTTTAAGAGTTTTTAGAACTCTTGGATGAAGGTGAAAACTTTGGGAAAATAATTGGATTTTAAGTTAAAAGGGGAGCTGGGCTGAAGAGGCCTTAAGAAAAGTTTTGGGGAGTTTAGGACACAAGTATCCGTGTGGTAAAGTGGTAGCAGGGAGGCTTGCGTCAAAAGGGAGCTTCAGGGGGTGAAGGTTCGAGCAACGTGGTAAGCAATGGGCTTGTATTTTTGCATCAAGAAAGAAAGTTGCGCTAGGGAGGCCTTAAGGGAAAAATTGTAGGCGTTTTTGGCATAAGACGGGCCTTGGTAAAGTGGCTGCAAGGCGCTACTTAAGGCCTTGGTGATGACGCCGTGTGCTGTGGGCAAGGGCTTTGGTTTGAGTCTTGTTGTCAGGAGGGAGGCGTGTTTTTATTTTGCTTTTGGTGTTAAGACAAGAGGGAGCTAGGGAAAGACATTTTAAAATAAATTCTGGGTGAAACATGTCATCAACAGCTGCCTTGGCAAAGTGGCTTGGGGCGTTACTGCGACTTATGCAAAAGGGCTCTAGGTCTCATGTTCGAGTCTTGTTGGCAGCAAGGGAAGTGTTTTTATTTTGCTTTGGTGTCAAGGAAGAAAGGTGAGAAGAGTTTGGACGGCAATTGGACTTTTAATTGGATGAGGATTAAGCTTGTTTTATTCTACTAGGATATATGTTAAAGGTTGATTTATTTTAAGTTGGTAGATAATAGATAATTGTTGTTTTATTTATTCAAGTAGGATAATTGTTGATTTAATTATTTTGTGCAAGATGAAGAAGAGATAAATATGGATTTATTTATTTATTTTGGTTTAAATAGGTGATAAGAGATAATATAGGAGTTTGATAAGGAATTAATGTTGGATTAATTTATTTAATTTGTTAAGGAGATAATAGAGGAGATTATCAAAGAGTTTGATAATAGCAAGGATATAGTAGCCTAATTCTTTATAAGGGGGAGTAATCATCTTTGATATCTTTTTCTTTAAATTTCTTTGTGTCAATTTCTTCCCACTCACATCTCTCATTCTTTTCTTTCATCCAACACCAAATCTATTTCTATTTCTTTGAAGCCATAACAGAAGCTTAAAGTGCCTATTCTCTTTGTTTTGTCATAAGTCACAAAAGCTAAAACCCTCTATCATTGTTCTTTGTTGTCAAATCTCCAAGAATAAAACCCTCTCCATTGTTGCATTTTCCTCTTCTCCATTTAAGGGCGAACCATCATTGTTGTGCTCTAAGTCAACCTTTAAAGGAGGGTCTTTGCCTACTTACTTTAGGCTCTTCAAAGCAAACGTGTAATAGTGGTAAGTGAATTCTCCTTTGGTAATCAGTTTTGATTCTTCAAGGTAGGCCAATAAAGCATTCGGCCAAGGGCTATCTTTAGAGTTTTCATGTGCTAAGCCGATTCTAATGGTTGCTAAGTAGGGATTTCGACTATTCAAGGAGCAAGTGGTGATTCGGGATTTAGTTTAGTAAGGTAAGGAGGCTTGTGTTATTCGGCCATAGGCCATATTTGGGTTTAAAAGTGACCGATTTGTATTATGGTTAATTAGGGGGCAAGTCGACAAAAGTAGAGCAAGTATTCGGGATTTGAATAAGTAAGGAGGATATCGACAGGCATAAGGAAGTTCCGGAATCGTGTTAAATTCAAGTAACTAAGGATTTTGCTAAATAGTCAGGTGTGTAGTTAGCCTACCGTTTTTCGGGTTTATGATTGTATGTGATATCTGTATGTGTGTTATGAATGTGCTAACTAGTGCAGTGGAAATTGTGATATGGATACCCTCAAGGGGTATGTCAATAATCCAGTAAGTACCAAATCTGATGAAATGTGGCTATTGTTATTAATATGTGATAATATGCTAAATAACATGTACATGCATTATCATCATGGCATTGTTTTATGTTGCATGTGCATGGGTGGGATATGATATGAAAGAAGGATAGGGTGTACTTCGAGTACGTGGTTTGATGAATGGCTCTGTGCCTCATCGTGGTTGATATAGGCTATGTTCCATATCGTGGTTACTGATGGCTTTATGCTCATCGTGGTTTTGATGTTAGCTACGGCTACATCGTGGATTGATGCTGACTGAGGTCGCGTTGTGGATTATTTGCGATTAAGTTCGCGTGGACGGCATTTGTTGCCTTGTTGGAGTAAAAATGAGAGGGTGATTCAATAATCCCCTGGTGTGTGGTAGGCTGGATACGGGGGTGTGTAGAGGATGGACCCTAGGCTGGGTTGGGTTTCATAATTGCATAATTTTGCATGTGAATATATGTGAAAATGGGCCAAGCCCAGTATGTGATGTGGATTAAAGTGGTAATGGGCCAAGCCCAATATGTGAACTCTATTGATAAGGATATGGGCCAAGCCCAATAAGTGAAAGCATGTGAATAAGTTGCATTAATAATTGTTATGTGGGAAAGTATGTGGTTTGACATGTGGGTGGAATTGGTGGACTAATTGCACATCGAGTCCAGTATGACTCACCCCAATTTTTATCAAACCTTACGGTGATGTGCGATGCCGTCTGCACGGTTGGAGTGGATACTGAGGTGGCGCATGCGTAAGACGCGTTTATTTATTTAAATCAATATATTATTAAGTACTTTTGTTTAATTATTTATTGTAATAAGGCCCGATTAAAGTATTTGAGCATTTTATTATGTTTAAAATATTTATTAAAGTTTAAACCCGGATATTTTGTACTAATCAAATTTCTACTTAGCATTTTGAATATAAAATGTTGTTCTAAAGACAATAATTTTTTTTATGTTTTTACCTTAAGTTAAAATATTTTTTGAACGGTTTCCGCAGTGACATACCAGATCCGGCCAGGGCTCGTGGGTCGGGTTTGGGGGTGTTACAGTTTGGTATCAGAGCCCAATTTAAAACCCGACTTTGAGGGATTTGGGCCCAAAAACATTTTTTTTTAAATGGGCTTTTCAAAAATATGGATTTTCGTGAAATTTTTCAGGTTTAATCTGGCATGGCACCTGTATCTCCGACCCGAAGTCCACAGGTAAGTACCTCTAATTGTTGAAGTGATTTGTATATGTGAATGATATGGGCATATTTGGGCTCGTAGATTATAAGATTAGGGCTATTGAACCCTAGGGCTAGTACACTCAAACATATGCATAAGACTTAAGTGCAACTAAACAAACCTGTGTCTAAGTCACCGAGTTAAGGTGTGGCAACCATTGTGTGCATGTCTAGGAGTGGATTTAGTAAGAGCTTGGTACTTAAGCAGACCTAGCGACTCACCTCCTCTTTACTCGAATCCTACCTGGTGTGTAGCTACGGTTCACCCTAACCAAGAGGACTTATTCACAGGCTAAACCGATAATTAAAACCCGAAAGGGACTAGCCATACTGTTTTATAAGCACCTTAGTTTTTTTTTAAATCCTTAAATTACCCCTTAGATTTGTAACAAAATATACTTTGAAAATTTCTCAAAAAAAATTTTTCGATTTTCTAAATTACTAAAATGCCCCTGTGTTGTAAATTACTAAAATACCCTTAGTTTTTAAGATTTTCAAAAATACCCTCGACTTTTGCTAAAATGTTTCTACTTTACAAAATACCAAAAACTTCTGTTTTACAAATATCAAGATACCCTAATTTGGAAAATTTACGAAAATGCCCCTGACTTCCAAAATTACTGAAATAACCCCGATTTCTGTAATTTTTGCAACACCTCTGATTTGGAAAACAAATTTTCAAGATAACCCCAGAGGTTTTGTAAATTCTAAAATACCTTTGATTTGTAAAATATTTCCAAATTAACCTCGATTTATTACCAAAATACCCTTGTAAGAAAAATGACAAAATTACCCCTGGGTTGGGTATGGTCAAAATGCCAATGAAAGTGTGATTAAATGTTAATGATGAATAAATGTGTCTCTATCGAGATGGATGAATGTGAATGTGAATGTGAATCTCTGAATTAGAATAATAAACTTGGAACTAAGACTATGATTGATCGAAAGAACCACTATTAAACTCCTTTTCATAAAACTGTTCGCGAATAAACAGTGGAACAAAGTACTAATGCATAAAACTTTTTAATCAGATTAAATCGCGACATTAGTAATGAGTTCTAGTAGGGAGGCTTGCGTCAAAAGGGAGCTTCAGGGGGTGAAGGCTCGAGCAACGTGGGAAGCAATGAGCTTGTATTTTTGAGTCAAGAAGGGAAGTTGGGCTAGGGAGGCCTTAAGGGAAAAATTGTAGGCATTTTTGGCATAAGACAAGCCTTGGTAAAGTGGCTGCAAGGCGCTACTTAAGGCCTTGGTGATGACGCCGTGTGCTGTGGACAAGGGCTTTGGTTTGAGTCTTGTTGTCGTGAGGAGGCGTGTTTTTATTTTGCTTTTGGTGTTAAGACAAGGGGAGCTAGGGAAAGACGTTTTAAAAGAAATTCTGGGTGAAACATGTCATCAACAGTGCCTTGGCAAAGTGGCTTCGGGCGTTACCTGCAGCTTGCGACAAAAGGGCTCCAGGTCTCATGTTCGAGTCTTGTTGGCAGCAAGAGAAGTGTTTTTATTTTGCTTTGGCATCAAAGAAGAAAGGTGAGAAGAGTTTGGACGGCAATTGGACTTTTAATTGGATAAGGATTAAGCTTGTTTTATTTGGCTAGGATATATGTTAAAGGTTGATTTATTTTAAGTTGGTAGATAATAGATAATTGTTGTTTTATTTATTCAAGTAGGATAATTGTTGATTTAATTATTTTGTGCAAGATGAAGAAGAGATAAATATGGATTTATTTATTTATTTTGGTTTAAATAGGTGATAAGAGATAATATAGGAGTTTGATAAGGAATTAATGTTGGATTAATTTATTTAATTTGTTAAGGAGATAATAGAGGAGATTATCAAAGAGTTTGATAATAGCAAGGATATAGTAGTTTAATTCTTTATAAGGGGAGTAATCATCTTTGATATCTTTTCTTTAAATTTCTTTGTGCGAATTTCTTCCCACTAACACCTCTCATTCTTTTCTTTCATCCAACACCAAATCTATTTCTATTTATTTGAAGCTATAACCGAAGCTTAAAGTGCCTATTCTCTTTGTTTTGCCGCAAGTCACAAAAGCTAAAACCCCTCTGTCATTGTTCTTTGTTGCCAAAATCTCCAAGCATAAAACCCTCTCCATTGTTGTGTTTTCCTCTTCTCCATTTAAGGGCCGAACCATCATTGTTGTGCTCTAAGTCGAATCTTTAAAGGAGGGTGCTGTCGACTACTTACTTTAGGCTCTTCAAAGCAAACGTGTAATAGTGGTAAGTGAATTCTCCTTTGGTAATCAGTTTTGATTCTTCAAGGTAGGCCAATAAGGCATTCGGCCGAGGGCCATCTTTAGAGTTTTCATGTGCTAAGCTGATTCTAATGGTTGCTAAGCAGGGATTTCAACTATTCAAGGAGCAAGTGGTGATTCGGGATTTAGTTTAGTAAGGTAAGGAGGCTTGTGTTATTCGGCCATAGGCCATATTTGGGTTTAAATGTGACTGATTTGTATTATGGTTAATTAGGGGGCAAGTCGATAGAAGTAGAGCAAGTATTCGGGATTTGAATAAGGAGGAAATCGACAGGCATAAGGAAGTTTCGGATCGTGTTAAATTCAAGTAACTAAGGATTTCGCTAAATAGTCAGGTGTGTAGTTAGCCTACCGTTTTTCAGGTTTATGATTGTTTGTGATATCTGTATGTGTGTTATGAATGTGCTAACTAGTGCAGTGGAAATTGTGATATGGATACCCTCAAGGGGTGTGTCAATAATCCGATAAGTACCAAATCTGATGAAATATGGCTATTGTTATGAATATGTGATAATGTGCTAAATAACATGTACACGCATTATCATCATGGCATTGTTTTATGTTGCATGTGCATGGGTGGGATATTATATGAAAGAAGGACAGGGTGTACTTCGAGTATGTGGTTTGATGAATGGCTCTGTGCCTCATCGTGGTTGATATAGGCTATGTGCCATATCGTGGTTACTGATGGCTTTATGCTCATCGTGGTTTTGATGTTAGCTACGGCTACATCGTGGATTGACGCTGACTGAGGTCGCGTTGTGGATTATTTGCGATTGAGTTCGCATGGACGGCATTTGTTGCCTTGTTGGAGTAAAAATGAGAGGGTGATTCAATAATCCCCTGGTGTGTGGTAGGCTGGATACGGGGGTGTGTAGAGGATGGACCCTAGGCTGGGTTGGGTTTCATAATTGTATAATTTTGCATGTGAATTTATGTGAAAATGGGCCAAGCCCAGTATGTGATGTGGATTAAAGTGGTAATGGGCCAAGCCCAATATGTGAACTCTATTGATAAGGATATGGGCCAAGCCCAATAAGTGAAAGCATGTGAATAAGTTGCATTAATAAATGTTATGTGGGTAAGTATGTGGTTTGACATGTGGGTGGAATTCAGTGGACTAATTGCACACTGAGTCTGTATGACTCACCCCCAATTTTTATCAAACCTTACAGGTGATGTGCGATGCTCGGATCGGGTTGGAGTGGATACGAGGTCGCCCATGCAGAAGATGTTTTATTTATTTAAATCAATATATTATTAAGTACTTTTGTTTAATTATTTATTGTAATAAGGCCCAGTTAAAGTATTTGAGCATTTTATTATGTTTAAAATATTTATTAAAGTTTAAACCCGGATATTTTGTACTAATCAAATTTCTACTTAGCATTTTAAATATAAAATGTTGTTCTAAAGACAATAAAATTTTTTATGTTTTTAACTTAAGTTAAAATATTTTTTGAACGGTTTCCGCAGTGACATACCAGATCCGGTCAGGGCTCGTGGGTCGGGTTTGGGGGTGTTACACAATAGATTCACTATGTTACACCTCGAGCAATTTATGGTTTCTTCGTTTTAAAGTATCACCGGCATTAAGCCTGCTAGGCACGGAGCCCGAATATCAACACATTCAACTTTGCGATACACAGTACTTAGTACTAAACTATTAATCATCTCATATTCTTCATTTTACTTTCACCTATTAATCCAAACATACATATTCACAATCAGATAACCAAATTAATTTCACTACAAATTCATACTCCACATTCGCCCACATGTATATTTATTCTTTAAATATTCAAACATTATCATATACTATGTTCAGTAAATAATTCTTTGGTGTATACTTGCTTAAGGACTTACCTCAACTATCGATGAATAGCGTAAACCTGCTACTCGAGAACCTTTGTTTTCCCCGATCCAAACTGCTTTTCTTTGTTCTTAATCTAAACACATTAAAATTTAGCTCATTCAAGTACATTTCATCTCAATTTAATCCCTAAACATATAAATAGGCAATTTACCATTTTACCCTTACTATTTCACATTTTACAATTTAATCCTATTTGCATAAAACACAAAATACACCAAATTTCTCAATACTACTTAAGGGCCGAATACTCCTAAGGACCATACAAGTTCATTTCTTTCACTTATTTCACAAATAAGCCCTCTAAAATTTATTTTTGCAATAAGCCCAAATACTCAAATTTACCAAAATTCAAAGACAAAACATATTAATCTTTAACATATATTTAATTTAAAATCATCAAACATCATAAACCATAAGAACACATCAATGGTCGAACCTCATATACACATGATTTTCAAAAATTCAAGCATGGGTCTGGTAATTTACTGAAGCAACGATCACAAAACGTAAAATTAACAAAACCGAAATCAAACTAACCTTGATTTTAAGCTTTAAGTACTGAAAATTTAAAAGGAATGAAACCCCTTTTCTTCTTCAGCATTCGGTCAAGAACCACCAAGATGATAATGATTTTTTTCTTTTATTTATTTTAACATATAATAAGTTAATACTAAATTACTAATATAACCCTTTTAATAAAATAAAACTAACATATATAATAAGGGCAATGGTGACTTTAGCCACCCACTAACTTTAAAATTGGACTATTTACTCTTTTAATACCCCACTTTAAAAAGCCATCATCAAATAGGCACTTTTCATTATAGTTTGCTACTTTTACTTTTTACGCGATTAAGTCCTTTTTCTAAATTAAACACACAAACGATAAAATTTTTCTACGAGACTTTCACACACATTAATTCACATATAATAAACACAAAATATAATATTAAAATATTTCTCAGACTCGAATTTGTGGTCCCAAAACCACTTTTCCGATTAGGGTCAAATTCGGTCTGTTACAGCATCAACACATCGCTAGCAGTTTGTACGTCTGTGAATGAGGACAACATAGAAGGACTAATGGTTGAAAGCATCCAAGAGGTTAGTAAATTGTCTTGTTGATTAAAAATGGTAGCCGAAGGATTAGTGATAAGTGTGCCATCGGAGGCTTGAACAAACCTCGTCGGAGCGGCGAGAGTGCCATCAAGAAATCCAAAAAGATCATAACCAGTGAGAATAATCCGTACATGTTGTCACCATTGAATGAATGAACCTTCATCAAGTTTCACAACGTCATGGCGTGGAAACGTGGTGACGACTCGCTCAACGATAAACATAGAGCCGCTTGGCTCACCAGCATCAGAGTCGGTGGAATGTGGAATAACCATGCCGAATCAGAACCTAGCGACTGATACCATGATAGAATACAAGAAATCAAAGAAAGTAAAGGCATAGTAATAGAAGGTATTATTCATGATCTTGTTTTGCACTCAATACATTGTTTATATAGGCAATAAATGCCTAACTGATAACAACTTATAATAGAATGAAATCTTATTAACCACCTAATTCACCACATTAATCACATGTGCATTTCATACTATAACACATCAGACCCATCAATTCTTTTTGTCGCTTCTTCACTTCTTTGAATTTTATCACCCCAAAACTCAAATTTCAATTTAAGTCTCCACCTTGATCGCAATCCCCAACCTCTCAAAAGCCTTTTCTGCCATCTTTTCTTCCTTTGCTCGAACAGTGATATCTTCCAATCATTTCAACCTTACTTCCCCATCTTACAGATAACTCCTCTATTAACCTTTTATCCTAACATCCTCATCTCCTTGTACTATGACTATCACCTTATAACTGACCCCATTAGTTGATTTGTTAGCTAAATCGTCTCTCACTTCTTCCCCAATGCATTGGCTTACCAAAATATGTATATATATAGTGTTACCCCTAATGAAAGATCTCAAACTCATTGTCTCACTACCCACTCCAATTCTATCCAAGTAGCCCTATTCTCCGCTCACTTTTTCCAATTATTGGGTAGCCCTCAAGGTTACAATGTTCCAAAAATTTCTTAGCTTCTTTCATTGACACACCATCCTTACACCATGCTACTACACCTCTTTAACTTACATAGGTTTTCAATGTTATTATTTACTATCACATAAATAATAAGCATAATTACATGTTATTATTTACTATAATAAAATATTCACCCAAATTAAATTGATCTAATTTGGCTAAAGTTTATTAGGCTTTAGTTATTAAATACTCTAGTAACTAAATTCTAATTGATGATGGGTTGATTAGAATTAGGACTAATTTGCAAAAATTATATGTTCGGGTTATGGTTCCCAAATTACACATACATAACTTTTCTAATATCTTATCTTTAGAAAAGAGAATCAACTTCTCAAAATTACTTGTGTACTAATTTGGAAGATCAAAACCATAAGATCAGGAGATTTCAAAAAATCCATGGATTCAGGTATACTTCCTCATTTAGATTTATTCTTAATGATTTGACATGACAGATCTTGGATTATGGTTTGTTAAGTTTTATATAAGATATTATTTTACGATTATAACAACTGGTATCTGAGCCTTGTCATGTTGAATCATTCAGAATGAATTGATTCTCTACTATTTTTGGGTTGATTCATTTTTCAAATTTTATGAATTTGATATTTAGATTCGATGTTTTCGATCATACACATTAAATCTTGAGGATTTATAGTTATTTTTTTATGGCTTTTATCTTTCAACATTTTTGGGTTATATGTAGATGCAAAGTAAGTTGGTAATATTTCTATTATATGCATATACATATCAATGAATTTAAGGGAATAATGCTTGGTTTTATTTTGCATGAATTGAGCTTGATTTTAATGGTACAGTTATAAACTTTGGTTGAATTAGTTTGAAAGGCATTGTTTTTATGCAAATTGATGTTGATCATTATATGTGTTTAAAGAATTTGTTTGAAGTTTGTTCTATAATATTAGGTTTTGGCATCTTATGGTTCAAAATATTTGGTTAAATTATTGTGATATAATTTATTGTATGAATTGTGGGATATGTCAACTATTATGATTTTGTTTTTGAGATTTATTGGCTTGAAAATATTTTTCAAGTATTCATGTGAATCTCTATTTAATCGTTAATACGATTTTGGATTTAAATGGTATCACTACAACAAAACAAGCCTACCGCGACACATTTTTTTAACTTGAGACGACACAAAAAAGGTTGGCATAGGTGTTGCGACGCTTCCAAAAAGGTTGTTTTTAGTACAATTGGCATAGGTGCGGCGACACTTTTGAAAAAGTGTTGGCATAAGTCAACATAAGCTGACCTTTATTGAAGGGTTGGAAAAGACCTAGTCAAGGCCGACCTTTAAAAAAAGTTGTGATAGACCCTTCTAAGGCAACCTTAAAAAGGTTGGGATATACTCGTCTAAGACAATCTTAAAAATGTTGGGATAGACCTTGTCTAAAGCTTTTAAAAAAGGTTGGGATAGAGCCGTCTAAGGAACCCTTAAAATGGATGGGATAGACCTTGTCTAAGGCAATCTTAAAAAGGTTGGGATAGACCTTGTCTAAGGTAACTTTTAAAAAAGGTTAGGATAGACCCATCTAAGACAACCTTAAAAAGGTTGGGATAGACCTTGTTTATGTCAACACCTTACATAGTTGTCTCAAGTCTCATGTTTTTTACGACTTTTTTTCCCAATTTTTGAAGAGCCTATTTTGGCGAAATATGAGCAACTTTGTATGTGTTGGGTTTGGACAAGCTTGAGACGATATTAATTGAATAGTTAATTAACATAAATTGATCATATTAATACAAAATTATCACTAAATAATGCAGTTATGAGTTTATATACAAAATCCTAACTATACGAAGCTTTATATAGATTTCTTCTCTTTAGCAACCTCCAATGGTCTTGATCCTTTGTCATATTTGTGGAATCCATATGTAAGTAGTGCAAGGTATAAAGAAAACCCTGAAATATATATTTAATATTTTAGTATCAAAACTATAAGTTACATCCTAAGCTTGATTATATTTTAGTGTCGGCCCAAAAGTGTCGGCATAGTATTGGATAAAGCCGACTCTTATTTAAGTGTTGCCTTAGGCATGTATATCCTAATCTTTATACAAATAGTTGGCCAAAGTGTATGTCAGCAAGTCTATCCCAACACTAAGGAAAGCGTTGGCCCAAAAGTGTTGGCATAGTGTTGGACAAAGCCGACACTTATTTAAGTGTTGCCTTAGGTATGCATATCCCTACCCTTATACAAATATTTGGCCAAAGCGTATGTCGGCAAGTCTATCCCAACACGTAGAAAAGTATCGGCCCAAAAGTGTCATCTTAGGACTATTTTTTTGTAGTATATACTTAAAGTAAGTTTTTCTATTTGATTTTGAATACACGCATATGTGTGAATTGCTTTGGTGTTTTGTCAATGCCAAAATTATGAATACATGTGCTTCTTAATTATTTGGCCTTAAATAACTACATTATTTTTGTTTGGTTTTGACATATATGGTTTAAAAAAATCAGTCAAAGATAAAAGTTTTTGATTTTTTATTGCATTATTTAGACAACCTTATTTTAGGTTATTTTGGAAATTTGTATTGCAATTAGAAATTTTAGTTGTGACCTTTGATTGTTATGAACATTTTAAATTTGAATATTGGTATGTTTATATATTTTTAAAATAACTTAAGTGAAATAATAAGTTTCCTAAGTGACCTCTGTTATTGAAATTATTTTGTTTTAAAATATAAAAGGTTGTGTGTATGTAGCTTAAGCTATGTTAATATTGATCGACCCAAAAGAAGGTTGATATTTAACAAAATTATGTATGCAATTGTGGTAATAAACATAGGACAATTATTCGGTTTTACATGTAAGCAATAAATCAACCCAAAGGAAGATTTATTGTTCGACATGTTTTTATTGTCAATCTTTGATTACTACAATAAGATATCACTTACAAGTTAATATTTTTGTCCAAACAAGAAATATTAATAGAGTGTTGAATATCTTGAGATGAAATTTTGTAACACCCCAAACCCGGCCCATGAGTCCTAACCGGATCTGGCATGTCACGGAGTAAAACGATTTGAAGTAATTTGAGTGTCTGGTGAAAATTTGATAAAATTTGGCTAAGGTATTAAAACAGTGTTTGAAAACTCAGTGGAGATTACTTTCATAAACATGGTTGTGTTGAAAAATCCCTTGAAAACATTTGATCATGTAAGTTTTAAAATTTGTCAAGGTTATAGTTGACTTGGTGTATTCTGTTACCCGATGGTAACATATTTGAAAACCCGTAGAAGTTGTTAAGTTTGAAAAAGTTACTTTTAACCGGTTCACTTAACATTTATAAATTTCATTTGTAACATAACAAAAGTAAAATAAAACAATAAAATAAACATCCAAATAATAATTAGCGGCCTTATTACAACCCAAAATAAAAGACTTAGAAAATAACTGAACTAAAGTGATTTAAATAAAGTTCCAAATCGAGAAACAAACATGGCGCCTCGAGTCCTCCCTACTCCATCTCCGATCTACTCATCTCGCAAAATAGTAAGGGAAGGGTGAGTCACCAAGACTCAATGTGTAAATCCTCACCCTAAATGTAACTCATACAGATTATTAATAAACATGCAACATGCAACCCAACTAACCATCCATACTCCTTTACTACCCCGTGTGGTCAAAACCACTGGTGGTCAAAACCACTGGGGACTAGAGTCACAAATTAAATGATGGGGCCAACCCATCGTGTGGTCAAAACCACTGATGACCATAGGTCACAAATATCATATTGTGGTCAAAACCACTGGTGGTACCAAACCAATGGGACTTAGTCACAATTATCATCGGTGTGGTAAAAACCACTGGTTACCGAAGTCACAATAAATCTGATGGGGCCAACCCATCTTGTGGTCAAAACCACTGGTGACAGTCCATAAAAATCATCCCCCTCCTCTCATCAATCCCACTATCATCATGCTTACATAATAATTATCATACATCCATATATCATGTATAGCATAGCATTTAATAGCATGTGATGGCATACTCAAACATACATCATAGATCACGTAATAAGGGACTTACCTGGAATCCATGCTTATGTCCACAAGCACTACCACAATGATAAAAAGGCAACAATATAGTCATGTAAACTAATAAAGTGTGTAGTGAGTTTTTACACACCTGTTTCTACCGAAATTCCTAGATCCCGAAGATCCGATCTACGATGCTAAATCCTTGACCCTATAATCAGCCAACAACAGGGTTAGGGACTTTGGCCTATTCGGCCAATCCAAATAATACCAAAGGCTCTTGCGGCACTTACCTTAAACGGATTTGATTTCCAAACAAATCCCGAAGTCGTCACTTGATTAAGACTCTGCCGAAATTCCACAATAAGAATCGGTTACCACATAAAGTACATAACATGGCCTTTGGCCAAATATAATTATTCACTTACCACACTTACCGAAATCCCAAAATTATCACTTGACTTGTCGAGATCCCTACCAAAACACTTGTTAGAATCGGCTTGCTCAATTATATATAATCAAGGCCTATGGCCGAATGGTGTAGGTGCCTCACCTTTGAAGAATCAACTCCCGATGGCTCGCTAATGCACCTTCTTTGTTAGCTACAACAAAGAAATACGATCTTGTGGTCCTAAAATCATTCAACCATCCCAAAAGAGAAGATCAAATCGATTACCTTAAGGAAGAATACTTACCACTATGTCACTTGGAGAACTACAAAAGAAAAGTTGATGACCCTAAGAGATTCGGTCAACACAAGATGGAAGGGTTGAAATTTTGAGTAGAAGAGGGGTAGGTTCGCCAAGTAGAAGAAAAAGAAGTCGGAAATTTTGAACAATTTGGGCAATGTATCAAGGAGAATTCGCCAAGACTATTGAAGAGAGAAAAAGAAAAGAACTTGATGAATTTTTTTTGCACTTCTTTGCTATACAAAACCGAATATGGATGGCCTCCCAAGGAGTCCTATATTCGGCCAACACCCCTCCTTTTGGGATAATTTAGGCTTTTAATTATCACCTAACAATAATATTTATATTCTTTTTAATCTCCTAATCACCTCTTCAATAATTATAATGAAAATAAAATAAATACTACTCTTCAGCCAAAAATTAAAAGGAAACAATGCTCTATCCTTATCACCTTAAGAGTCCTACATGCAGCCATCAGCTCACCCTCCCATTCACGCCAGCTGCATAAAAAAAATGAAATGCCCACTGCTGTTTCTTTGGTTCGAACCTGGAACCTAAAGGAGCAACTGCTGTGACCCCCTTTTCAACACCCCATGCCATTCCTCCCAATTGACTTTCATGTCATAAAACCTCACCATTTAATTATAAGGCCTTCCTAGGCCGATTCCCTTTCTAAAGCAAAAGAAAATAAAACTCCAAGGCGTAACCTCGGCAGTTCGAACCCAAGACCTGCCCAATCGTCTCCTCTAAGCCCAAGCCACTCCACCAACTCAACTTTCATGTCTAAACCTTACCCACAAAATTATTTAAAGTCTTCTTAACTTAACCCTTTCTTTAACGCCCAAAAAGCCCAACAAAATAAAACGCCTCCCCCTTGTAACTCCCAAGACTCGAACCTCTTCCCCCCTTGAAAACTCCCTTGACGCACCAAGCCAATCATGACAATTAAATCCTTGTGTCATGTTCCTTCCGAAAATTTTCTTAACCCCTATCTCACCTAGCTTCCTTCCTTTAACACTTAAAAAGAAATTTTTAGTCCCAAAGTCAGGCCTAGCTCGGGTTTATTTCTAGTCCCTAGAACATGCTCATCAATCATAATATTCATTTCTTCAAGCACACACATGGGAAAATAATTGAATTACAAACAACCCCTAATTTAGGATGTTACAGTTCTACCCCCCTTAAAAAGAATTTCGGCCTCGAAATTACCTCGGATCAAGAGTTGGGGTATTGTCGCGCATCACATCCTCGGGTTCCCATGTGGCCTCTTCCGTACCATGATTCCATCATTACCCCTTTACCAAAGGCACTGACTTCCTACGTAGAACTTTGACATCTCGATCCAAAATCTGTACCGGCTCCTCTTCGAAAGACAAGTTCGAGTTCACTTCAATTTCCTCAACTGGAACAACGTGTGAGGGATCTGATCGATAGTGCCTCAGCATCGAAACATGGAAGACATCATGGATCTGGCTCAATTCTGCTGGCAACTCAAGCTGGTAAGCTACCGGTCCCACGCGTTTCAAATAGTCCGATGAATCTAGGGCTTAGCTTGCCCTTCCGGCCAAACCTCAGCACCTTCTTCCAAGGGGATACCTTCAAAAAAACCTTATCCCCCACTGCATACTCAACATCTCTGCGCTTAAGATCGGCATAGGATTTCTGCCTATCCGATGCCTCCTTCAGACGAGCCCGAATTACTCTAACCTTATCCTCCGTCTCTGCCACTAACTCTGGACCCAACATCTGTCGCTCTCTCAACTCCGTCCAACATGTTGGAGTACGATAATTTTGACCATACAGCGCCTCATACGGTGCCATCTGAATGCTCGATTGATAACTATTGTTATAAGCGAACTCTGCCAAAGGTAGGTACTCCTCCCAACTACCACGGAAGTCCAAAACATAGCCCCTCAACATATCTTTCAATACTTGAATAACCCTCTCAGATTGTCCATCAGATTGTGGGTGAAAAGCCGTGCTGAAATTCAACTTCGTGCCTAGCTCCTAATGTAAAGCCTTCCAGAATCTCGACGTAAACTAAGGATCTCGATCTGAGATAATGGACACAGGTACTCCATGTAACCGCACTATTTCAGCGATATACAACTTAGCTAATCGTTGAAGCGAGTAGTCAACCTCACCGGTATGAAATGGGCCGAATTAGTCAACCGGTCTACTATCACCCACACGGCATCTTTCTTACTGGGCGTAAGGGGAAGCCCACTTACGAAATCCATAGTAATCCCTTCCCACTTCCACTGTGGGATCTTTACCGGCTGTAACAGCCCCGATGGCAATTAATGCTCAGCCTTAACTTGCTGGCATGTCAGACACTTGTCCACTAACTCGATTACTTCTTGCTTAAGACCTGGCCACCAAAACTGCTCCCTTAAATCCCGATACATCTTGCTGCTTCCTGGGTGCATAGCGTACGCACTGCTATGAGCTTCTTTAAGGATTCGCTACCTCAAATCATCATCCTTAGGCATGCATACTCTCCCCTGAAAGTACAACACTCCATCACTGCCCAAGCTGAAACCTTCGGCCTCACCATTCTGTACTTGCAACCTTCGAGTATTCAAAGCTTCATTAGTCATCTGCCTTTCTTTGACCTAATTAATCCAAGACGGCTTCACTTGCAATTTCGCCAAAAGGCTCCAATCCTCATAGAGACTTAGGTGAGCAAACATTGCTCGTAAATCTGCTACCACCTTTCGGCTCAATGCATCAGCTACCACATTAGCCTTCCCCAGATGTTATTCGATTGAGCAGTCGTAGTCCTTCAACAACTCAATCCACCTCCGCTGCCTCAGATTTAAATCTTTTTGAGTCAGGAGGTACTTCAGACTTTTGTGATCTGTGTACACTATCGACTTCTCCCCGTACAGGTAGTGCCTCTAAATCTTCAAGGCGAACACCACAGCAGCCAATTCTAGATCATGCGTCGAGTAGTTAGCTTCGTGAGGCCTTAACTACTGTGACGCATAAGCAACCACCTTCCCTTCTTGCATCAGCACACACCCTAAACCAGTATGCAATGCATCATAATACAAAGTGAATTCCTTTCCTGCCTCTGGCGGAATTAAGACTGGTGCTTCTGTCAAGATCCTCTTCAGCTTTTCAAAACTCTCTTGCTGCTTCTTAGACCACCCAAACGGAACTCTTTTTCTCAACAGCTTAGTCAACGGTGCCGCGATTAAGGAGAAATTTTCCATAAATCTTCGGTAATATCCTGCCAACCCCAAAAAACTCCAAATTTTCGTAACAGACTTGGGTGGTTTCCACTCTTATACCGCCTCAATCTTACGAGGATCCACCCTGATGCCCTCAGCTGAAACTACATGCCCTAAAAAAGTTACCTCCTTAAGCTAGAACTCACACTTGTTGAATTTGGCGTACAACTGTTTCTCCCTTAGAACTTGCAGAACCACATGAAGATGTGCATCATGCTCCTCCTCCGACTTCGAGTACACAAAAATGTCATCTATGAAGACCACGATGAACCGATCCAGATAGGGTTGGAAAACCCAGTTCATCCTGTCCATAAACGCGGCCGGTGCATTTGTCAAACCAAAAGGCATTACAAGAAACTCATAGTGTCCATACCGAGTACGGAATGCCGTCTTGTGGACATCAGCCTCCTTCACCTTAAGTTGATGGTACCCTGACTTAAGGTCAATCTTAGAAAATACCGATGTGCCTTTGAGTTGATCGAACAGATCGTCAATCCTAGGCAAAGGATACCGATTCTTTATTGCCAGCTTGTTCAGCTACCGATAGTCTATACACATCCTCATTGTCCCATCCTTCTTCTTGACAAAAAGCACTGGAGCTCCCCAAGGCGATATACTTGGTCGGATGAACCCTCTATCCAACAATTCCTGAATCTGCGCCTTCAACTCTACCAATTCTTTCGGTGCCATCCGATACGGAGCTATAGATACTGGCGCGGTTCTGGGTAATAGATCTATACCAAATTCAACCTCACGGTCCGAAGGTAGACCTGGAAGTTCCTCTGGAAACACATCCACATAGTCCCTCACAGTCTGGACATCTCTCACAGCAACATCCTTAGCTTCCAAAGCATAGACATGCACCACATAAGCTTCACAACCCTTCCTAACCATCTTTTTTGCCTTTAACACCGAAACCAGATTAGATAGGTAATCCCTCCTTTTACCTATCATCACCACCTCATCACCTTCCATGGTCTTTATTACCATGCGCTTAGCTGCGCAATCTAGACTAGCCTGATACTTTACTAGCCAATCCATCCCAAGGATTAGGTCGAACTCCCAGAACAGTAGTTCCATCAAGTCAGCCAAGAACACGACCCCTTGGAGTTCTAGGGGTACGTCCCTATAGAGTTTACTTACTTCTACAGAGTGACCTAGGGGGCTTAATATAGTCATCTTCCTAGAAGTAAGCTCAGAGTCTAAGTGCAAAGTTTCCACTACGCTACTAGCAATGTATGAGTGGGTTGAGCCAATGTCAATCAAAGTATTATAGGGTACACCAAAGATCAAGAACATACCGATTATAATGTCCAGTGCGTCGCCCTCCTCTTGACGTCTCGCGGCATAGACTAGACCAGGTTGCCTAGCCTCAGTACCACCGGTACCTCCCCTCGGTGCCCCACAACCTCTGCCAGCACCATTACCTCCTCTTCCTGCACCATGACCTCTCGATGGCTGCTGATTATCCCTCCTATTCGGTGCATGATCCTGACCCTCTGATCTCAGTCTAGCTGCCTTTTTTGGACAGTCTCTAACTCGATGCTCCAAGGACCCACACTTAAAGCATCCCTGATTACCATTCCAACACTCCCCCGTATGAGACTTGCCACACCGAACACACCATAGCGGCCATTGAGGATTAGCAGCAGCAGTAGGCCTAGCAGCTTGATCCGACCCACCAAACTTTGTCCTCTTCTGCTGATTACCAGAGAACCTTGAAGGTCCCAAGCTCCTCTTATTCCAATTCCTATCTTGATTACGCCTAACTGACTGCCTTACCCCTTCAGCAACCTTAGACTTCTCCACTAGGACAGCGAACTCCCGTTCCTGCTGTGGAGCTATCATCATCCTCAACTCATCTCTTAGCCCATCCTCAAATCTAACACAACGTTCATGCTCAGTACCCACAATACCATGAGCATACCTACTCAACCGAAGGAATTCGGCCTCATACTCTGCCACTGTCTTATTGCCTTGAACCAGGTTCAAGAAAGCTTTCCGCTGCGCATCCACGTAACTAGTTCCGATATATTTCCTTTGATAAGCATCCTTGAAGAATTCCCAGGTGAGATTTTCTGCCATTGTTCCATCTCTCACAGTGAGCCACCACTGGTATGACTCATCCCGAAGCAGAGAGATGATACCCTTCAACTTCTCCTCAGCTGTGAAATCCAGGTCGCCCATAATCCTTTCAGTAGATTCTAACCAATATTCCGTCGCACTGGGTGCCACTCCAGAAACTCCTCTAAATACTTCTTCTTCGTTAGCTCGGAGTCGTTCAACCACAGATTTACGGGCTCCTGCACCCGCGCCTACCTCAGCAACTCGTTCCAACACTCGTAGCACCGCTTGGGACACTACGTTGTTACCACCACCGATCTTGAACTCGGTTTTCACATTGGCAGATCCAAGATCTCATTTCCAGACCCATGACCAGACCCTGCTGGCTCTGACAAGGTCATCCTACCTCTACCACGACCACGGGACGGACGTCCACAACCTCTTGTACTCATTTCTAACGATTGCGTTTATCTGTTTAAGAATTTTATGCATTAGTACCTTTGTTTCACTTGATTATCCGCGAAGAAATTTTATGATAGGAGTTTTAGGAGTGGTTCTTTCGTATCATACATGCACACAGTCCTTCTATTCATTCATTCAAAGAAACGTTGTAGTTTTCATTGTGATTGTTTTTTCCACTACCTAGGGGTATTTTCGTAATTTGTCCTACAGGGGTATTTTTTGTAATTTTCTAAAAATAAAAGTTCTCGGATGATTTTTTCAAAAAGTATTTTGGAACTCTTAAATTCCTGGGGTATTTTGAAAAAATTTTGAAATCTGGGGGTATTTCGGTAATTTTAGACCTCAAGGGTATTTCGATAATTTTCCACAAATCGGGGTGAAGTTGTAAAATTTTAAGAAATCAGGGATATTTCAAAAGTTGTAAAACTTTGATGGTTCTTTTTGATAATTGCATTTTTCCAAAATGGTGATGTTGCAAAATTTTGAAAATTAGGGTTATTCTGGTAATTTGTTGGTTAGGGGCAATTTTGTAATTTTACCTCTAGGGGTATTTTAGTAATTTTCATAGTCAGGGAATTTTCATAAAAAGATTTTCAAAATTTGGTTCTAATTGATTTCACAAAAGAAAGTTATTTTAAATTTTTTTCATACGGAGGGTATTTTGGTAATTTCCAAACCAGGGGTATTTTGGTCTTTTTTTTTAAAACAAAGGTTTTAATTACTTCAAAAACAAAACGGCTAGTCCCTTTCGGGTTTATCGAGTTTAGCCTGTGAGGGTGTCGTCTCAGCTAGGATGAACCGTCACTACGCACCAGGTAGGATTAGAGTGAGTAGGAGGTGAGTCACGAGGACTGCTTAAATACCAGGCCCCCACCGAATCCAATCCTAGACATGGGTATAACGATTGCCACATCCCTTGCTCAGTGACAACTCACAGGGTTGTTTAAGAAATTATTAAATCTTATGCATGGTTTGTTGGGGTATGCTAACCCTAGGGTTCAACAATTTCTATTATTATAGTCTACGTTCCCAATTTACCCTTCTACCCCTCATCAAATATTCACAAAGAAAATAGATAAAATTACTTACCTGGGCGGATTGGTGCCGGAGACTCGGTGCCATGCTGTTCAAGCCAAAAATAGTTTCAAAACATTCTAATAAGGCCTACTAACATAAACAAAACATTTTGGGCCCTGGGCCCCCACAGCTGAGTTTTGAACTAGGCTCTGATACCAAAAATGTAACACCTCAAACCCGGCCCATGAGTCCTGACCAGATCTGGCATGTCACGGAGTAAAATGATTTGAAGTAATTTGAGTGTCTGGTGAAAATTTGATAAAATTTGGCTAAGGTATTAAAACAGTGTTTGAAAACTCAGTGGAGATTACTTTCATAAACATGGTTCCGTTGAAAAATCCTTTGAAAACATTTGATCATGTAAGTTTTAAAATTTGTCAAGGTTATAGTTGACTTGGTGTATTCTGTTACCCGATGGTAACATATTTGAAAACCCGTAGAAGTTGTTAAGTTTGAAAAAGTTACTTTTAACCGGTTCCCTTAACATTTATAAATTTCATTTGTAACATAATAAAAGTAAAATAAAACAATAAAATAAACATCCAAATAATAATTAGCGGCCTTATTACAACCCAAAATAAAAGACTTAGAAAATAACTGAACTAAAGCTGATTTAAATAAAGTTCCAAATCTGAGAAACAAGCATGGCCGCCTCGAGTCCTCCCCGTCTCCATCTCCGCGATCTACTCATCTGCAAAATAGTAAGGGAAGGGGTGAGTCACCAAGACTCAGGTGTGTAAATCCCCACCAAAATGTAACTCATACACGATTATTAATAAACATGCAACATGCAACCCAACTAACCATCCATACTCCTTTACTACCCGTGTGGTCAAAACCATCGGTGACTAGAGTCACAAATTAAATGATGGGGCCAACCCATCGTGTGGTCAAAACCACCGATGACCATAGGTCACAAATATCATAATGTGGTCAAAACCATTGGTGGTACCAAACCACCGGGACTTAGTCACAATTATCATCGGTGTGGTCAAAACCACCGTGACCAAGTCACAATAAACTGATGGGACCAACCCATCTTGTGGTCAAAACCACCGTGACGATCCATAAAATCATCCCCTCCTCTCATCAACCCCACCATCATCATGCTTACATAATAATTATCATACATCCATATATCATGTATAGCATAGCATTTAATAGCATGTGATGGCATACTCAAGCATACATCATAGATCACGTAATAGGGACTTACTCGAATCCATGCTTATGTCCACAAGCACTACCACAATGATAAAAGGCAACAATATAGTCATGTAAACTAATAAAGTGTGTAGTGAGTTTTTACACACCTGTTTCTACCGAAATTCCTAGATCCCGAAGATCCGATCTACGATGCTAAATCTTTGACCCTATAATCGGCCAACAATAGGGTTAGGGACTTTGGCCTATTCGGCCAATCCAAATAATACCAAAGGCTCTTGCAGCACTTACCTTAAACGGATTTGATTTCCAAACAAATCCCGAAGTCGTCACTTGATTAAGACTCTGCCGAAATTCCACAATAAGAATCAGTTACCACATAAAGTACATAAAATGGCCTTTGGCCGAATATAATTATTCACTTACCATACTTATCGAAATCCCAAAATTATCACTTGACTTGTCGAGATCCCTACCAAAACACTTGTTAGAATCGGCTTGCTCAATTATATATAATCAAGGCCTATGGCCGAATGGTGTAGGTGCCTCACCTTTGAAGAATCAACTCTCGATGGCTCCGTCAATGCACCTTGCTGTTAGCTACAACAAAGAAATATGATCTTGTGATCCTATGAATCATTCGGCCATCCCAAAAAGAGAAGATCAAACCGATTACCTTAAGGAAGAATACTTACCACTATGTCACTTGGAGAACTACAAAAGAAAAGTTGACAGCCCCTAAGAGATTCGGTCAACACAAGATGGAAGGGTTGAAATTTTGAGTAGAAGAGGGGGTAGGTTCGGCCAAGTAAAAGAAAAAGAAGCTGGAAATTTTGAACAATTTTGGCAATGTATCAAGGGAGAATTCGGCCAGCACTATTGAAGAGAGAAAAAAGAAAAGAACTTGATGAATTTTTTTTTTTGCACTTCTTTACTATACAAAACCGAATATGGATGGCCTCCCAAGGAGTCCTATATTCGGCCAACACCCCTCCTTTTGGGATAATTTAGGCTTTTCATTATCACCTAACAATAATATTTATCTTCTTTTTAATCTCCTAATCACCTCTTCAACAATTATAATGAAAATAAAATACTAATAATACTACTCTTCAGCCAAAAATTAAAAGGAAACAATTCCCTATCCTTATCACCTTAAGAGTCCTACATGCAGCCATCAGCTCACCCTCCCATTCACGCCAGCTACATAAAAAAAATAAAATGCCCACTGCTGTTTCTTTGGTTCGAACCTGGAACCTAAAGGAGCAACTGCCGCAGCCCCCTTTTCAACGCCCCATGCCATTCCTCCCAATTGACTTTCATGTCATAAAACCTCACCATTTAATTATAAGGCCTTCCTAGGCCGATTCCCTTTCTAAATCAAAAGAAAATAAAACTCCAAGGTGCAACCTCGGCAGTTCGAACCCAAGACCTGCCCAATCGTCACCTCCAAGCCCAAGCCACTCCACCAACTCAACTTTCATGTCTAAACCTTACCCACAAATTTCTTTAAAGCCTTCTTAACTTAGCCCTTTCTTTAACGCCCAAAAAGCCCAACAAAATAAAACGCCTCCCCCTTGTAACTCCCAAGACTCGAACCTTTTCCCCCCTTGAAAACTCCCTTGATGCACCAAGCCAATCATGCCAATTAAATCCTTGTGTCATGTTCCTTTCGAAAGTTTTCTTAACCCTTATCTCACCTAGCTTCCTTCCTTTAACACTTAAAAAGAAATTTTTAGTCCCAAAGTCAGGCCTAGCTCGGGTTTATTTCTAGTCCCTAGAACATGCTCATCAATATAATATTCATTTCTTCAAGCACACACATGGGAAAATAATTGAATTACAAACAACCCTTAATTTAGGATGTTACAAATTTACTTTTATTCAAATTATTTTGGTTTAAATTTAAAATATTTTGAAATAAATAAATTCATATTTTGGCTTTAAGATTTAATTAAGGATGTCTAATATTTTAAATAGATTAGTTGAAACAAAATGCCACCAAAGTGACCCTTTTATGTAGATTAATTTATTTAAAATATCAAAATGATTATATGTTTTTGTGATTCACGCATTTATTAATTGACAATTATAAGGTACTTTATGTGAGCAATAAGTTAGTCCAAAGATTGACTCATTATTCGACATAATTTATTGTCAATGTTTGATTGCTAAAAAAAGAGTATCACTTACTGTTAATATTACTGCCCAAATACTTGATATTAATGTTGTGTTTGGTATATTGAGATGGAATTAGCCACTATTTTAAAGTTATTGTTTACTTATGAATATTCATGTGAGCTTGTTTTTATGAATTTTGTTCTATATTCAGCTAGTTTATCTTCTGCTGCCACAATATTTACTAATTTAAATTTTATACCCATGCTTAATGGGACTAATTTCAAGGGACAAAAAAGACACTTACTTATATTGCTTAGATGTATGGACATAAATCTTGCAGTAAGGGAAGAACTACCTACACCTCTCACTAGGGTCAGAACACCCTCACCGTATCAACGCCTAATAGGGTTACAAGGTATTACCGATCAATTCACAACACATATAGCATACATTTATACAACAATAAGCATTCATTCTCATAAATCATTCAACACAATCACATTGTCCTTATAAGGGACTACGAGGCCTTAACATGCTTTAGAAGTGGTTCGGGACTAAACTAATATCATACGAAAATTCTGGAAACTTAGAAATTTTTCACGTAAACAAGGGTCACACGCCCGTGTGAACAGTCCATGTGCCTCACACGGCTAGTAGACACGCCTGTGCCTCAGGCCTTGTGAAAGTAAGGCATACATACTGACTTGGGTCACACGGCCGACTACACGCTCGTGTACCCTTCGAAGTGGCCACACACTCCCGTATGCTAGGTCGCGTGCTAGGTCGTGCCAAAACTGTAGGGTATATTGACTTATACAACATGGCCAAATCACACGGGCATGTGACTTGGCCGTGTGCCAATTAGGGAGTATATCGAATTGTACCACACGGCCAGTTACATGCCCGTGTGTAAGACCGTGTGAAGCATACTGACTTCATTTTAATTTCAACACCAGGGGACACACGGCCTGTAACAGCTTGATTTAGGGGCTAGTCGGAATAATAGTTTCAGAATAACTAATCCGAGGTCGGAGAAATTTTTTTATGTTATTTTATAAGTTAGAGTATGATTATATAGGTGCATGAAAACTTTGGTGCTTTAATTTTAGCGATTTCATGCTTAATCGCGAAAAAGGACTAAATTGCATAAAGTGAGAAAGTTATAATTTTTGAGATAAAGGGTCCAAATAGCCATAGAATATTAATTGGAGGTCTTTAAAGGGAAATTATCCCCTTAAATGATGGTTGGCCGGCCATAGGGAACGATAGAGGTCAAAATTTGGTCAAGTAGGTGGATTAGGTGGACTAAATTGTAATTTTATATCAAAATAAAGAAAGAAAATATATCATATTTTCTCCTTCATTCCTCCACAAAAAATTAGCAGAAAAGAGGGGTTTGAAAGCTTCAAAAATTTCAGCACACTCTTCTCTTTACAAGTAAGTGTTTTAGTGATCATTTCTTGATAATAATCGTACTTTTGGAACCCCAAAAGCTTAAACTTTCTAAAGAGGGGACTATCTTGCAAAATGGTGAAAATTTTAGATTTTTCCATGTGAGATTTTAAGTTTTTTTCTGCATTTTTATGGAAGAAAATGAATCTTAGTTGTTAGATAAACAACATTTGTGAAAGGTGTTTCCATGAAAACACCAAAAAGGACCTTTTTGTAAAGGTTGTGAAATTTGTAGTAAATGTGTGAAATAATGAGTATTGAGGGCTTCCATAAGAGTAATAAATGTTCACCTAGGCTTGTTAAAGAGAGAAATTTAATTAGAATTGATTTCCGAGCCTAGGGATAAAATGGTCATTTTGTGAAAGTCTAAGGGCAAAATAGTAATTTTGCCAAAGCATGATTATTGAAATGCATTAGTTAATGTGATAATTAAATGAGCTAATTTGCTATTATAGATCAAGAAGAACAAATAATTAACCTCGATCGGGGAAAGAACAAAATATTGGACTAGATCGACAATCTAGCCTATTTTGAAATCGAGGTAAGTTTGAGTGCAATAAATTCAACATCATGTTATTAAGTTTCTAAATGATTGATATTAGCAATGTTGTACAATATTTCTATGAATTCGAGTTATGATGTTGAATGAGAAATATGGTGAAAATTGTGAAATTGAAGTCCCGATTGGACTATGGTGAAGGTGAGTATACTATTAACTAGACATGAGATTGGTAAGGTCCTGTTTAAGACCATGTCTGAGATATGGCATTGGCATCGAATGGAGATCTCGTATAAGACCATATCTAGGATATGGCATCGGCATCTAATATGAGAATCTTTTAAGACCATATCTGGGATATAGAATCGACAATCGATATGAGATCCCGTATAAGACCATATCGGGGATATGGCATCGGCATTTAAAAGTGAACCCACGTAAGACCACATCTGGGATGTGGCATTGGTGTCATAATTTTGTGAATCAGGATGATTATATATCCTTGAATATCCCAAGTAATTTCCATGTGGTAAATAGTTAAGCTTATGCTAGAGATGAGATTAATGCTAATACCAAGTGATGAGATGATACAGGTATATGTGAGTAATTCATGAGAATGGTTCATGATATGTGGCATGTTATGTAATTGGTAAGAGTAAGTATGAGTAAGTTATGGAAATGAGCTTAAGACTTGTGTTTTATTAGATGAAATGGATAAATGACATTATGAGTTTTATGTTGCTAATTATTTCATGCAAACTTACTAAGCTTTATGCTTACCCCTCTTATTTCCCTTTTCCTTGTAGTATTGCCAAGATAACTCGAGGATCGTGGGACGTCAGAGTTTGGAATCACACTATCGACATCTCTTAGGTATAACAAAGTTATATTTATTTTAAGTATTTCATGTATAGGACTTGGGTATTCTGTTATGTCACATTTGTTAGCCAAAGTGTTGGCTATTAATGTTGCTAAATTCATTTTGTAAGTGGTCTTTGGAATCGGGCCAATACTTGACAAGTTTATTTATATTCAATGATGATGAATTTCATGAAGTGTATGCTTGCGTGATGTATTGATTTTGAGTCCTTAGAAGTGTTTTATGGTCCTGATATGTGTTGGATCGGATTGGTGCAAGAATGGTTGTTGTACAGGGTGGCATTTGGCTTGGTAGATAGCCTTTTAAATGCCCACACGGGTAGACATATGGGCGTGTGTCTAAACCGTGTGTGACACACGGTCAGCCTCATGGGTGTGTTAATTGGCCATGTGTCCCCATGCATGCTAGGCTTACAAGTCAGTATGCTCAGTAGCAAACACACGGGTAGAGACACGACTGTGTGTCTCAGCTGTGTGGGAGGCACGGCCATGGACATAGGTGTGTGCCCAGGCCATGTGAAGTATGCACCTCAAATTAGGAATTTAATTTGACACACGGTCTAAGGACACGGGCATGTGCCTTGGCTAATTGACCATAGTAAGGTGATGACGTCATAAACAGAATGCCATGGTTTTGGCACACAGGCGTGTTGAGGCCATGTGAGGGACATGGGCGTGTGTCCGGCCGTGTGAAAATGCCTGTAGGTTCGAATTAGAAAATAAATTCCACACCAGTTAGGAACATGGGCGCGTGTGACCACACAGCCTGCCTACACGGGCATGTTCCATTCCACACAGGCATGTGGCCCCTGTTTAGGCAAAAATTTTCTAAGTGCGTAAAAGTTTCAAGTTTAATTCCGAAAGTATGTTTAGGGCCTCGTAAGCCCATAATAAGGATGGTATGTCAATGAATGAGAAGATTTATGTTGAAATAAAATCTTATAGCCCAAAGTTGTATGTTTAAGCAAGATAAGTTCAGTAATGCCTAGTATCCGACTCTGGTGTTGAACACGGGTAAGGGGTGTTACACGGCCGTGTAACTTGATTGTGTGTCATACACAGCTGAGACACACACCCGTATTTCTACCGGTGTGGACAAAAATAGGCTATTTACCAAGCCATTTTGCTACCCCATTTGGTACACACATTCACCTACACATATGGCACAAAATCAAAGCAAAATAGGCAATCCATAACAACCAAATCAACCATAATTCTTACCATTTCATCTAACATTTCTTAGCCTAAACTTTAATCACAATCATCATCAATTTATCAACCATTTTCGAGTAACATTAAACACTTCACAAAATGACATTAGCTCATATCTAAAAAAAACATTTACCAAACATACATCATTTTGTTCTTGTTCACAAGCATAATACAAATTCCACAAACCTCATAATATAAGCCATAAGCACACTTATATATACATAATCAAACTAGCCAAATTAAGCCAAATCTCATGACTATATAAATACAAACCAAAACAAAACCATTCACAAGCCATCCCAAATGGCAAAACTCACTACCAAAACTTGACCAACATGACCATAATCCTATACATGCCATATGACCAAACCATAAGTTCAAAAGTACCAAAATGATGGTTGGATAGTGTGACGTAATCTCTGACGATCCCCAATTTTGAGCTAGCTTTGAAATTACTATAAGACATGGAAAAATAAACAAAGTAAGCTTTATAGCTTAGTAAGCTCGCATGATATAAACTTAACTAATCACAAATACACATTCATCAATCTAAACATATTATCATGAAATTCAAGATTACTAACAAACCTTTCACATGCTTATTCATAAGCTAATTTACAAACTTTGTAACTTCTTCGATTTTAAGCTCATAATATACATATACATATACATACATGTACCAATCAATAACAAGTTTGTACATACACGGAATGCCGTTGAATACTCAATATTTCGCAAACTAAGTTCCATACACAATATCTCGCACACTAAGTGCCATCCTCGATGTCTTGCACACTAAGTGCCAATCTCAATGTCTCGCACACTAAGTGCCATACATAGCCGAAGCTATCTCAAATCGCATACTAAGTGCTATATTTAGCCAAAGCTATGTCGAATCGCACACTAAGTGCCACAAATAACCGATTTTTCATCGAACATAAATGTAGTCCCGTATATACAATTTATGCAATATTAAAGTATTAAAAAGCATAATTATAACAATGCTTATTGCATACAAACTTACCTCGTATTTCGAAATTGACAGATCAGATCGATACTCGATAACCTTGCTTTTCCCCTGATCAAAATATGAATTCTTTCTTTCTTGATCTATATGAATTCAAAATTAACTTATTTGTTCATTTACTCATTCAATTTAGTCCAAAAATACTCATTTGGGTATTTTACACATTAGCCCTTAAAATTTCACACTTAATTAATTTAGTCCCTATTTCACCAATACACAAAATTCACATAATTCATCAAACCCATGCTTGGTCAAATTATTTATAGGTCCCTAGCAGCCCAAAACTTTCATTATTTCGCATTCAGCCACACAATTTGGACATTTTCCAATTTAATCCCTATTATGCAGTTTCATAAAAAATCACTTGACAAAACATGTAAAACTATCATCAAGCTTTTATATTTCAACATTAAACATCTAAGAATACATAGATTCAACAATGGAAACTCTCAAAATCTTTAACAGTTTCAAAATTAAAGGTACGAGCTAGCTAGATTGAGCTGCAACGATTACAAAAACGTAAAAATCATAAAAAATTGAGCTAAAACAGTGCCTTAATTAAGCTAGGAGTGTGCCAAATGCTTTAAAACCTAAGAATTGTTTTCTTCCTCTCAATATTCGACCAAGAAGATGACAACGAAGCTTAAAATTGATTTTTTTTATTAATTAACCTTTATTAAATGAATTAAAACATTAACCTTAATTAAAACATTATTATTTCACATAAACATGGACATAAATGTCCACTAACCTTTAAAATGGTTTAATTACCATTTAAAGCCATCATATTTAAAATCCAAAGCTCTTTGACACCTTAAACAAGTAGAATGTAACTTTTGCATTTTATGCGATTTAGTCTTTTTCTCAAATTGAGCAATTAAACGATAAAATTAGCTCACAAATTTTTCACACATATCAAATAACATACTGTAAATATCGAAAATAATATAAAATAATTTTACAACATCAGATTTGTGGTTCTAAAACCACTGTTTCGATTTAGCTAAGAACAGGCTATTACAAGGGCAAACACCCTTAATGCTAAAAGGGATTTTGAGAGGTGGGATCATTCAAAGCGCATGAGTCTAATGATCATGAGCAAAACATTATAGAAGCCTTTAGGGGCATAGAATCTAAAGAGATTACCCAAGCTAAGGGTTTCATGATGAAACTGAGAAACGTTTTTTCAGAAATGATAAGGTTAAGATGACATTACTTTTGAATTTTTTGATGTCTGTGAAGTATAAGGGTCGAGGAAATGTAAGGGAGTACATTATGGAGATATTTCATGTTGCTTCAAGACTTAAAACACTTCAGATCGAGCTTTCTGAGGAATTACTTGTTCTTATGGTTTTGCTATTGCTTCCTGCATAGTTTAACCAATTTAAAATTAGTTACAACTGTCAAAAGGAGAAATGGACTCTAAATGAGTTCATTTCTCATTGTGTACAAGAGAAAGAAAGGTTGAAACATGATAAGTCTAAAAGTGCCCATTTGGCCAATGCCTCTAAAGACAACAACTTACATTTTGAATAGAGTACCCACTAAAGCAGTTGCAAAAACACCTTATGAGCTTTGAACAGGTCGAAAGCCTAGTTTAAAGTTCATTGCCATAATTTGATAGGGAAAATTAAGCTTTTTCGGCATACTTAAAAAGCTCATTCTCAAGCAAAATATGGTTTTTTTTTTGTATTTTTTCATAATTTTTATATTTTAAGTTATTAAGTGTAAATGTCTCGTTTTTACTCATTTTATGACCCAATTTGACCAATAGTGCCATTAGGGAGCCTAACGTGTGGTTGAGTGGTGTAAGTATGTGTTGAAAGTTGAAAATAAGCAAAAAGAATGCCAAAGGAAAAGTTATTGTGATATCTATACCTTGGAATCATGATACCTCCAATAGGCTTGAAGATTGGAGGCCATCATTTAGTGGTATTGCAATATCCACCCTCAAAGAAGACCTCAAGTTTGAAACTAACTAGGGTATTGCGATATCTTCTTTTGAGTATTGCAGCACTGATATCATGAGAGGGACAAAATTAGACAAAATTAGACAAAAAGGATAGTATTTGTCCACCCGATGCACCAACCACACAAGGCTCGTGTATGGGGAAATTTTGGGAACAAAATTTCATCAGCATTCAGCCTAAAATAGCCAATTTTTGCTGAGGAGGAAAGAGACACACATTAGTTGAGTTTTTAGCTTTAGTTTCTTTATGTTGTCTATTAGTTTTTCTGCCACTTTTCTAAGGTTTTTATTTTCTCTTCTTCTTTCTTAATTTTAGAATTTATTTTTATGCACTTACTTCTTATTCTTAGTTTTAATTAAGTTAGTTATCATTGTAGCTTAGGTTTATTTGCACTTTCAATCCTTGTACCTTGGTTATAAGATATTCCTAGTTTTAGTTTAATGTATTTTAGTTTCTTTTACTTTAAATCGCTAAAGTTTGTTCCTTTTATATTTGTTACTTTAGATTTTCTTATTGAATGCCTTTAGTTTCATGTTCCTTAAGTTTTCTTCAATAAAAATTCAAACTTTTATATTTTTCTTAAGCTTTACTTTAATGATTTCTTTGAATTTTATTTCTATGTCCATTATCTTCATTTTTAGCATGAGCAACTAAACCTCAAAGGGGGTTGGTTGATGCAGATGTGGGTAAGTTGATTTTTTTTGGACAAAGGACTAAATCTTAAAAAATTGGACTAAATCGAATAGGCTAAAACCTTAGGAGTTGATGCCCTTGAGGGAATATCTAGACAAGTGAAACTGAGAGGTAATCTTGTTGTGCACTAATTTATTAGTCCCGGATTAACTGGTGAGATCGAGAGATAAACAAAATTAATTTGTCTAAATTGGTAAAATTGAGATCGAAAGATAAAATGGAGCCACTTAGAAATTTAAGTGATTTAAGTCACTCATTCAAAGACTGGGGAACCACATCGAAATCAACCAGCCACCGTTAGTCATTTATTAGTTAATCTCATTGTTTTGTCCTCGTTACAATTTGGTCCTCATATTAGCATATTTAATTTTCTTGCAAAACTTTTTTGTTATGATTTGTCGTACTATAAAACCATACCAATAGCCACTTAGGCTCTATAGTGTATGCTATTTTTCACTCAATCTTTATATCCTTGGGGTTTGACCCCTTTTAATCTTTGTGTTCTATTGGAACTATATATATTATAACTGACTTGTACGCTTGCAGAAAATCGCGCCTTAGATTTGTTTTATAAAATTGTTTTTTTATGCGCACGCGTGTATACAGTCAAAAGCACTTTCAAATTTGAAGATGTCTAGCCTAGGCAAGGATTTATAGGCCAAATGAAAAGAAATTGGACTTCAAACAGTGAGCAACTATGTTATTAGTTATTCTGAATGACTTAGGAGTTATAAGTTTTATGATGCCACAATTAAGAATATTTTTGAGATAGGAACTGCAACATTTTTTGAGGATGTTAAGTTTGGAGAGAGAAATAGGATTAGAGACATTGCTTTTGATGAGGAATTGGATTCTAACTCAATTCTCACTATCACTTTTTACGATGTTTAGGTTCTCATATTTGTTATTAATCAATAAGTACATCCCAATATCAACATGACAATGTTGAACAACTCCGTATTCAAGATGAAATAATTGTTTCAGAAGAACAAACTCAACAACCTTAAGAACCAAGTGTCACTAAGGAGGTCCACAGGAGAGAGGAGAAATGCTATTTTAGTTGATTATGTTGTATTTATCCAAGAATATAAGGATGTCAATAGAATGATAGAAGATGACCCAATCAACTTTCGTTAGGGCAGGAAAAGTTTTAATTCTCAAAAGTGGATTGATGTCATGCAAAAGAGTATAAGTTTATGTAAGACAATAAAGTTTGGGAACTTATCCCATTACCTGAAGATGCAAAACCAATTGGTTGTAAATGGATATTTAAAACCAAAAGAGATGCAAATGATAATATGGAGAGGTATAAGGCACGTCATATAGCTAAAGGATATACTCATAAAGAAGACATTGATTTTACAGAGACTTTCTCTCTAGTTTCATCAAAAGATTCTTTCAGGAAAATCATGACGCTTGTTACTCATATTGATCTTGAGTTACATTAGATGGATGTTAAACTACATTTTTTATGGCGATATTGAAGAAACAATTTATATGGTACAACTAGAAATTTTTGAGTCGAAAGACCCAAAGAATATGGTTTGCAAGCTAACAAAATCCATCTATAGACTAAAATAAGATTTTCATTAATAGTACCATAAGTTTTCATCAAGTAATTGTCTCGTTCGATTTTGAGATGAATATTGTTGATGATTGTGTGTATCACAAATTCAGTAGGAGTGAGTACTATTCCTGGTTCTATATGTCGATGACATTTTGCTTGCCACTAATGATATAGGCTTATTGCATGAAACCAATAGGTTTTTTTATCTAAGCATTTTGAGATGAAAGATCTTGGGGACACCTATTTTGTTTTAGTAATTTAGATACATTGAGACAAATCGCGAGGTATTCTTAGATTGTCACAAAAAAGCTATACCGATAAAGCACTCAAAAGGTTTGGCATGCAAGGTTGTAGACCAAGTGACACCCCTGTTGCTAAAAGAAACAAATTTAATCTTTCTCAATGACCTAAAAGTAACCTTAAAATTCATGAAATGCAAAAGACTCCCTATACATAAACTGTTGGAAGTCAAATGTATGCTCAAGTTGTTGGATCTAGTGCCCTAAGTGTAGTATTTTTGTCAATATACACTTGTAATTTTTTTGAATAGATTGGTTAATAAAACAAATTCATTAATTACATTAATATACTTTGTATAATTGACCTCACATGGTTTTTGGTGTTTCTCATTGGTTGTCTAAATGTTTAACTAATACTAAGCGGTATTACGTGGTCGGATTGTAGTACAGAAAGACAACTTGAATTAGTAGACAAACCTAAATATGTCTTTAGTCTAATCGAAAATGAGCAAACCAATTGAAAGACTAATATATCATCTATCAAGTCTAATTGAAGAGATGCATTGTCTTTAGCATCGTAGCGGATGACTTCTAGAAGATAGAGACATAGATGTGACTGACTAGACTGACAGTACATTAGACATGACCCAAGCAGAATAGATTCTAAATCTGTTTATGAATTTATTCACTTGTGACGTTCATAGGGTGACATACCTAAATCCTGAGTGGATGGCGGATTATGTATGAATAACTCGTACACTTTGATGTACAAACCAGATCGATTTTCAAAATTTTTATTTTTCACTGTGTAAAAAAATTGTTTTCAATCTAGATTTTTCTAACAATTGGTATCAGAGTTAGGTTGTGTTATGTTTATGGTGTAAATTGAAACTGAATCTCTCTATTTATCTTGTTTGATTAATTTGATAAGATGTAGAATTCTTGTGATTATTCGCATGTTTAGGAGATTGTATGTGAATGAATGTAATATTATATATATTTTTATATAATTATTATTTTTTCCAAGGTTGTGGTTCTTAGGAAATAGGCCGTGGACTATCATCTCCATGTAGGATTATTTTTATTTTTAGAATTCTTGTGAGCTGGAAACGGGCATAGGAGATAAATGTAATTTTTCCAAAAAAGAGTCCATGACGAAAAGAAGATGGAGTGATGGCAGTCGAAGACACAAAGAATGTCTTGTGATAAAAAACTATTTAATTGTTATTTTTCATATATTTTCTAGAAATAGAACCATGGAAACCTTGGGTTGCAATTTTATTTTATTACCCATCCCTTTATATATCTGTTTAATAATTATTTATGATATAATTGTGATATATGTATGAGATGATCCATAGTTGATCTAGCAAAGATATGAAGTGTGGTAATGGGAAAATACATGTGTTGTATTGTTCCATTCACTTCTTTAGGCTATTCGATTACTGTGAGAAGTGTGGTAATGAGAAGATGCATATCTAGGATTAGATCTGACAAGGAAATGCTTGGTTTTTAAGTGGTAAAATACGAGTTACCTCGCTTTCCTTGGAACCTATCTAGTGCACAGTTCACATTTATTTCTTCAATTTTTCCTTAAAAAGAAAAACTGTGGAGAATTAAAATTTTTTTATTAACTCTTGTGAATAATTGAATATGAATATTATAAAATTGTCATAGCATGTCATGCATACATGAGATAAGCATGCAATATAGTTTAGGAAAGAATGTTGCATGTACTTATCATGCATATATTGATCGTACATGATTGAAACAGAAAATTAAAAACCTTACTTGTTTTTAAAAATATTGAGTAGGAGAAAGTCCTTAAACAAGACCTATGACCTCTATCAATGGTCTCTTGCGATGGCATGAAATAGACCTTCCCCAAGGTAGACGTTGTCATGTGGATTTCACTTAGGAAACTTCCTAAAAGCAAGTGGAATTTGCTTATGGTCGTATAATAGTTGGACCGACCCTAGTGGTAGGTATTATCATGTGATACATTAAGAAGTTTTGTCTTCAAAGAGGACAACTAGACACAACATGCTACTCGATGAGATTTTCCAATGATGACTCATTTGTGGTGCATGATGCGATAGGTTTTGAGTTGATGGTTATATACTCAAGGTCTTCTAGTTAAGTAACTCTACACAGAGCTCTACTTAAGTTAGAATGATGGTCAAATACATAGTTACTAAATTAACCAATCTCTTGAACATTTTTCCAATGTAAATTCAAACAATTAATCAATCTTCATAAGCACAGATAAGATTAAGTGAGGTAACAATATATTTCTCTATTGAAACAGTTTAATCACAATAATCTTACAAGTTATGCAAGGCTAATGTACCGTTTAATATCGTCGCTAATTTAACCTTTAGCTACCTTAGAAGATTAAACATGCAACAATTAAATATTGTGTCAATTAATTATAATTTCAATACGTTTAATAATTAATTCATTCATTACCTTACATTTTATAATGCAAGTATAACATAAACATGGTTTCATTTAATTGAACAACTTACCAAGGCCTATAACAACACAAACATGATTTTAAATGTTCAAATGGACAGAATGCAATCAATATAACACGAATTAATTTAATCCATTTTAATTAGAACAAGAGCAACAACACAACAATTATTCATATCCATGATCACAACATAAACAAGAAAATTAAAGAGAAGGGAACTAGGAAGCAAATCCAGTATTTCTCTGAAACCAAACTAGTGCGCTAATCTTCATCTTTGCTCGATCTGTTGAACCGAGGCCTCCGCGAAAAATTGAATGATTCTATTCCAAGGTGGAAGATGACTCTTTTTCAATAGGGAAATCAACAAGGAAAATGGACAAGAAAAAGGGAAAAACAAAAAAGAGAAAGTGAGTGAAAGAGATAGAGATGTGTGGGAATGAAGATGTGTTGAGCTAATAGGTGAAGGGGAGTATTTATAGGTGGGAGTGGCTGCTAAAAATAGCAAATAATTAGTATCCACTCACTTCCTTTGGTTGGCCACACATGGAGCAAAGTTTGAATGTTTCAAACTTTACTAAATTTAGCTTGGGGCAATTCTTCAAAGGCATAAAAATGGAGCGGTTTGAATAGGATTTTAAGTGAACTTGAGGGCTGTTTTGTAATTAATTGAATCAGTTAAATAAGCTAATTGGGTCAGCTTATTGGGTCGATTTTGGGCTGCAAATTTTCTTAGTAGATCAATCTTTAATGCTTAGCACACTGGGCACACTACACCAAAATAAACTTTTAGCAGCATTTTTAGTGGCGTTTTAATGAAAAACGCTGCAAATATTATACATTGGCTGTGTTTGAAAGAAAATGCCGCAAAAAGTTGAGCAATAGCGGCATTTTTTTCCAAAACACCACTAAAAAGGGGAAATAGCAGCGTTTATTTCTAAAACGCCACTAAAAAGGAGAAATAGCGGCGTTTTTCCCCAAACGCCGCTAAAGACCTAAGCATTAGCGGCGCTTTTTCACAAACACCGCTAAAGACCTGAGTATTAGCGGCGCTTTTTCACAAAAGCCGCTAAAAGTTTTTCATATTTTTTTCTTATTCTTGCTTTGAATTATATTTTATTTTGATACATTCACTTATAAGCAATAAGAAAGTTTCATTTCAGTTTCTTAATTATGAAAAAATACAAATTTCTAACTAAACAATTTAGAATTTTTCATTTAAGTTACAAATTAAGCTATTAAAATTGATTTAGGGTTTAATGTTTAGTATGTTAATTTCATGGTTTAGGGTTTGTTATTTTGGTGTATGGGTTTAGTGTTTTGTTTGTTGTTTGGGTTTATTGTATAGTGTTTAATATCTTAGTGTTTACTGGTATTAAGGTTTAAGTGTTAGTGGTTAGGGGTTAAGGGTTAGGGTTAGAGATTTAGGGGGAAATGGTTAATGGGTTAAGGTTTAGGGTTTAGGGTTTATAGTTTATGGTTTATGGGTTTAGGGTTTAGGGTTTATATTTTAAAGGTTTAGGGTTAGGGTTAGGGTTAGGATTTAGGGTTTAAGGTTTAGGATTTAGGGTTTAAGGGTTTGAGGGGAAATGGTTAATGTGTTAGGTTTTTGAGTTTAGGGTTTATGGTTTAAGTTTAGAATTTTAGGGTTTAGTGTTTAAGGTATTAGCTATATGACCCAAAATCTCGAAACTGAAATCCCTCATGAGGGATTTATGGTTAATGTGTTAGCTATTAAAATATATGTTTTGTACTACACTAACATTGGCCACATGAATTCCCAAAAAGTTGGTCTCAGATTATGGTTTAAGGTTTGCAGTTTAGAGTCTAGGGTTCGAGCTTTATGGTTTAAAATTTATAGTTTGGGGTTTTGAGTTTAAGATTTAGGTTTTGGTGTTTATGGTTTAGGGTATAATATTTAGGGTCTAGGGTTTATGATTTAGGGATTAATCTTAGATTTTTTTAGAATATAAATCAAAATAAGATAAATGTAAATTATTATTTTAAATATATATATATCAAAATGGGTTAAATCCCAAAAGCATATATGAACAATGGTTTAGTGTGCAATTGTATACATGAACTTTAATTTGATCCAGATCTTGTAAAATATTAACACAATTGTTGATGTAATTAACATCATTTTTATTTATATATTGCATACATAAAATTTATATTTGTTCAATATAAAAATATATTGATGTATTTATATTTTAAAATAATGTGTATGATTAAATCAAAATTAAAGTTTCAACTATACATTTAAACCACAATTAGAATTTCACATCTAGGATGACACATTAAACCAAAAGTTATATATAATTTTAAGATGTATCTATATCAAAATTTAGGTGTATACATATAATTAAATACCATTTCTATAAAAATCTAAACAACAAATGCAGACCATACTTAAAAGAATAATGTTGATGTAAAAAGAAAGAAAAAAATCCTAAAAGAGTTGATAATGGTAAATAACTTTTAAGATTTAATAATAAAAATTAAAAACTTAAAACTTAAATATTTAATATTTAATATTTTAGTTAAAAATTCAATACTCAAAATATAATAAAATAAAAATTCAAAAGAAATGATAATCTCAACACAAAAATTTTATAAGAAAAACATAAAAAATAAATTAAAAATATAAAAAATTATATAATAGTGGCGTTTTTAAAAAAATTGTCGCAAAAAATAAGTTATCCTAGTGTTTTGTTAAAAAACGCCACAAAATTTCGTATAAAGAAACAACTACTTTTTTCTCTTCTAAAATTAAGTTCACTATCCCCGATTCTTTTTTCCCAAACCCTAAATTTTCTAAGTCCCCAAAATTTCCTAAGTCTCCAGAGGCTCTCGATCGTGAGCGTTATCTTGATACCCTAGACCCTACCCTTTATTCTTGTTTTCATACTACCCAGGACATTTCCCTACATTTCCTTACATTTCCCTACATTTCCTTACATTTCCATACATTTCCTTACATTTCCATACATTTCCATACATTTCCTTACATTTCCTTACATTTCCATACATTTCCATACATTTCCTTACATTTCCAAGGTTTCCAATAATGTTCACTTTCCTATTTTAACTTGACATTTCCAAGTTTCCAAAATGTTCACTTCCTATTTTAACTTGACATTTCCAAGTTTCCAAAATGTTCACTTTCCTATTTTAACTTGACATTTCCATACATTCCTGTGTTTCCAAAATATTCAAAATACATTCATAACACATAAGACATGTCATTTCGTACAATTAAACCGAAAATGCATAGGCCCTTTTCGAGATGTTACGCTTCTACCCCTTAAAATAATTTCGTCCTCGAAATTACTTACTATCGCTCAATCCTAACTCATCACACTACGCCTTTGTCACAAGACTCGATCTTAACAAAACTAACACATTTCTTATATACTACCTCGACCACGTCCACTAGAACTCATTACTAACATCGCGATTTAATCTGATTAAAAAGTTTTATGCATTAGTTCTTTGTTCCACTGTTTAACCGCGAAGAAGTTTTATAAAAAGAATTCTAAGAGTGGTTCTTTCGTATTCATACATGCACACAATCTTTACATTCATACATCCATCAATCAATTATGAACTTTCGTTCATTCAGAGAAATGTTGTAGTTTTCATTATTGTTGTTTTTCCACTACCCAGGGGTATTTTCGTAATTTGTTGAAATAAGGTTCCTTGGTGATTTGGTCAATAATGGTATTTTGGCAATTTTTGAGATCCCGGGAGTATTTCAGAAATTTTGAAATTACAGGGGTATTTCAGTAATTAACTAGGGTAAATTTGTAAATCTCAATAAATCAAGGGTATTTCAAAATTTGCAAAACTTGAGGGTTCTTTTTGAGAATTTGTTTTCCAAATCGGTGATGTTGCAAAAATTTTGGAAATCAGGGTCATTTTGGTAATTTTGTCAATCGGGGGTAATTCCGTAAATTTTCAAATTGGGGTATTTTGGACATTCGCAAAATAGGTATTTTTTAAATACTTTTACAAAGTGAGGAAATTTTATTGAAATCAAGGGTAATATGGAAATTTTAGAACCAAGGGCATTTTAGTAATTTCTACCCCTAAGGGTATTTCGGTAATCTTGTAAATCGAAAATTCTTAGAAAGTTTTTTTTTAAATAATTTTCATAATTCAAAAGGGTAGTTTTTTGACTTTTAAAACTAGGGTTTCCATAAAAATGTGGCTAGTCCCTTTCGGGTTTTAGTTATTGGGTTTAGCCTGTGGCTAAGTCCTCTTGGTTAGGGTGAAGCATCACTACGCACCAGGTAGGATTCAAGTGGGTAGGAGGTGAGTCACTAGGATCGCTTAAATACCAAGCTCCCAAAAACCAATCCTAGACATGCGTACAATGGTTGCCACACCTAGCTCTACGACTTAAACATAGGTTTGTTTACTTGTGCATTAAAGTCTTATGTAATTGTTAGGGTAAACTAGTCCTAGGGTTTAAGTACTTATCATACTAATCTATATTCCATTTCTACCCTTCTACAATTCATATCATAAATCACACAAGAGATAGGGGTACCTACCTAGTGCACTGCGGGTCGGAGACTTAGTGGGCCATGCCAGAAAAACCTATTTTATTCACAAAATCCCTTTTGGGATTAACTTTGAAAATGTTTTGGCCCTTAAACCCAAGGCCGAGAGTTTAAAATTGGGCTCTGATACCAAATTGAAACACCTAAACCCGGCCCACGAGCCTGGACCGGATCTGGTATGTTCCTTGATGTAAACCGATTCAAAATTTTTTTGAATACTTTGAAAACTGTGTGTTTTGAAGATAGTTTGTTTGTGGGTTGGGCTCGAGTTGAAAACAAGTTTATTTTTATATTGAAAACCCATTTATTTCAGGTGACAAAATATTTAAAGTTTATTTTAAATTAAATTGACTTAATCTTTAAATAACATAAATACCTAATCATAGTAATTAAAACAATAATAAAATCATCACTAAGGCCTTATTACATAAAACAAAACCCAAAATAAAATTGTAGAGTACTTAAATAAAATAAAATATCCAAATTAAATAAAACTTCAAGTGAGCATGGCCACCACAAGTTCTCGCCGTCCGGTCCATCACTGCTCATCACCAAACATGTTCCCATAACGGGTGAGTCAATGACTCAATGTGTAACCAACACTAAAATTTAACATTTAGGCATACCATACATATTATGTTCACATAATAATAATGATGCAATCCCGAACCCACACCTAGATACCATCCGCTACACATCCCTGTACCAACCTCGCACACAAGTGGGGACTACTAAGTCAACCCTCCTTCGCTACACTCCATCGAAGGCAGTCGCTGCAGTCGACGTGCTCATCGCCCATATAAATTTTGTGGCATAGCCACCAGATTAAATAATTGTTTCATGAGACACCACATTCAGATAATGTAACCGAAGTTACCACATTCAGATAATGTGACTGAAGTCACCACATTTAGATAGTGAGACCGAAGTCACCACATTCACTTCCCCTTTCTCATATAACTCGAATGCCCCATATTTTTCATATTATGCATATTCATGTCACTTTTCACATGTTAAATATAACATATTTCGTAATCCTAGTAGGAGTAGGAAACGTACCTGAGTGCTTTGTACCGTGACATGGTACCTTAGCCATATTCACATTCTTATAAACATGCATAGATTTATTATAGCCATGAATCTTATTAAAAGTAGTGTAGGGTACACAAAGTACCTTATCCATATTCTTACACTTTCATATTAACACATATAATGAATTAAAACCCTAAATCTATTGAGATTTAGTGTGGGTACACACTGATTAAACAACAATTTCAATTGAAATCTCAAAATCCAATCTAAAGCCTTAGATCTCAAGTCCCTACATTCGGCCAACCTTAGTATGTTAGCATAAAGCCTATTCGGCTATAAAACCAAATCCTAGTAGGATTAGTACACAAAAACTTAACTTGGTGCCAAATCCTGAAATCTTCACTATACTCTTTCTTGTATTTGGCAAAGCTTTAAATCACTTTAACAAATTAGTTTCAGCTTTTGAATAAATATGAACTACATCTAAAACACCAAAAATAGTCCTTGGCCGAATATTCGCATGTCTTACCTTGTGGATTTTAAATCCCGAAATTCACCGAATAACTAGGGAACATGCGGCCTATGGTGTACCTTCGAGAAAAGAACTTCTCCTTCTTGTAGTTGACTTAAACAAATCCTAAAAAGATCTATTCAAAGTTTCAGAAACAAGATATTAATGGGGTTAGTCCTAGATTTTGGCAAATCTTAAAAGAAAAAGGATGAAAATCGAATGATAACTAGTTCTTACCCTTAATACAGAAGTCGACAACCCCTTGTTTGAAGTCTCAAAACTATTCGACTATGGCCTTAATTTTAGCAAACTTTTGGCTTTTGGAAGATTATGAAAGAAGAAGAGAAAAGAGTTTGAGCAATTTGGTAATGAAGTTTCGGCTACACAAGGTGTATTTTCGGCTTAGCAAAACAATGAAGAAAGGAGATATTTGCTAGAGAGAATTCGGCAGAGAGAGAGTTAGAAGAAAGAATGAATGGCCCTCTTTTCCTTTTATAGCCGAAATTACTAACTTAGAATCCCTTACTTGGCCATCACTCTTCTATTTTGATAGCTTTATCTCTTTAATTAAAAATTAAAGAATAATCCATCAATTATCTCTTTGAAAATTATCTAAAATAAATCATCATTTATCCACCTATTTAGCCGAGTTTTAAGGAGAATTAAACTCTTCCCTTAAGAGTCCCTATTGTCGTCCATTGCTTCCTCTTTAAGTAATTAAATAAAAATTACTTAAAGTCTTAGCTAGATGCCGTCCACCCCCTTCCCTTGATGAGTCGAATTTAAACTTATTCTATTGGACTCCTTGTGGCCATACGAGGCCCAAATTATCCACCTAAGTAGCGCCTCCCTATGATTAGTTTAGCTTTAATAATGAATTGTGCCACAAGCCCAATTCAGACGCAAAAACACTCTCAAAATGCTCTCATTGCTGCTCAAACCTAAGCTTGCACATATGCTAGTGGCGTGATTTACTGGGCTTTAAGTGGTGCCTCCTTGTCACTTTTCCAAGCCTGTTTTTTTGTCAAATTTCTTCTATTAATTTTCTTAAGGCCACCTTGCCTTAAAACTTATCATTTCTAATACATTTCCTTACATTTCCAAGTTTCCAAAAACGTTCGTTTCCCTCCTTTAAACTTATCATTTCTAAAGCATTTCCTTACATTTCTAGGAAATTTCCCTACATTTCCTTACATTTCCTTACATTTCCTTACATTTCCATACATTTCCTTACATTTCCATACATTTCCATACATTTCCTTACATTTCCTTACATTTCCATACATTTCCATACATTTCCTTACATTTCCAAGGTTTCCAATAATGTTCACTTTCCTATTTTAACTTGACATTTCCAAGTTTCCAAAATGTTCACTTTCCTATTTTAACTTGACATTTCCAAGTTTCCAAAATGTTCACTTTCCTATTTTAACTTGACATTTCCATACATTCCGTGTTTCCCAAAATATTCAAAATACATTCATAACACATAAGACATGTCATTTCGTACAATTAAACCGAAAATGCATAGGCCCTTTTCAGGATGTTACAGTTCTACCCCCTTAAAATAATTTCGTCCTCGAAATTACTTACTATCGTTCAATCCTAACTCATCACACTACGCCTTTGTCACAAGACTCGATCTTAACAAAACTAACACATTTCTTAGATACTACCTCGACCACGTCCACTAGAACTCATTACTAACGTCACGATTTAATCGATTAAAAGTTTTATGCATTAGTTCTTTGTTCCAATCGCTTAACCGCCAAGAAGTTTTATGAAAAGAATTTTAAGAGTGGTTCTTTCGATTCATACATGCACACGTCTTTACATTCATACATCCATCAATCAATTATGAACTTTCGCTCATTCGGAGAAATATTGTAGTTTTCATTGTTGTTGTTTTTCCACTACCTGTGGGTATTTTCGTAATTTGCCCTCTGTGGGTATTTTCGTAATTTGTTGAAATAAGGTTCCTTGGTGATTTAATCAATAATGGTATTTTGGTAATTTTTGAGATCCCAGGCATATTTTAGAAATTTTGAAATTATAGGGGTATTTCAGTAATTAACTAGGGTAAATTTGTAAATCTCAATAAATCAAGGGTATTTCAAAATTTGCAAAACTTGAGGGTTCTTTTTGAGAATTTGTTTTCCAAATCGGTGATGTTGCAAAAATTTTGAAAATCAGGGTCATTTTGGTAATTTTGTCAATCGGGGGTAATTCCGTAAATTTTCAAATCGGGGTATTTTGGACTTTCGCAAAATAGGTTTTTTTTAAATACTTTTACAAAGTGAGGAAATTTTATTGAAATCAAGGGTAATATGGAAATTTTAGAACCAAGGGCATTTTAGTAATTTCCACCCCAAGGGTATTTCTAATCTTGTAAATCAAAAATTCTTAGAAAGTTTTTTAAATAATTTTCATAATTCAAAAGGGTAGTTTGTCGACTTTTAAAACTAGGGTTTCCATAAAAATGTGGCTAGTCCCTTTCGGGTTTTAGTTATTGGGTTTAGCCTGTGGCTAAGTCCTCTTGGTTAGGGTGAAGCATCACTACGCACCAGGTAGGATTCAAGTGGGTAGGAGGTGAGTCACTAGGACTGCTTAAATACCAAGCTCCCACCGAAACCAATCCTAGACATGCGTATAATGGTTGCCACACCCTAGCTCGGCGAATTAAACATAGGTTTGTTTACTTGTGCATTAAAGTCTTATGTAATTGTTGGGGTAAACTAGTCCTAGGGTTTAAGTACTTATCATACTAATCTATATTCCATTTCTACCCTTCTACAATTCATATCATAAATCACACAAGAGATAGGGGTACCTACTTGGTGGACTGCGGGTCGGAGACTTAGTGGGCCATGCCAGAAAAACCTATTTTATTCACAAAATGCCTTTTGGGCTTAACTTTGAAAACATTTTGGGCCTTAAACCCAAGGCCGAGAGTTTAAAATCTGGCTCGATATTAAATTGAAACACCCCAAACCTGGCCCATGAGCCCGGACCGGATCTCGTATGTTCCTTGATGTAAACCTATTTAAAATTTTTTGAATACTTTGAAAATCTGTGTTTTGAAGATAATTTGTTTGTGGGTTGGGCTCGAGTTGAAAACAAGTTTATTTTTATATTGAAAACCCATTTATTTTAGGTGACAAAATATTTAAAGTTTATTTTAAATTAAATTGACTTAATCTTTAAATAACATAAATACCTAATCCTAGTAATTAAAACAAAAATAAAATCATCACTAAGGCCTTATTACATAAAACAAAACCAAAAATAAAATTGTAGAGTACTTAAATAAAATAAAATGTCCAAATTAAAAAAACTTCAAGTGAGCATGGCCACCACAAGTTCTGCCGTCCCGGTCCAACACCTGCTCATCACCAAACATGTTCCCATTAACGGGTGAGTCAGCAGACTCAATGCGTAACCAACACTAAAATTTAATGATTTAGGCATACCATACATATCATGTTCACATAATAATAATGATGCAATCCTGAACCCACACCTAGATACCATCCGCTACACATCCCCGTACCAACCTGCACACCGTGGGGACTACTAAGTCAACCCTCCTTCCGCTACACTCCATCGAAGGCAGTCGCTGCAGTCGACATGCTCATCGCCCATATAAATTTTGTGGCATAGCCACCAGATTAAATAATTGTTTCATGAGACACCACATTCAGATAATGTAACCGAAGTTACCACATTCAGATAATGTGACCGAAGTCACCACATTCAGATAGTGAGACCAAAGTCACCACATTCACTTCCCCTTTCTCATATAACCCGAATGCCCCATATTTTTCATATTATGCATATTCATGTCACTTTTCACATGTTAAATATAACATATTTCGTAATCCTAGTAGGAGTAGGAAACGTACCTGAGTACTTTGTACCGTGATTGGTACCTTAGCCATATTCACATTCTTATAAACATGCATAGATTTATTATAGCCATGAATCTTATTAAAAGTAGTGTAGGGTACACACAGTACCTTAGCCATATTCTTACACTTTTATATTAACACATATATTGAATTAAAACCCTAAATATATTGAGCTTTAGTGTGGGGTACACACCTGATTCCCTTAACAATTTTTAATTAAATTCCGAAAATCCAATCTAAAGCCTTAGATCTCAAGTCCCTACATTCGTCCAACCTTAGTATGTTAGCATAAAGCCTATTCGGCTATAAAACCAAATCCTAGTAGGATTAGTACACTAAAACTTACCTTCGTGCCAAATCCTGAAATCTTCACTATACTCTTTCTTGTATTTGGCAAAGCTTTAAATCACTTTAACAAATTAGTTTCAGCTTTTGAATAAATATGAACTAGATCTAAAACACCAAAAATAGGCCTTGGCCGAATATTCGCATGTCTTACCTTGCGGATTTTAAATCCCGAAATTCACCGAATAACTAGGGAACACGCGGCCTATGGTGTACCTTCGGGAAAAGAACTTTTCCTTCTTGTAGTTGACTTAAACAAATCTCGAAAAGATCTCTTCAAAGTTTTAGAAACAAGATATTAATGGGGTTAGTCCTAGATTTCAGCAAATCTTAAAAGAAAAAGGATGAAAATCGAATGATAACTAGTTCTTACCCTTAATACAGAAGTCGACAACCCCTTGTCTGAAGTCTCAAAACTATTCGGCTATGGCCTTGATTTTAGCAAACTTTTGGCTTTTGGAAGATTATGAAAGAAGAAGAGAAAAGAGTTTGAGCAATTTGGTAATGAAGTTTCGGCTACACAAGGTGTATTTTCGACTTGGCAAAACAATGAAGAAAGGAGATATTTGCTAGAGAGAATTTGGCAGAGAGAGAGTTAGAAGAAAGAATGAATGGCCCTCTTTTCCTTTTATAGCCGAAATTACTAACTTAGAATCCCTTACTTGGCCATCACTCTTCTATTTTGATAGCTTTATCTCTTTAATTAAAAATTAAAGAATAATCCATCAATTATCTCTTTGAAAATTATCTAAAATAAATCATCATTTATCCACCTATTTAGTCGAGTTTTAAAGAGAATTAAACTCTTCCCTTAAGAGTCCCTATTGTCGTCCATTGGTTCCTCTTTAAGTAATTAAATAAAATTACTTAAAGTCTTAGCTAGATGCCGCCCACCCCTTCCCTTGATGAGCCAAATTTAAACTTATTCTATTGGACTCCTTGTGGCCATCACGAGGCCCAAATTATCCACCTAAGTGGCGCCTCCCTATGATTAGTTTAGCTTTAATAACAAATTGCAGCCCAATTTAGATGCAAAAACACTCTTAGAAATGCTCTCCTTGCTGCTCGAACCTAAGCTTGCACACATGCTGGTGGCGTGATTTACTGGGCTTTAAGTGGTGCCTCCTTGCCACTTTTCCAAGCCCCTTTTTGTGTCAAATTTCTTCTATTAATTTTCTTAAGGCCACCTTGCCTTAAAACTTATCATTTTAATACATTTCCTTACATTTCAAGTTTCCAAAACGTTCGTTTCCTCCTTTAAACTTATCATTTCTAAAGCATTTCCTTACATTTCAGTGACATTTCCTACATTTCCTTACATTTCCTACATTTCCTTACATTTCCATACATTTCCTTACATTTCCATACATTTCCATACATTTCGTTACATTTCCTTACATTTCCATACATTTCCATACATTTCCTTACATTTCCAAGGTTTCCAATAATGTTCACTTTCCTATTTTAACTTGACATTTCCAAGTTTCCAAAATGTTCACTTTCCTATTTTAACTTGACATTTCCATACATTCCTTTCCAAACTTGACATTTCCAAAAATATTCAAAATAAAATACATTCATAACACATAAGACATGTCATTTCGTACAATTAAACCGAAAATGCATAGGCCCTTTTCAGGATGTTACAGTTCTACTCCCTTAAAATAATTTCGTCCTCGAAATTACTTACTATCGTTCAATCCTAACTCATCACACTACGCCTTTGCTGGGCACTCTGATCTTAACAAAACTAACACATTTCTTAGATACTACCTCGACCACGTCCACTAGAACTCATTACTAACGTCGCGATTTAATCTGATTAAAAAGTTTTATGCATTAGTTCTTTGTTCCACTGTTTAACCGCGAAGAAGTTTTATGAAAAGAATTTTAAGAGTGGTTCTTTCAGATTCATACATGTACACGCCTTTACATTCATACATCCATCAATCAATTATGAACTTTCGCTCATTCGAGAAATGTTGTAGTTTTCATTGTTGTTGTTTTTCCACTACCCAGGGGTATTTTCGTAATTTTCCCTACAGGGGTATTTTTGTAATTTGTTGAAATAAGGTTCCTTGGTGATTTAGTCAATAATGGTATTTTGGTAATTTTTGAGATCCCGGGAGTATTTCAGAAATTTTGAAATTACAGGGGTATTTCAGTAATTAACTAGGGTAAATTTATAAATCTCAATAAATCAAGGGTATTTCAAAATTTGCAAAACTTGAGGGTTCTTTTTGAGAATTTGTTTTCCAAATCGGTGATGTTGCAAAAATTTTGGAAATCAGGGTCATTTTGGTAATTTTGTCAATCGGGGTAATTCCAGTAAATTTTCAAATCGGGTATTTTGGACTTTCATAAAATAGGTTTTTTTAAATACTTTTACAAAGTGAGGAAATTTTATTGAAATCAAGGGTAATATGGAAATTTTAGAACCAAGGGCATTTTAGTAATTTCCACCCCAAGGGTATTTGGTAATCTTGTAAGTCGAAAATTCTTAGAAAGTTTTTTTTTAAATAATTTTCATAATTCAAAAGGGTAGTTTGTCGACTTTTAAAACTAGGGTTTCCATAAAAATGTGGCTAGTCCCTTTCGGGTTTTAGTTATTGGGTTTAGCCTGTGGCTAAGTCCTCTTGGTTAGGGTGAAGCATCACTACGCACCAGGTAGGATTCAAGTGGGTAGGAGGTGAGTCACTAAGACTGCTTAAATACCAAGCTCCCATCGAAACCAATCCTAGACATGCGTACAATGGTTGCCACACCCTAGCTCGGCGACTTAAACATAGGTTTGTTTACTTGTGCATTAAAGTCTTATGTAATTGTTGGGGTAAACTAGTCCTAGGGTTTAAGTACTTATCATACTAATCTATATTCCATTTCTACCCTTCTACAATTCATATCATAAATCACACAAGAGATAGGGGTACCTACCTGGTGGACTGCGGGTCAGAGACTTAGTGGGCCATGCCAGAAAAAACTGTTTTATTCACAAAATCCCTTTTGGGCTTAACTTTGCAAACGTTTTGGGCCTTAAACCCAAGGCCGAGAGTTTAAAACTGGGCTCTTATGCCAAATTGAAACACCCCAAACCCGGCCCACGAGCTTGGACTAGATCTGGTATGTTCCTTGATGTAAACCGGTTCAAAATTTTTTTGAATACTTTGAAAACTGTGTGTTTTGAAGATAGTTTGTTTGTGGGTTGGGCTCGAGTTGAAAACAAGTTTATTTTTATATTGAAAACCCATTTACTTCAGGTGACAAAATATTTAAAGTTTATTTTAAATTAAATTGACTTAATCTTTAAATAACATAAATACCTAATCATAGTAATTAAAACAAAAATAAAATCATCACTAAGGCCTTATGACATAAAACAAAACCCAAAATAAAATTGTAGAGTACTTAAATAAAATAAAATGTCCAAATTAAATAAAACTTCAAGCTGAGCATGGCCACCACAAGTTCTGCCGTCCCGGTCCATCACTGTTCATCACCTGAAACATGTTCCTACAACGGGGTGAGTCAACAGACTCAATGTGTAACCAACACTAAAATGTAACAGATTTAGGCATACCATACATATCATGTTCACATAATAATAATGATGCAATCCCGAACCCACACCTAGATACCATCAATTACACATCCCCGTACCAACCTACACACCGTGGGGACTACTAAGTCAACCCTCCTTCCGCTACACTCCATCGAAGGCAGTCGCTGCAGTCGACATGCTCATCGCCCATATAAATTTTGTGGCATAGCCACCAGATTAAATAATTGTTTCATAAGACACCACATTCAGATAATGTAACCGAAGTTACCACATTCAGATAATGTGACCGAAGTCACCACATTCAGATAGTGAGACCGAAGTCACCATATTCACTTCCCCTTTCTCATATAACCCGAATGCCCCATATTTTTCATATTATGCATATTCATGTCACTTTTCACATGTTAAATATAACATATTTCGTAATCCTAGTAGGAGTAGGAAATGTACCTGAGTACTTTATACCGTGACATGGTACCTTAGCCATATTCACATTCTTATAAACATGCATAGATTTATTATAGCCATGAATCTTATTAAAAGTAGTGTAGGGTACACACAGTACCTTAGCCATATTCTTACACTTTCATATTAACACATATAATGAATTAAAACCCTAAATCTATTGAGATTTAGTGTGGTACACACCGATTAAACAACAATTTCAATTGAAATCCCAAAATCCAATCTAAAGCCTTAGATCTCAAGTCCCTACATTCTACCAACCTTAGTATGTTAGCATAAAGCCTATTCGGCTATAAAACCAAATCCTAGTAGGATTAGTACACTAAAACTTACCTTGGTGCCAAATCCAAATCTTCACTATACTCTTTCTTGTATTTGGCAAAGCTTTAAATCACTTTAACAAATTAGTTTCACTTTTGAATAAATATGAACTAGATCTAAAACACCAAAAATAGGCCTTGGCGAATATTCGCATGTCTTACCTTGTGGATTTTAAATCCCAAATTCACCAAATAACTAGGGAACACGCTGCCTATGGTGTACCTTCGGAAAGAACTTCTCCTTCTTGTAGTTGACTTAAACAAATCTCAAAAGATCTCTTCAAAGTTTCAAAACAAGATATTAATGGGGTTAGTCCTAGATTTCGCAAATCTTAAAAGAAAAGGATGAAAATCGAATGATAACTAGTTCTTACCCTTAATACAGAAGTCGACAACCCCTTTTTGAAGTCTCAAAACTATTCGGCTATGGCCTTGATTTTAGCAAACTTTTGGCTTTTGGAAGATTATGAAAGAAGAAGAGAAAAGAGTTTGAGCAATTTGGTAATGAAGTTTCGGCTACACAAGGTGTATTTTCGACTTGGCAAAACAATGAATAAAAGAGATATTTGCTAGAGAGAACTCGGCAGAGAGAGAGAGTTAGAAGAAAGAATGAATGGCCCTCTTTTCCTTTTATAGCCGAAATTACTAACTTAGAATCCCTTACTTGGCCATCACTCTTCTATTTTGATAGCTTTATCTCTTTAATTAAAAATTAAAGAATAATCCATCAATTATCTCTTTGAAAATAATCTAAAATAAATCATCATTTATCCACCTATTTAGCCGAGTTTTAAGGAGAATTAAACTCTTCCATTAAGAGTCCCCATTGTCGTCCATTGCTTCCTCTTTAAGTAATTAAATAAAAATTACTTAAAGTCTTAGCTAGATGCCGTCCACCCCCTTCCCTTGATGAGCCGAATTTAAACTTATTCTATTGGACTCCTTGTGGCCATACGAGGCCCAAATTATCCACCTAAGTGGCGCCTCCCTATGATTAGTTTAGCTTTAATAATGAATTGGGCCACAAGCCCAATTCAGACGCAAAAACACTCTCGAAATGCTCTCCTTGTGCTCGAACCTAAGCTTGCACACATCTTTGGTGGCGTGATTCTTGGGCTTTAAGTGGTGCCTCCTTGTCACTTTTCCAAGCCCGTTTTGTGTCAAATTTCTTCTATTAATTTTCTTAAGGCCACCTTGCCTTAAAACTTATCATTTCTAATACATTTCCTTACATTTCAAGTTTCCAAAACGTTCGCTTTCCTCCTTTAAACTTATCATTTCTAAAGCATTTCCTTACATTTCCAAGACATTTCCCTACATTTCCTTACATTTCCCTACATTTCCTTACATTTCCTTACATTTCCATACATTTCCATACATTTCCTTACATTTCCTTATATTTCCATACATTTCCATACATTTCCTTACATTTCCAAGGTTTCCAATAATGTTCACTTTCCTATTTTAACTTGACATTTCCAAGTTTCCAAAATGTTCACTTTCCTATTTTAACTTGACATTTCCAAGTTTCCAAAATGTTCACTTTCCTATTTTAACTTGACATTTCCATACATTCCTGTGTTTCCAAAATATTCAAAATACATTCATAACACATAAGACATGTCATTTCAGATAATTAAACCGAAAATGCATAGGCCATTTTCGGATGTTACGATTCTACCCCTTAAAATAATTTCGTCCTCGAAATTACTTACTATCGTTCAATCCTAACTCATCACACTACGCCTTTGTCACAAGACTGATCTTAACAAAACTAACACATTTCTTAGATACTACCTCGACCACGTCCACTAGAACTCATTACTAACGTCGCGATTTAATCGATTAAAAGTTTTATGCATTAGTTCTTTGTTCCACTGTTTAACCACGAAGAAGTTTTATGAAAAGAATTTTAAGAGTGGTTCTTTCGTATTCATACATTGACACAGCCTTTACATTCATACATCCATCAATCAATTATGAACTTTTGTTCATTCAGAGAAATGTTGTAGTTTTCATTATTGTTGTTTTTCCACCACCCAGGGGTATTTTTGTAATTTACCCTACAGGGGTATTTTTGTAATTTGTTGAAATAAGGTTCCTTGGTGATTTGGTCAATAATGGTATTTTGGTAATTTTTGAGATCCCGGGAGTATTTCAGAAATTTTGAAATTACAGGGGTATTTTAGTAATTAACCAGGGTAAATTTGTAAATCTCAATAAATCAAGGGTATTTCAAAATTTGCAAAACTTGAGGGTTCTTTTTGAGAATTTGTTTTCCAAATCGGTGATGTTGTAAAAATTTTGGAAATCAGGGTCATTTTGGTAATTTTGTCAATCGGGGGTAATTCCATAAATTTTCAAATCGGGGTATTTTGGACTTTCGCAAAATAGGTTTTTTTAAATACTTTTACAAAGTGAGGAAATTTTATTGAAATCAAGGGTAATATGGAAATTTTAGAACCAAAGGCATTTTAGTAATTTCCACCCTTAAGGGTATTTCGGTAATCTTGTAAATCAAAAATTCTTAGAAAGTTTTTTTTAAATAATTTTCATAATTCAAAAGGGTAGTTTGTCGACTTTTAAAACTAGGGTTTCCATAAAAATGTGGCTAGTCCCTTTCGGGTTTTAGTTATTGGGTTTAGCCTGTGGCTAAGTCCTCTTGGTTAGGGTGAAGCATCACTACACACCAGGTAGGATTCAAGTGGGTAGGAGGTGAGTCACTAGGACTGCTTAAATACCAAGCTCCCAATCAAAACCAATCCTGACATGCGTACAATGGTTGCCACACCCTAGCTCGGCGACTTAAACATAGGTTTGTTTACTTGTGCATTAAAGTCTTATGTAATTGTTGGGGTAAACTAGTCCTAGGGTTTAAGTACTTATCATACTAATCTATATTCCATTTCTACCCTTCTACAATTCATATCATAAATCACACAAGAGATAGGGGTACCTACCTGGTGGACTGCGGGTCGGAGACTTAGTGGGTCATGCTAGAAAAACCTGTTTTATTCACAAAATCCCTTTTGGGCTTAACTTTGAAAACGTTTTGGGCCTTAAACCCAAGGCTGAGAGTTTAAAATTGGGCTCTGATACCAAATTGAAACACCCCAAACCCGGCCCATGAGCCTGGACCGGATCTGGTATGTTCCTTGATGTAAACCGGTTCAAAATTTTTTTGAATACTTTGAAAACTGTGTGTTTTAAAGATAGTTTGTTTGTGGGTTGGGCTCGAGTTGAAAACAAGTTTATTTTTATATTGAAAACCCATTTATTTCAGGTGACAAAATATTTAAAGTTTATTTTAAATTAAATTGACTTAATATTTAAATAACATAAATACCTAATCATAGTAATTAAAACAATAATAAAATCATCACTAAGGCCTTATTACATAAAACAAAACCCAAAATAAAATTGTAGAGTACTTAAATAAAATAAAATGTCCAAATTAAATAAAACTTCAAGCTGAGCATGGCCACCACAAGTTCTGCCGTCCCGGTCCATCACTGTTCATCACACAAACATGTTCCCTAGCGGGTGAGTCAATGACTCAATGTGTAACCAACACTAAAATTTAACAGATTTAGGCATACCATACATATCATGTTCACATAATAATAATGATGCAATCCCGAACCCACACCTAGATACCATCCGCTACACATCCCCGTACCAACCTGCACACCGTGGGGACTACTAAATCAACCCTCCTTCCGCTACACCCCATCGAAGGCAGTCGCTGCAGTCGACGTGCTCATCGTCCATATAAATTTTGTGGCATATCCACCAGATTAAATAATTGTTTCATGAGACACCACATTCAGATAATATAATCGAAGTTACCACATTCAGATAATGTGACCGAAGTCACCACATTCAGATAGTGAGACCGAAGTCACCACATTCACTTCCCCTTTCTCATATAACCCGAATGACCCATATTTTTCATATTATGCATACTCATGTCACTTTTCACATGTTAAATATAACATATTTCGTAATCCTAGTAGGAGTAGGAAACGTACCTGAGTACTTTGTACCGTAACATGGTACCTTAGCCATATTCACATTCTTATAAACATGCATAGATTTATTGTAACACCCTAAATTAGGGGTTATTTGTAATTCTAAAAAAAAAATTCCATGTGGGCTTCAAGAAATAAATAAATATAATTTTATTTGACACGTTTAAGGGTCTAAAAATAACCCGAGCTAGGCCTGACCCAGTATTAAAAATTTCTTTTAAGTGTGTACAAGGAAGGAGCTAAGGTAAAGATAGGGCTTAAATAAAATTTAGGAGAAACTTGACACAAGATTGTTATTGGCGTGTTGGCTTGGTGAATTAAGGGCTTGCAAGGGAGGTCTTGGGTTCGAATCTTGGAAAGGGGAGAATTCATTTTGTTTCTATTTTGGGGCGTTAAAGGGAAGGGGGCCAGGAAGGAAGGTCTTAAGATTAAATAATGGGGTTGTATGGCATGAAAATCGGGCTGGTGGAGTGGCTTGGGGCGCCACTTAAAAGACCTTGGAGCATGGTATCGGGTTCCAAATGCAAGAGACGCAAGGAGTGATATTTTGGGCTTTTTGCGTTATAAGGAAAGGGCCAAGAGGAAGGCTTTAAAATTAAAAGATAAGGTTCTATAGCAAGAAAGTCGGAGGGAGAGTTGGCACGGACGTTGGAAGAGGGCTCTCATCGTTAAACGTCCTGGTTCGAATCTAAGAGGTAGCAAAATGAGTTTTCCTTTTATTTTGGTGCTAACGTGGGTGAAGAAATTTGGCTGTATTTTGGACTCCCAAAGTCAGTTGGAAGAGGTAAGTTTGGTGTTTTATTTTACTTCAATTTGTTTAAGAAAGGATAGGAGATAAAGTGCTATTATCTTAAGTGATAATTAATAGTTTAATTATCGGCATGGGGAGAATTGGCCACTTTGGGACTCTTGGGGCTGTTCAAAATTAATCTTTTGTACAGCAAGTAGAGCAAAATTCCAGCAATCTTTTTCCCTAACTGCTTGCATTGAAATTCCCTAGGAATTCTTCAAAAAAAATCCAGCTTTCTCTTTTTTATCTAGCCAAAAACCACCTTTGATCTCTCCTACTAAGTCTCCTTTTTCTTTCTTTCACCATTGGCCGAATATCCACCACCTTGCTACTGAAAATTCTTAGACAAATTGCCCAAAATTTTGAAAAATTTCCAGCATCTCTTTATTCAAATTCACTTCTTTGGTGTGCCAAATTTCTTTCCCCTATGTGGTGTAGTCTTGGTCGAATACTGAGAGTAGTATAGATCTCTTTGGATCCTCGTTGTCAATCGATTTGAGAAGGAACTTCGGGATCTCAAAGCAGGAAATCTAATCTACCATTCTTTGTCAACCAGTTGGTAAGTAGTGGTAAGGTTCTATTCTTAGTGAGTATTTAATTAGTGATCAATTAAGCCGAAGGCTACTAATAATGATGATGGCCGATTATAGGAAGTGAAGAAGCTTGTGAGTAGTGTGCTAAGGTTAATACTTAAGGACAAATAGGTGAGGTTTGGGTTCAAATGATAACCCCTTGAGATGGTTTTAGTTTGGCCGAATGGCCTTGGTACTAATATTTGGTAATGGACGAATATAGGGCAAGGAAGGATAGTGTGGCCGATTGACTTTTCGGGACTTAGAATTATCGTTGGTGACAGGTGTGTACATACACACTTTATGATTGATTAACTGTGCTAAATATTGTATGTGCTAAATCTGATTTATGTAGCTTTGGATTTGATACCGTAACGGTATAAGCGATGGTTCGTAAGTCTCTGTCAATATGAGATACTATTTGATGCTTTTGGGAAGCATGGCATATTTGGTATATATGATTTAATTATATGTTGGCATGAAATGTTGTGTATCATGGATTGATGTGGGATATATATGAGTGTGGGGAATTGATTTTCGTGTCGATTTTACACCGGTGATTTGGTATCACAATGTGACTTGGTCACGGAGGTTTGGCACCTCCGAGGTTTGGCACCTCATAGCGTCTCGTCCCAAAGGCTTAGCACCACGAAGGGTTGGCCCCATGACGATATTAAGGATTGACGCCATGATTTGGTATCACACGATGGGTTGGCCCCATCAATCGATTTGTGTCTACGGACACCAGAGGCTTGGCACCTCCAGTGATTTGGTATCACAATTGTGACTTTAAGTCCCCAGTGGTTTGGCACCACCAGTGGTTTGGTACCACACGGGGTAGAGAAAGGCGTTTGGATGGCTAGGTTGGGTGCATGACTTAATGCATGTTAATTTGTTATAATTGTGTATGATGTTGCATTTAACCTGAAAAGGGTTACACACGAGTCTTGGTGACTCACCTTTTCCTTTAATATTTTTCGGTGACACGTAGATAGCGGATGAGGAACCTAAGAACTCGAGGTGGCCATGCAAGGAAATTGAATTTTACTTTGAAGTATTTTATTTTAGTTTTATTCTATTTGGGTCTTATTTAATTAAATTGTAATAAGGCCTCCTAAGTCTATCTTTTCTTTTATATTTATTTTTATGATTGGACGAACTATTTAAATTACTTTACAACTATAAAATGATTCCACAAGTTCCTTAAAAATCAAACGAAAAATGTTTTATTGTGCCAACGGGTACATTAAAATCTGTAACAATTCTGACTTAATAATTCTTCATACAAATTCCATGGTTTTAAAATAAAACTAAAATCTTTTGCCTTAAATTTTAAATCGGCTAACAAGGGTTTTCAAAATGTTTTCTCTGTGACATACTGAATTTGGCCATAACGTTTGGGCCGGGTTTGGGTGTTACAAAATTGGTATCGAGCCAGTTCAAAACTTCATTACTGGGGCCTAAGGCCCAAAAATGTTTTAGTAGGCCTTTTGAAGTATTTTGGGGGTTTTTGAACAGCATGGCACCGAGTCTCCGGGACCTATCCTCCCAGGTAAGTACTCCTAACTTCTGTATGATTTATTTTCTGTAGAAGAGTAGGAAGCATGGAACGTAGATAGTGATAAGTACTTTAAACTTTAGGACTAGTTACCCTAGACAAAGACATAAGACTTTAAGAGCCTAATTAAACAAACCTACGACCTAGTCGCCGAGTTAGGGTGTGGTAACCCTGGTGCGCATGTCTAGGATTGGATCCGAAAGAGCTTGGTATTTAAGCAGTTCTCGTGAGTCACCTCCTCTTGGCAGAATCCTACAGTGCGTAGCTTGGTTCACCCTAACCAAGAGGACTCGGTCATAAGTAAGTAATAAATAAAACCCGAAAGGGATTAGCCATGTTTTCATGAAAACTCGAGTTTTAAAATTGTTTAAGTACTCTCTAGATATTAGAAAAAAATTTACTTTGGAAAAATCTTCAAAATATTCCCAGTTTACCAAAATTACCAAAATGCCCCTAGTGGCAAAATTATGAAAATGCCATTGGTTCTAGAATTACCAAATTACCCCGATTTCAATAAAATCTTCTTACTTTGCAAAAGTAGCCGAAAATCTTGTATTTCAAAATATATACCCTGACTTTTGGAATTTACAAAATTACCCCTGATTGACAAAATTACCAAAATACCCCTGGTTTCCAAAATTTTGCCATACCTTTAATTTGAGAAATTTCTGAAAAGAACCCTCTAGTTTTGGAAATTTCAAAATGTTCTGAATTACAAAAGTTTAAAAAAAATTTCTTCGATTTATTACGAAAATACCCTTGTAGGAAATGACGAAAATACCCCTGGGATAGAAACAGGACAGAAATGTCCGAAGAGTGAGTAAGTGTGAAAGGTATTAGGGAATGGATGTTCTTCTCTGTGTGAACTAGGATAAAGAACTTAAAACCTTGATTGATCGAAAGAATCCCTATTGAGCTTTCCATAAAACTTCTTCGCGAATAACCAAGTGAAACAAATTACTAATCCATAAAATTTTTCTAATCAGATTAAAAGCGCGATAGTTAGAATGAGATCTAGAGGACGTGGCCATCGTGGACGCGGAAGGGAAGGATGACCGTGTCTGAACCCGTTAGGTCGGGTCAAGGTTCTGAGAATGAAGCACCACCGCCACCACCACCTTCAACTTTTGGAGCTGAGGAGCAGGATCAGACCGGAGGTGAGGCAGTGTCGCAAGCTGTGTTGTGAGTCCTTGAGTTGGTGGCTGGGGCTAGTGGAAATTTGGGAGCTCAAAAATCTATTCCCGAGCGACTTCGATCTAACGGAGCTGAGGTATTTCAGGGTGTGTCGGGAGTGGCACCCAGTGCAGTGGAATATTGGCTAGAATCAACGGAAAGGATTATGGATGATCTTGACCGACTAATGAGGAGAAGTTAAAAGGGCGATGTCGCTCAAGGATGAAGCGTGTCGATGGTGGCTCACGGTCCGAGATGGTGCCACGGCAGATGATCTTACATGGGATTACTTCAAAGCTGCTTTTCAGAAGAAGTATGTGGGCACCAGCTACACGATGCTCGGAGGAAAGCTTTTCTAGGGTTAGTACAAGGAAATAAGTCGATTAATCGAATATAAGGCGAAATTTTAAAGGTGAGCCGCTATGCTCGGGAATTGTGTCAACGAACACTGACGCAGTGTCCTTTTGAGGACGGACTTAGGGATGATCTAAGGTTCTTGATTGCTCCACAACAAGAGCGTGAGTTTTCATCCTAGTGGAAAAGGCTAAGGTAGCCAAGGGATCAAGGAGTCCGTGTCTGAGTAATCACGAAAAGAATAAATGTAAGAGAGGCTTTGGATCGCTGGATCGGGCGGTAATGTGGAGAAGAGGGCTAGATTTGGGGAATCGAAAGAGCCACAAAGCCTACTCGGTGGCCACCTCGATGTGCTAGATGTGAAATCTCACTCGGAGAATGTTTGGCGGAAAGTAGAGGTACTTTGAGTGTGGATCGTTGGATCACCATGTAAGGGACCTGCCCTCGAAAGTTAGCTAAGAATCAACCAGAGGGTCAGAACCGTGCTCAGGTTAGAAATGAAGGACCACCACAGGGGGGTCGAGGTGCAGCTAGAGGTAATGGTAATGGGCGTGGCCGAGGTCTTGAAGGTCAGAGGCGAGGCAACCAAGGTTGGTTTATGCGGTTGGCCGTCATGAGGAGGAAAATGTGCGATATGACAACGGTAAGTTTCTTATTTTCGAAATGCCCTCAATTGTCTTGTTTGTGGTTACGTTAGTTCGCTTTTATGTAGCTAGTAAAGTGTATGGAACTTGGATTATGAACTTAGAGAATGTGTCTAGAAAGTATGATAGATCTTTAAGATCAGAGTGCGCAACAGTAGCGCAGGGTGATGAGTTAAGGATACACAATTGGATGATAGTAAGTAATTTCGAGGGCGAAATTATTTTAAGGGGAGTAGAATTGTAACACTCTAAATTAGGGGTTATTTGTAATTCTAAAAAAAAAATTCCATGTGGGCTTCAAGAAATAAATAAATATAATTTTATTTGACACGTTTAAGGGTCTAAAAATAACCCGAGCTAGGCCTGACCCAGTATTAAAAATTTCTTTTAAGTGTGTACAAGAAAGGAGCTAAGGTAAAGATAGGGCTTAAATAAAATTTAGGAGAAACTTGACACAAGATTGTTATTGACGTGTTGGCTTGGTGAATTAAGGGCTTGCAAGGGAGGTCTTGGGTTGAATCTTGGAAAGGGAGAATTTATTTTGTTTCTATTTTGGGCGTTAAAGGGAAGGGGCCGGAAGGAAGGTCTTAAGATTAAATAATGGGGTTGTATGGCATGAAAATCGGGCTGGTGGAGTGGCTTGGGGCGCCACTTAAAAGACCTTGGAGCATGGTATCGGGTTCCAAACGCAAGAGACGCAAGGAGTGATATTTTGGGCTTTTTGCGTTATAAGGAAAGGGCCAAGAGGAAGGCTTTAAAATTAAAAGATAAGGTTCTATAGCAAGAAAGTCGGATGGGAGAGTTGGCCTGGGACGTTGGAAGAGGGGCTGCTACTGTTAAACGTCCCTGGTTCGAATCTAAGAGGTAGCAAAATGAGTTTTTCCTTTTTATTTTGCTACTAACGTGGGTGAAGGAATTTGGCTACATTTTGGACTCCCAAAGTCAGCTGGAAGAGGTAAGTTTGGTGTTTTATTTTACTTCAATTTGTTTAAGAAAGGATAGGAGATAAAGTGCTATTATCTTAAGTGATAATTAATAGTTTAATTATCAACATGGGGGGAGAATTGGCCAGCTTTGGGACTCTTGGGGGCAGTTCAAAATTAATCTTTTTGTACAGCAAGTAGAGCAAAATTCCAGCAATCTTTTTCCCCTGCTGCTGCTGCCGAAATTCCCTAGGGAATTCTTCAAAAAAAATCCAGCTTTCTCTTCTTTTATCTAGCCAAAAACCACCTTTGATCTCTCCTACTAAGTCTCCTTTTTCTTTCTTTCACCATTGGCCGAATATCCACCACCTTGTCTTTGAAAATTCTTAGACAAAGCGCCCAAAATTTTGCAAAAATTTCCAGCATCTCTTTATTCAAATTCACTTCCTTGGTGTGCAATTTCTTTCCCTATGTGGTGTAGTCTTGGCGAATATTGAGAGTAGTATAGATCTCTTTGGATCCTCGTTGTCAATCGATTTGAGAAGGAACTTGGGATCTCAAAGCGAAATCTAATCTACCATTCTTTGTCAACCAGTTGGTAAGTAGTGGTAAGGTTCTATTCTTAGTGAGTATTTAATTAGTGATCAATTAAGTCAAGGCTACTAATAATGATGATGGCCGATTGTAGGAAGTGAAGAAGATTCATGAGCGGTGTGCTAAGGTTAATACTTAAGGACAAATAGGTGAGGTTTCGGGTTCAAATGATAACCCTTGAGATGGTTTTAGTTTGGCGAATGGCCTTGGTACTAATATTTGGTAATGGCGAATATAGGGCAAGGAAGGCTAGTGTGGCGATTGACTTTTCGGGACTTAGAATTATCATTGGTGACGGTGTGTACATACACACTTTATGATTGATTAAGCGTGCTAAATATTGTGTGTGCTAAATCGATTTATGTAGCTTTGGATTTGATACCGTAACGGTATAGCGATGGTTCGTAAGTCTCTGTCAATATGAGATACTATTTGATGCTTTTGGGAAGCATGGCATATTTGGTATATGTGATTTAATTATATGTTGGCATGAAATCATTGTGTATCATGGATTGATGTGGGATATATATGAGTGGAGGGGAATTGATTTTCGTGTCGGCGGACACCGTGATTTGGTATCACAATGTGACTTGGTCACCGAGGTTTAGCACCTCCGGAGGTTTGGCACCTCATAGCGTCTCATCCCAAAGGCTTAGCACCACGTGGGTTGGCCTCACAGATGATATTAAGGGATTGGCGCCATGATTTGGTATCACACGATGGGTTGGCCCCATCAATCGATTTGTGTCTCTGGACACCGAGGCTTGGCACCTCCAAAGATTTGGTATCACAATTGTGACTTTAAGTCACCGGTGGTTTGGCACCACCGGTGGTTTGGTACCACACGGGTAGAAAAGCGTTTGGATGGCTAGGTTGGGTGCATGACTTAATGCATGTTAATTTGTTATAATTGTGTATGATGTTGCATTTAACCTGAAAAGGGTTACACATCGAGTCTTGGTGACTCACCTTTTCCTTTAATATTTTTTCAGTGACACGTAGATAGCGGATGAGGAGCCTAAGAACTCGAGGTGGCCATGCAGTGGAAATTGAATTTTACTTTGAAGTATTTTATTTTAGTTTTATTCTATTTGGGTCTTATTTAATTAAATTGTAATAAGGCCTCCTAAGTCTATCTTTTCTTTTATATTTATTTTTATGATTGAACTAACTATTTAAATTACTTTACAACTATAAAATGATTCCACAAGTTCCTTAAAATCAAACGAAAAATGTTTTATTGTGCCAACAGTACATTAAAATCTGTAACAATTCTGACTTAATAATTCTTCATACAAATTCCATGGTTTTAAAATAAAACTAAAATCTTTTGCCTTAAATTTTAAATCGGCTAACAAGGGTTTTCAAAATGTTTTCTCTGTGACATACCGAATTTGGCCATAACGTTTGGGCCGGGTTTGGGGTGTTACATTTATTATAGCCATGAATCTTATTAAAAGTAGTGTAGGGTACACACAGTACCTTAGCCATATTCTTACACTTTCATATTAACACATATAATGAATTAAAACCCTAAATCTATTGAGATTTAGTGTGGGGTACACACCGATTAAACTTAACAATTTCAATGAAATCCGAAAATCCAATCTAAAGCCTTAGATCTCAAGTCCCTACATTCGCCAACCTTAGTATGTTAGCATAAAGCCTATTCTATTATAAAACCAAATCCTAGTAGGATTAGTACACTAAAACTTACCTTGGTGCCAAATCCTCAAATCTTCACTATTCTCTTTCTTGTATTTGGCAAAGCTTTAAATCACTTTAACAAATTAGTTTCACTTTTGAATAAATATGAACTAGATCTAAAACACCAAAAATAGGCCTTGGCGAATATTCGCATGTCTTACCTTGTGGATTTTAAATCCAAAATTCACCGAATAACTAGGAACACGCGACCTATGGTGTACCTTCGGGAAAAGAACTTCTCCTTCTTGTAGTTGACTTAAACAAATCCCGAAAAGATCTCTTCAATGTTTTGAAAACAAGATATTAATGGGGTTAGTCCTATATTTCAGCAAATCTTAAAAGAAAAAGGATGAAAATCGAATGATAACTAGTTCTTACCCTTAATACAGAAGCCGACAACCCCTTGTTTGAAGTCTCAAAACTATTCGGCTATGGCCTTGATTTTAGCAAACTTTCGGCTTTTGGAAGATTATGAAAGAAGAAGAGAAAAGAGTTTGAGCAATTTGGTAATGAAGTTTCGGCTACACAAGGTGTATTTTCGGCTTGGCAAAACAATGAAGAAAGGAGATATTTGCTAGAGAGAATTTGGCAGAGAGAGAGTTAGAAGAAAGAATGAATGGCCCTCTTTTCCTTTTATAGCCAAAATTACTAACTTAGAATCCCTTACTTGGCCATCACTCTTCTATTTTGATAGCTTTATCTCTTTAATTAAAAATTAAAGAATAATCCATCAATTATCTCTTTGAAAATAATCTAAAATAAATCATCATTTATCCACCTATTTAGCTGAGTTTTAAGGAGAATTAAACTCTTCCCTTAAGAGTCCCTATTGCTGTCCATTGCTTCCTCTTTAAGTAATTAAATAAAAATTACTTAAAGTCTTAGCTAGATGCCGTCCACCCCCTTCCCTTGATGAGCCGAATTTAAACTTATTCTATTAGACTCCTTGTGGCCATACGAGGCCCAAATTATCCACCTAAGTGGTGTCTCCCTATGATTAGTTTAGCTTTAATAATGAATTGGGCATAAGCCCAATTCGAGACGCAAAAACACTCTCGAAATGCTCTCCTTCTTGCTCGAACCTAAGCTTGCACACATGCTAGTGGCGTGATTCTTGGTCTTTAAGTGGTGCCTCCTTATCACTTTTCCATGCTCGTTTTTGTGTCAGATTTCTTCTATTAATTTTCTTAAGGCCATCTTGCCTTAAAACTTATCATTTCTAAGACATTTCCTTACATTTCCAAGTTTCCAAAAATGTTCGTTTCCCTCCTTTAAACTTATCAGTTCGTTTCCCTCCTTTAAACTTATCATTTCTAAAGCATTTCCTTACATTTTCGGGACATTTCCCTACATTTCCTTACATTTCCCTACATTTCCTTGCATTTCCATACATTACCTTACATTTCCATACATTTCCATACATTTCCTTACATTTCCTTACATTTCCATACATTTCCATGCATTTCCTTACATTTCCATACATTTCCGTGCATTTCCTTACATTTCCAAGGTTTCCAATAATGTTCACTTTCCTATTTTAACTTGACATTTCCAAGTTTCCAAAATGTTCACTTTCCTATTTTAACTTGACATTTCCATACATTCCCAGGTTTCCAAAAATATTCAAAATACATTCATAACACATAAGACATGTCATTTCATACAATTAAACCGAAAATACATAGGCCCTTTTCAGGATGTTACAAGAAATATAGGGTTTCTGCAATCCTAAGTTCTTTGTTTAAAACTTTTACAGTAAAAAAGAAATTATGGTAGATGGATAATTTCAACTTTCAAGTACTTACTGGATATAGGCATATTGATGTCTAGCTTTAGTTCATATTGTCTTGGATTTAATGCAATATAGAGCATTTATTTATGTCAATTTCAGTATTTCCTTTTTCCTCCCCTAAGTTGGAGTTTCCTAAACAAATCAAAAAGTTTATATTTGATATGTGCTTTACTTAAAAACAATATGCTTTATGTTACTGTTAGAGATGTTAAAGACTAATTAATGTTTCTTCCTTATAGATATTAATATATGGAAAGATGAATTGGCTATTAATCTTTTGAGCTTCAAAAGATGTTTAATGGAAGTTTCCTGGGTGTATGAATTGTTAGGCTATGCCATTTGCCTGAACTGCTGTTTCGGTTAAGGCCTATTGAAACAAAATATACTTTTATGCTTGGTTTTTGGGATAATGGGGTTGGGTAAGCAATTAGTGATAGTTTGCATGAACATTATATATGTTGCAATGCTTTTCCAAGATTGCAGGAAGGAACCTAGTTTGCAACAGTTACGTGTTTCCAAGAGACAAGTAAGAATGTTAATACCTTACTCTAAGCATATCCTGGCTAGTTTCTTTTTTATGTTTTTCGTTGGTGGTGTTTGCTTTGCACTTCTAAAACAATAATGGCATTAATAGCTTTATTTAGAAATGATTTTGATTCGGTTTATTTTGCTTCCGGATGGAGATAATAATGAGGAACCTACTACCGCTGGTGGTCTCTATAATCTTGTTTCCTTTTCATATGGAAACACCGGTGAATCAAATGAGCAAAAGGATACGATATGGAATCTAGTTTTCGCCACCCTTTCTTGTTCCTGAAACCTTACTTCAAAACCTAGTAGGTACATACTCATCTTCTTAGGATATATCTTTGCTTACTTTTTATATAATCTAGATATAATTGTTTGTTGATACTTATCCAATGTGGCTGTCTGATGGTTGAGTAAGGTGCGTGTCTTATTCTAAGGCTTACTATATTTGTAAGCAAATATGGTGGGCAATCAGAGATTGTTTTGAGGGTCAAACAATTATATGTCAACCATGAGGATTTTGCTATTAAGAACCGATGATTTTCGTTGTCCAAAAATTTATAATTTCCATGTAATTTTGAAGTTACAACATTTTCATGACAAAAAAAAAATAAGTTAAAATTGAAATTTTTATAAGATGAAATAGAAAAGGGTAGTTTTTGATTGAATAGTAAAGTGCATATATATATATATGCCAAAAGTCAGAAATTTTTATGGGTCTTGGAGTTAAGAACATAGCCACCATTTTGACCCTTTTTTTGGACTGCAACACATAAGCATGGGTTGTTCTTAATCAAATAATCAACTGTGTCTATTGCCTTTGGTCCTTTTAGTGAACCACTTTGTCGCTTAATTCTGTTTTTTTACATTGCACGAAAGAAGCCGAGTTAATCCAACATAAATATATATATAACAAATTTATAAAAAAATTATATAAAAATTTAAATGTAAAAATATGATGAAAATTATAATGTCAAATCTCTTTTTCTTTTTATTTGTATGTCTTTTTTCTAAATTTATCAAAATATAAAAAAAGTATAAATATCCTTAAAATAATATTTATTGATTTGCAAAAAAAAAAAAAGGTTTGGTGACTTTACAAATGATGGATGACACTAACATAGTTAAACTCTTGATAATACTAGAGTTATTCAAATAGAGGCAAAGGCAGAAAATTATTTTAAAGGGCCCAGAGATGAATAATAAATTTTAGAGGTTGAAATGTAATTTTACTATTATATTAATTCGCAGGCTTTCAATGGAACAAGAATTGGAGGTTGTTTCAATTTTTGCATATTTGATATTTATATTTAGAAAGATGTTATAATTGACATGCATAACTTCTATTAGCAATTCACAAGTGGTAGTATTTGGACTCTTTAACACTTTATTTATTTATTTATATATATGCACTTTTTCTCATGATGCATCATACATTATAGTAGTGGCATTTTATGGCGCTTGATTGAATGTATGCATTTTCTATCTTCCTAAATTACATTGCGATTATCGTTGACTATCGTGGTAAATTAAATGCTATTTGGATAATTTTCTAGTTGCTGTTGATTTGCCACTTTTAATTTCGAGGCTTCAATGGGACAATTTTTGTTACACTTACAGTTTTTCTTTTCTAGTCCTTGTAAAATCATTTTACTATGTTCTTTGTTTGGCGAGGACATCGTACATGTAAATCTTGTGGCTTGGAATTCAAATGGTTCACTTTTGATTTCGGTTACGATGATGCACTTGTATGAGACATCTTTTTTTGTCAACATGTGTAATAGGTAGCATGAAAGTTGCCAAAGTTTAATAATGTGAATATTGGTTGAACTACGTTATCAGGGGTTTTGTATTTATTTGGTGTTGATTGTTTCTAAGTTTGCCTCATTTACATTTTAGTTTGGAAAATGTGAAATATTGAGTCTTCTAGTAATCCTTCTGAATCAGGATTACCGGGTTGTATATCTGTGTTTAATGATGCCTGTAAATAATTTAAGCAGTTTCTGAAAGGTTTTGAAGTAATTTTTTAGAAGATATAAAAACTTTTGTCTTTTCACCTAAGGAATGTTTTTTGTGCTTTCTAGTATGGCATATAAGTTTGATTAAAAGGTGAAACAAATTTTTGGTTTATGGACCTCTAGTTCTTTAAAGTTTTTGGCACCTATAATCTGTTGAAAAAGTGTGCCAAGAATGGTGTTTGTGGGTGTTGGTTTTTATTTGTCAAATACATTTTGCCTCTAATGTTTCTGATTGACATACAAAGAATCATATTAACCTGTATTGTCTAAGGAATTACAGCTCCTAAATGAGAAATGTGCATCGGAAAGGAAATTCTCTGACTTGCGGATGGTTCGTTATATTCTCACATTTCTTTGCACTAATTCATTGTATTATTGTGACAAATTGACAAGTGTATCATTTACAAATGAACTGATGTAACATCATTTTGATTGGCAAGCAATTCATGAAAAGCAAAACGAATCCATCACTTCTGCCTCAAATGAATTGGCTCGCAGAAAAGCCGACCTTGAAGAAAATTTAAAGTTGACCCATGATTTAAAGGTGAATAGTTGTATTTATACATAGTTTATCTCCATGAGAATTATGTATGCTAAGTTCTTTGGTTATCTTTCCACCAATGCTAAAAGATCAAAATGAAGCTAGTTCAACAAGTAGGGGAGGCCCCTCTTAAATGAATCAATTCACCTGCTTGTCTTACTGTGTTCATCTACTCAAAGCATATTATTTGACTTCACCCCCAGTATTTTAGTTATACATTTTTCTGATTTAACTACAAATGAACAATATCTTGATATATGGATAACAAAATTGAGTCCAGATGTGAAGCTAAGGATTTTGGCTTAAGGGGTGCATTTTAGTAAAATGAATTATGACGAGTTGATTTTAATAATCCTAGCAATAACTAATATAAATATAGAAAAGATTGCTAGTAAGTCTAACATCTTAGAGAAGGAAAATATAACGTCTTATAGAGATATGAATCCTTAACAACAAAATTTTGTTTATCTAAAAAAAAATACAACATATACATTCTGTTGGTTGTCTTATCATTTAAAAATTGATTTTAGTTTCCTATTTTTCTATTGGTACATCCTACTTTTTAAATGTATCTATTTTCCCTTTCACGATTTTTACTCTCTTTTTTGCCCTGCTACCACTCTATTTTGTGGTTTGCCTAAATTTTGTGAATATTATTGAACTTTTTTCCTGAAAAGTTTCTTTACTGAATCTGATTCCTTGAGAACTATTGTTTGATCCTTAAAGTCCTGAATTTAATATCAAAGCCACCCCTGTTAATTTCATTGATTCTTTAGAACAAAATTTTGATAAGAATGATTCTTGGAACTTAATTACAACCCAGGGTTTTCCTTAAATGGTGTAGGTTTTATTTGGAGGAAGGAGTAGATTTTGTCTCATGATTTGCTTATATTTAAATTCTTTTTAAACATTGAGATAAGTGTTGCTCCTTTTTTTTTCTAAAAGACTGTATCAATCTTTAGAGTCCATTGTTTGGCATGGCCGCTAGATCTGTCTCATCCTCACACTTTATCTGTTATGTGTTTGAGTCGTGTATAAATTTGAAGAAGTGAAATCTCTGTGACATCAAACAACATGATATGAAACTGGATGTCATTTAACGGGGGGTAGGTGCCACTTTTCCATGATCACCTTTGTAGATCTCCATTGTCATTGCTTTCCCTGCTAGAAGAAATGGACAAACTAGAGGACAGATTCTGATTTGCCACGGAATAAAACCAATTTTATTGTTATCATTGATGTATATAGCTTTTGTACAAGAAATCTTCATTGCTTGGTTCACCTTTTATGGCTAGAGAAATGCATGGAAAATACGTTGGGAAAGAAAAGTAGTTATTGTTAATGTATGCTATTTCACTGATTATTTTATACTTTGCCCTTGCTAAGTGAAAATTTTATACTTGCTGGTGCTCATCATTTAGCATTTTGCCAAGGTTCTCATATGATTTCTGTACAATTTATGCCCTCCTATTATTATTTTCTATATAAAAACATCCTTTGGCTACTGGCATCAATTTACCTTCTATAGACCTTGTACTTTTTTGATGGTCTGATGGTATCTGTCAATTAAGCAAGCATGGTCTGATTGCATTGATTTGCTTTGTAATAAAAGGTACAAAAATAAAACCACCAAGGCTCTATTTATGACATGTTTGGCTCAAATTCTAAGGACAGTTAACTAATTTTAAGCATTTATAGTGCAGAGTTATCTTTGAAAGGCATATGACTTATGAATAGATAGTCCTGAATGATGTAACTATTCAATTTGCAAATCATAATAATTCTCTGCTTGTTTTCCTTTTCTTTTCATTATTGATAAGTGAGTGAGCTTATCATCTTCATTAGGTCACTATTGACTAGTTTTCTTATAACATCCTGAAATTGGGCCTAGTAGGATTGGGCCCAATGGGCCTTAGGCGTAGTACCGTTTAAAATTTTTGGAGAACAGGGGATCGGCTTGAGTGCAAGTTGGACCTTTTAGATAAGTGATTTTAGAAGGTTAGGGGGCTTCTATGAAGTCCTGGGATCAAATATTGGCTTTGGGGAAATTTTGGTTTTAGGTGAAAAAAAAACCCTGGAAGTTGTCAGGTAGGCCTTAAGAATAAAATATGGAGAAAAGTGACATAAGTGGAGTGTGTGGTGTAGTTGCAAAGTGACGCCACATAAGAGACAAGGGGGTGACGCAACAAGGAAGGAAGGAGGTCCAAGGTTCAAGTCTTGGCTTTTGCATTTCGATTTTCTTTTTACTTGGATCTTATAATTTGGCCATAGTTTATATTTAGTTGTGCACGGTTTAAGACACAAGAGGAGCTTGTGGCTTAGTGGCAAGTGGCGTATGGAGTGAAGCTTGTGGTCTGAGGTTTTAGTCTCTTGAGGAGCAAGGGAGTATTTATTTTGCGGATTGGATGGTAAGAGTTTTGGTTGAATTTAAACTCTACTGACGAAGGGATCCCACATTGGAAAGATACAAGGAATGAAGGTGAAGAGCTAGCTATATAAAGAGCATTCCAGGAGGAGAGTTAACATACCTTGGTGGGCGTTGGGCACAGGAGTGGTCGTAGCGCAGTTTAGCACCAAAGTCCTATCAGGTGTGTAACTCTCTCTACTCTAGTTGTAGAGCGGCAAATACCGAAGTGTCGGTCACGGCAATAGTAGCCACACGAGCGTGCGAGCGCACGTGTGGGGCTTCGACGCGATAGTTGAGGCCATCAGTAGTGTTCTTGTGGGTTGGGGCTGCTTGGGCCGCGATGGGTCGAAGTGGGCCCAATTGGAATAAATTGTATGATGATATAGTATATAGTGAACTAGACTAGGTGAAACCTATATACGTGGCTAGATTTGTGTTAGGTGGGCCACACGAGCGGGCCAAAATTGGGTTTTAGGCCCAATAGTCTGGTGACGATCGAAAATGGTAGTCGAGTCGCTCAAGGTAACATTAGACCTCCGGGAGGGCCATTACAGGTGCGAAATTACGAAAATACCCTTGGTGGGTAAATTACGAAAATACCCTTGGTGGGTAAATTACGAAAATACCCTTGGTGGGTAAATTACGAAAATACCCTTGGTAGGTAAAATTACTGTTATACCCTTAGAGGTTGGTTAGCTTGATTATATTGTATATCATTATTCTGATTATGATGGTAATTCGTTTCATATGTTATCTGATATATATTTTCATACATGTCATACTGCATACACGAATTATTATAACATGTTGCAGATGCATAGGATCGGGAAGTTACAACGAAAAGGGGAAGTGTTCCGGTGGTTTTACCACATTATTTGGTGACTCATGTCACAATATTATGATTCGGTGACGTTGTCACATTATCCGGTGGCTATGCCACGTATTAAGGGCGATGAGCAGTTGACTGCAGCGACTGCCTTCGAGGGTGTGTAGCGGTTGGAGGGTCGATTTAGTAATCCCCTGGTGTGTAATGGTTGGTACGGGGGTGTGTAGAGGATGGATCCTAGGTGGGGTTGGGTAACATATTTGCATCATCATATGTGGTATGTGGATTGTGTGGTTTGGGCCAAGCCCATTTGGGAAACATGTGGTTTAACTGCATTGCACTAGTTATTGATATGCCATGGCATTGGGCTAACATATTACTGTGGGCTTAGGCCCAGTTTTCGTGGTAAAGGGAATTGCACACTGAGTCTCGGTGACTCACCCCTTTGTTTAAATTTTGCAGGTAATCATTAGATCGTGGATTTGGGAGCGGAGGCAGACTCGAGGTGGCCATGCTCAATATTTTGGTTTTATTTTAATATTTATCATGGGGGTTGTTTTACTATAAGTTTGGTTTACAGTTTTGTAATAAGGCCTCTACAACTTTAATTTTGGTATTTTGGTTGGTTTCGCTTTTAATTTGACTACTGCCTACTATTATTAAATGTTCAATATGGGAATTTCCTAAACCCTTAATAACCATTTTCCAAAATATTAATAAACTGTTTCTTATTCAAAATTACTTAAACTTGACTTTTCACAACAAATATAAAGAACACAAACTTTTTTTTTAACGAACGCACTATTTTTAGACATTCCTTTCATGTGACATGCCAGATCCGGTCGTAATGTTTAGGCTAGGTTTGGGGTGTTACAATTTTGGTATCAAAGCCCGGTTCAAAAACTCGGCTGTGGGTTTGGGTTCAAAAATGTTTTCAAAGGATGGTTTAGAAAATATATATATCTTTTCTGTAAGTATGGCACCCAGTCTCCCAACCAAATCAGTAAATTTCCTTTTACTATATTATGTTATATGCGGAATGATTGTATTTATTCTGCGATGTGTGGATGTGATGCTTGAATATAGAAATTGTATGTATGTGTGAAAAATATCTTTTGCCTCGGTGGTAGATAGTTGGTTATGTGAAGGGGTTCCAAGATTTAGTTAGAAAGTATATTAGTTTTATTAAGATCGAGTCTTGCAAAGACAGAGCGTAGTGTGGTGGGTTAGGATGTGTATTTGTTAGTAGTTGGAAATTTTGAGGACGAAATTTCTTTAAGGAGGGTAGATTTGTAACATCCTGAAATTGGGCCTAGTAGGATTGGGCCCAGTGGGCCTTAGGCGTAGTAGCATTTAAATTTTTTAGAGAACAGGGGATCTGCTTAAGTGCCAGTTGGACCTTTTAGATAAGTGATTTTGGAAGGTTAGGGGGCTTTTATGAAGTCCCGGGATCAAATATTGGCTTTGGGGAAATTTTGGTTTTAGGTGAAAAAAACACCTGGAAGTTGTCAGGTAGGCCTTAAGAATAAAATATGGGGAAAAGTGACACAAGTAGAGTGTGTGGTGTAATGGCAAAGTGACGCCACATAAGAGACAAGGGGGTGACACAACAAGGAAGGAAGGAGGTCCAAGGTTCAAGTCTTGGCTTTTGCATTTTGGTTTTCTTTTTACTTGGATCTTATAATTTGGCCATAGTTTATATTTAGTTGTGCACGGTTTAAGACACAAGAGGAGCTTGTGGCTTAGTGGCAAGTGGCGTATGGAGTGAAGCTTGTGGTCTGAGGTTTAAGTCTCTTGAGGAGCAAGGGAGTATTTATTTTGCGGATTCGACTGTAATAGTTTCAGTTGAATTTAAACTCTACTGACAAAGGGATCCCACATCGAAAAGATACAAGGAATGAAGGTGAAGAGCTAGCTATATAAAGAGCATGCCAGGAGGAGAGTTAACATACCTTGGTGGGCGTTGGGCACAGGAGTGGTCGTAGCGCGGTTTAGCACCAGAGTTCTATCAGGTGTGTAACTCTCTCTACTCTAGTTGTAAAGCGACAAATGTCGAAGTGCCGGTCACGGCAATAGTAGCCACACGAGCGTGCGAGCGCACGTGTGAGGCTTCGACGCGATAGTTGAGGCCATCAGTAGTATTCTTGTAGGTTGGGGCTGCTTGGGCCGCGATGGGCCGAAGGGGGCCCAATTGGAATAAATTGTATGATGATATTATATATAGTGAACTAGACTAGGTGGAACCTATATACGTGGCTAGATTTGTGTTAGGTGGGCCAGACGAGCGTGTGGGCCCGAATGGGCCAAAATCGAGTTTTAGGCTTAATAGTCTGGTGACGACCGAAAATGGTAGCCGAGTCACTCAAGGTAACATTAGACCTCCGGGAGGGCCATTGCAGGTGCGAAATTATGAAAATACCCTTGGTGGGTAAATTACGAAAATACCCTTGGTGGGTAAATTACGAAAATACCCTTGGTGGGTAAATTACAAAAATACCCTTGGTAGGTGAAATTATTGTTATACCCTTAGAGGTTGGTTAGCCTGATTATGTTGTATATCATTATTCTGATTATGATGGTAATTCGTTTCATCGTTATCGATATATGATTTGCATACATGTCATCTGCATACAAATTATTATAACATGTTGCGATGCATGGGATCGGAAGTTACAACGAAAAGGGGAAGTGTTCCGGTGGTTTTACCATATTATTCGATGACTCATGTCACAATATTATGATTCGGTGACATTGTCACATTATCCGGTGGCTATGCCACGTATTAAGGGCGATGAGCAGTTGACTGCAGCGACTGCCTTCGAGGGTGTGTAGCGGTTAGAGGGTCGATTTAGTAATCCCCTGGTGTGTAATGGTTGGTACGAGGGTGTGTAGAGGATGGATCCTAGGTGGGGTTGGGTAACATATTTGCATCATCATGTGTGGTATGTGGATTGTGTGGTTTGGGCCAAGCCCATTTGGGAAACATGTGGTTTAATTGCATTGCACTAGTTATTGATATGCCATGGCATTGGGCTAACATATTACTGTGGGCTTAGGCCCAGTTTTCGTAGTAAAGGGAATTGCACACTGAGTCTCGGTGACTCACCCCTTTGTTTAAATTTTACAGGTAATCATTAGATTGCGGATTTGGGAGCGAAGGCAGACTCGAGGTGGCCATGCTTAATATTTCAGTTTTATTTTAATATTTATCATGGGAGTTGTTTTACTATAAGTTTGGTTTACAGTTTTGTAATAAGGCCTCTACAACTTTAATTTTGGTATTTTGGTTGGTTTCGCTTTTAATTTGACTATCGCCTACTATTATTAAATGTTCAATATGGAATTTCCTAAACCCTTAATAACCATTTTCCAAAATATTAATAAACCGTTTCTTATTCAAAATTACTTAAACTTGACTTTTCACAACAAATATAAAGAACACGAACTTTTTTTAACGAGCATACGGTTTTAGACATTCCTTTCATGTGACATGCCGATCCGTTAAATAACGTTTAGGCTGGGTTTGGGGTGTTACATTTCTCTTCTTGGAATCTTTTACTTCATTACTCGCACATTGAAAAAAGTTTTGTTGGATGTTTAAAGTTAAAAGTGTTGATGAGTAGGTTGTGAATCTGCGATTGTTATCAATTGACATCCCCATTAGTAACACCGCTTTCTTGCTTCTAGATGTCATTATATATCTTTGAACCGAACCACTCTTGGTTTATTATTTAAATATTGCTTTCTTTGCTTTTCGGGGACGTTCAAGTTTGCACTTAACTCATGTTACCTTCAACCATAATGGAGAAGAGGTTCTTCTTAGCTATAGTGGGGAGCATGTATATCTAATGGATATAAATCATGGTAAGCATATCCCAGATTCTCTACTGTAGTCCAATTTGTTTGTTCGTATCTAATGGACGTATATCATGGTAAGTATATCTAATGGACGTAAATCATGGTCCAATTTGTTTGTCCGTTTTTTTAAAGGAGGTTTCATGCTGCCTGACTTGATGTCTATAGTTTTGATTTCTCTCCATATTTAGGTTCCTGTTTTGAATTCGAAGAACTAAATTGTGTCTTAAGTGAAACACCCCACACCCGGCCCACGAGTTTTGACCGGATCTGGTATGTTCCCCAGTGTAAACCATTTCAAATTCTTTTGTTACTTAGGAAAAACTTGTGTGTTTTGAAAGAAAGATTGTTTTGGGTTGGGCTTGAGTTGAAAACAAGTTTAATTCATTATTAAAATCATTTATTTTAGGTGACAAAACGTTTGGGCTTTGTATGAAAATAGATTTACTTAATCTTTAATTGATAAAAATTCGTAAGCTTAACAATAAAAACAGAATAAAATATTCCTACTAAGGCCTTATTACATCAAATAATTCCCAAAGTTTAAATTCAAAATACTTAAAATAAAATAAAAGTCCAAGTCGTAAATTTCTTGCTGTGCATGGCCATCCCTAAGCTTCAGTCAAACCCGGTCCATTCTTGTTAATCGCATCAAAATAGTCCCACAATGGGGTGAGTCAAATAGACTCAATGTGTAACCAACACTAAGAATTAACATTTCAGGCGTGCATTATCATATCACATATATGTTTATATAACAGGTAAAAATAATGATGCAACCCAAACCCAAACCTAGTTAGCCATCCGCTACACTCTACTCGTACCATCCTGCACACCGTGGGGACTACTAAGTCAACCCTCCATCCGCTACACACCATCGAAGGCAGCCGCTACAGTCGACGTGCTCATCGCCCATATAAAATTCGTGGCATAGCCACCAGATAATTGTGTCATGAGACACCACATTCAAATAATGTAACCGAAGTTACAACATTCAGATAATATGACCAAAGTCACCACATTCAGATAATATGACCGAAGTCACCACATTCAGATAGTGAGACCAAAGTTGTCACATTCACTTCCCCTTTCTCAAATAACCCGAATGCCCCATATTATTCATATCATGCATATCATACTTAAATTCACATTCATGTCACTTTTCACATGTTAAGTATAACATATTTCGTAATCCTAGTAGGAGTAGGAAAACGTACCTGAGTACTTTGTACCATAACATGGCACTTTAGCCACATTCTTACACTTTCATATTAACACATATATCAAGTTTAAGCCATAAATCTATTAAGATTAGTGTGGGGTACACACGGTACCTTAGCCATATTCTTACACTTTCATATTAACACATTTAATTTAAAACATAGCCATGAACGTATTAAAACTTAGGGTAGGGTACACACCTGATTCGCTTAATAATTTCACTTGAAATCCCGAAATTCGATCTACTGCCTTAGATCTTTAACTCCCTACATTCGGCCCATATTAAAGGTTTAATGAAAAACTCATTCGGCCACAAAACCAAATCCTAGTAGGATTTGTACACTAAGACTTACCTTAATGCCGATTTGCTTATCACTCAAATCCCGAAAACTTTGCTTTTCTTCTCCTTGTATTTGGCCAAACACTAGATCTCTACATAGGTTAGTTTTCGGCTTTTAAGATAATAAGAAAATAGATCTATGTACTAAAGTAAGGCCTTAGTCGAATGCTATAGTGTTTACCTTGCGGATCTTAAATCCCGAAACTCACTGAACAACTAGGGAACATGCGGCTTATGGTGCACCTTCGAAACGAATTTCACCTTCCTTGTAGTCAACACTAGCAAATCCCGAATGATCTTTCCAAATTTCAGCAAACAAGATATTAATGATATTAGTTCCTATGTTGCGGCTTAAAGAAGAGAATAAATTAATGGCCATAAAATTATTATCCTTAATATTGAATTCGACAGCACCTAAGCTTGAAGCTACTTGATATATTTGGCTATGGCCTTAAAAGGCTTACTTCCGGCTTTTGGAGGGATTAGAAGGAAAAGAGAAGGAAGAATAAAGATGGAGGATTCGGCTAGAGCACAAGGTATTTCGGCTTTGGCTAACAAAAAGAAGAATAAAACTGTAGGAAATTCGGCAGAGAGAGGAGAATCTGCTTAAGAAATTCGGCAAAGGAAGAGTGAATGAATGAATGGCCTCTTTTCCTTTTATAGCCGAAATTACTAACTTAGAATCCCTTACTTGGCCATCACTCTTCTATTTTGATAGCTTTATCTCTTATTTAGCCGAAATTCTAAAGGGAATAAAACTCTTCTCTTAAGAGTCCCTATTGCCGTCCATTGCTTCCTCTCTAAGTAATTAAATAAAAAATCACTTAAAGCCTTAGCTAGATGCCGTCCACCCCCTTCCCTTGATGAGCCAAATTTAAACTTGTTCTATTGGACTCCTTGTGGCCATACGAGGCCCAAATTATCCACCTAAGTGGCGTCCACCTTTGGGCTTTAAGCGGTATCTTGAGCCACTTTTCCAAGCTTTGTTTGTGTGTCAAATTTCACATATTTTTTTCTTAAGGCCACCTTGCCTTAATTTCCTCTTTTAAACTTTAAAACTCGACATTTCTAAGTCATTTCTAAGTTTCCAAAAATTTTGTTTGGCTCTTTAAACTTGACATTTCCTTACATTTCCAAGTTTCCAAAATGTTTACTTTCCTCTTTTGAATCATTTCCAAATCATTTCCTTATATTTCTTAGTTTCCAAAATGTTCACTTTCCTCTTTTGAAACTTAACATTTCTAAATCATTTCTTACATTTCAGGATATTTCCTACATTTCCTTACATTTCCTTACATTTCCTTACATTTCCTTACATTTCCATACATTTCCTTACATTTCCATACATTTCCATACATTTCCATACATTTCCATACATTTCCATACATTTCCTTACATTTTCATACATTTCCATACATTTCCATACATTTCCTTACATTTCCATACATTTCCAAGGTTCTAAAATGCACACCACATATCACATTCATAAAATTAAGCAAAAATACACACAATGGGATTGAACCTCTTCCTCAAAGTACTTCACTTGATGCCATAACCCTTGCACCTTAGGTGGCGTCCCTTGCCACTTTTCCACATCACTTCTTGTTTTAACTTAAAACCAATAATTGTCCAAAGCTTTCCTTCCATCCTAGGATTTTAAAAACCCTTAATTCACTTCCAAACACTGCCAAAACCTACTACTCATAAATTATGCACAAACGCATAACCCCTAATCTAGGATGTTACATTAAGATTCAACTTAGCTTAATGTGTCTTGCCTCCCCTTCTTCCCATGTTATTTTATTCTTCATTTTCATGTAGTGCTTTTTAGATTACAATATCAAGGTTAAGCCTCAGGTCAGTATAGGAGTGGTAGCTTGTCACTTCTCAAGTTTAGTTTAATGTTCTTTGGCTCAGTATTTTCTAGTTATTTGCTTTATTTGCAGTTAGTACGATGCTTATATAACTATTATTTGGATTGTTGAGATGTTATTCATCTAATCATCATCTGTTGTTTCCATAATTGCCAGCTAGTGGGAGTTCAATGCAATATACCTCAGGAGATGCTTCAAAATTGATGACCTTCACTCCTATACTAAATAAACTAGAGCACTGACCACCTCTTTCCAGTGCCTTCCAAAATGGTCCCTGGAGTAGAGGCAAAACTACTGCTGGAGTATGCATATTTTATTTTATTGTCCTTTTCTTTTTGAGAAACTAGATGAATGTATAAGATATATTTTATGTAACACCCCATAACCCGTATCCATCGCTGAATTAAAGTTATGAGGCGTTACCGAACTAGATACAGTTTAGCACAGTCATTTATGGAATAAACCCAATACGCATTTTTAAAATTTTTCCATATCAACAAATAATGTTCAAGACCTACGTTACAAACCAGGTTTCATAATGAACACATCATTACTCATAATCTATACAAGTTTCGAATCAAGCTTCCACATAACAACACCAAATTTCATATGTTAAACATATATAAATACATCTATTTCATTAGTCGAATTTCAACATATCTTTTTATACCTTATACAAATATGCATAATAAAAATGAATAGATCTATGATACTCTATTTGCTTTTCAATCACATATGTGACATTCGAACCTTATAGCATAACCAAACATACACATCAGGATACTGTAATATGCGCAATGTCCCAAAAACAGTAGTCATGTTAAACCACAATCTTCAATTCATTTTACCTTATTAATTCATGGATACAAGATCATTGAATAACCTACCAAACACACATGATATGTAACTAATTCAAATTATATATAATTACAGCCAATCCATTGACCATATATTCGGTTCCCACTATAAAACTTCAATGATCAACCCAAAGCATTAGTATATACATTTCCATGATCATCTCTGAATTATACCAAGCACATAATAATCTAAGTAGAGATATTCACACGACATAATAATAAGCATACTTATACATATATATATAATCATTTCTATACAACTACATTTAACTTCCAAGCATTATAAGCATCGTCTTATACCAAAGATTAAAACAGACTATTATATCAAACATATAAACAATGTTTAATCCAAAAGTATGACCTTATTCGCAAGGCCATATATATATATTTACAAAACCGAACATCATTCATTACTTATCAAAATACAGCCTATACATGCCTTTGATTCAAAAAGTAAACATATATATATACCAAAGAGAGTGATAGTGTGGTCGACTTTCTTGATGATCCCCGAGGCCGTAGTTGAATCAATGATCTATAAAAGCAAATACACACATACGAGTAAGCTCACTAGCTTAGTAAGTCTTAAGCAAAAGGTAATTCACTAATCAAGCACTTTAACAATTTTAATCAATAAATGTAGGGCATTGTATATGTATATTTCGATATGCAATTGATACAAAATCAAATACTAGTAATATATTAACTCAATTACTTATACTTCACTACCATCAACCTACAACTCATCAAAGCACAAATTACATATATAACATGAATCGCATGTTTATAATCATGTAAATTCAACATTCATATCCATTACATTATCACACTAAAATTCTATTATTTCTATATTCATACACGTCGATTATAAGCTCAAATTCACATAACACCATTCTTAACATAATATTTCAACTCGAGTAACATTAATCACAACTTACCTTACTTGATTAATTCAAATGGGACTTATGCTTACGAGTTTTAACTCAATAGATTCACTATGTTACACCTCGAGCGGTTTATGGTTTCTTCATTTTAAAGTATCAACGGCATTAAGCACGCTAGGCACGAAGCTTAAATATATCACCACTAAAAGCGCTGAGGCACGAAGCCCAAATATATCATCGGCACTAAGCACGCTAGGCACGAAGCTTTGAATATGTCACCTAAGACTAAGCTCGCTAGGCACGAAGCCCGAATATGTCACCGGCACTAAGCCTGCTAGGCACGAAGCCCGAATATCAACACATTCAACTTTGCGATACACAGTACTTAGTGCTAAACTATTAACCATCTCATATTCTTTATTTTTACTTTCACCTATTAATCCAAACATACATATTCACATTGTATTAACCAAATTAATTTCACTACAAATTCATACTCCACATTCGGTTCACATGTATATTTATGCTTTAAATATTCAAACATCATCATATACTATGTTCGTAAATAATTCTTTGGTGTATACTTGCTTAAGGACTTACCTCAACTGTCGACAGATCGCGTAAACCGGCTACTCGAGAACCTTTGTTTTCCCCCGATCCAAATCCGTTTTTCTTTGTTCTTGATCTAAACACATTAAAATTTAGCTCATTCAAGTAAATTTCATCTCAATTTAGTCCCTAAACATATAAATAGGCAATTTACCATTTTACCCTTACTATTTCACATTTTCACAATTTAATCCTATTTACATAAAACACAAAATACACCAAATTTCTCAATACTACTTAAGGGCTGAATACTCCTAAGAACTATACAAGTTCATTTCTTTCACTTATGTCTCAAATAAGCCCCTCTAAAAATTTATTTTTGCAATTAAGCCCAAATACTCAAATTTACCAAAAATTCAAAGACAAAACATATTAATCTTTAACATATATTTAATTTAAAATCATCAAACATCATAAACCATAAGAACACATCAATGTCCAAACCTCATATACACATGATTTTCAAAAATTCAAGCATGGGTCGGGTAATTTACGAAGCAACGATCACAAAAACGTAAAAATTAACAAAAACCGAAATCAAACTAACCTTGATTTTAAGCTTTAAAGTGCCAAAAATTTAAAAGGAATGAAACCCCTTTTCTTCTTCAACATTCGGCCAGGAACCACCAAGATGATAATGATTTTTTTTCTTTTATTTATTTTAACATATAATAAGTTAATACTAAATTACTAATTAACCCTTTTAATAAAATAAAACTAACATATATAATAAGGGCAATGGTGACTTTAGCCACCCACTAACTTTAAAATTGGACCATTTACTCTTTTAATACCCCACTTTAAAAAGCCATCATCAAATAGGCACTTTTCACTATAGTTTGCTACTTTTACTTTTTACGCGATTAAGTCCTTTTTCTAAATTAAACACACAAATGATAAAATTTTTCTACGAGACTTTCACACACATTAATTCACATATAATAAACACAAAATATAATATTAAAATATTTCTCGGACTCAGATTCGTGGTCCCGAAACCACTGTTCCGATTAGGGTCAAATTCGGTCTGTTACATTTTAGATATTGGACTAGTGACAATTGAGGTTTTATTCAATAGGGCCATGGGATTTCCACTAGAGTTTTTCACTGTGTTATTTGCAATCCCATGTTTAAAAAAGTTAATCGAATTAAAATGTAAAATAGGCTTTACTTTATTCAATCAGTTAGTGTGTTATTTGCAATCAGTTAGTGTCTAAAATAGGTTTTACTTGATTCAATCAGATTAAAATGTATATTGGAAATGAACATCTAATAGTATGTGACGTTTTTATAATATTTTAATTTTTTTTATTTTTTATGCTCTTTAGCGGCGTTTGTGGAAAAGCGCCGCTAAAAATCATGACTTTTAGCGGCGTTTGTGGAGAAAGCGCCGCTAAAAGTCATGATCTTTAGCGGGATTTGTGGGAAAAGCACCATTAAAAGTCATGACCTTTAGAGGCGTTTGTTTCTCATAAACGGCGCTAAAATTTACGGCGTTTGTTTTAGAGGTATTTTTACGGCGCTTTTAAAAGCGCCGCAAATACTATTAGTGGTGCTTATAAGCGCCGCTAAAGGCCTAAAAAAATGCTGCTAAAAGTCTATTTTGGTGTAGTGACACTTTCTCTTTCAGGCTTTATATGAATTTTTAACCCAATTTAACTTGGATAAAAATTAAATATAAAGTATATAAAATGATCACCATTTGGACCGACCTTGGCTGGAAAAATATTTAATCTTGCCCTTGGTTCAATTGATGCAAAAATTCCCCAACGGTTCAAGCTTTTCAGGGTGTCTACCAAGTCAATTTTCACCTTTTGTGCAAAAATGTTGAAAATAAACTAAATTTGTGAAAAATTATTATAAAAATAATTAAAATTCAATATGTTAATAATTTAAGTGTAAATTAATTATTTTATAATTAAAGTATGAATTTTGACAAAATTTACTACAAAACTACATGAATTAGAGCTCAAAAGGTGCTAAAAAAATCTATATATTGTTCTATTTCCACATCCCCAAACTTAATTCATTGCTCACCCCGAGTAATGCATAAATTGAAAAGAGGAAGTGCTTGAAATTAGCATTGAAAAATGTCTTTAGAATACATTTCTCCCACAATTATGAGTCTAGTGTAATTATGCTCAAGAACTAGAATTTTGAAATTATGCAACTCAAGTATACATATCGTTCGAATTATTCTCAATTGTTATCATGCTAGCAAGAATAGACTAAATGTTTTCTTAATAAAGACATGTTAATCTTTACCACTTAATTTTATTTCCTTTATTTGAGACTAAATTGCAATCACTAAGTTTAACTTATGTCTTCATATGTTGAACTTAGAAATTTCTCTCCACTAATGTAGGCAGCACGAAAATTTGAATCGAAAGGTATTTTAAATAGGTTGTAACGTGGTTGGGCTAGGGGTAGGTAAAAGATAGATAATTTTAAGCTAAAAACCCTAGACTCAGCTTGTATCGGACCTTCAGAATATGAACCTTTAATACGCCAACTCATTTTGCTTTTACATTCTCTTTTGTACATCTATTTCTTTCGAGTACATATGCTATTTCTTCTTCTTCTTCTTTTTTTGAGAATATTATTATATGTACTACGATTTTTTTGAGCATTTGATACTTCTTTTTAGCTCCCCCAAACTTATTTTCAGGGAATATTCTGAATAAACTGAGTCTAGTATTTGGGACAATTTAGAAATAATTATGAGAGAAGTGATGGCTTAATATTGCAATGGTTTAAATAAAAATAGGTCATATAGTCTCAATGTTGGGTTCAAAGGGATAAATATTCGTTAAGGTTGGCTTGAAAAGCTCAAATAATCCAAACAAAAGTTTTCCTAAGTCATTTTCAAAATTCCATACTTCCTAAGATTTCGCCTCAAGAAATTACTCAGTCAATTCTAGAGACATAAACTTCCATTCATGTCTAGCTCTCCTAAAGAATTAAAAATTTTATGGTATGATTTGCAGACTTTATTAAGAGTAGCATTATGTTATAGTTTAACTAGCATAGCAATTATTAAGATAATAGAACTTCATTTACACTAGAAGTTAGCATAATTAACAAAAATTCAAATTTTTGAATAAAATATAACTTAATCATAATTATAATAATTTATCTTGAAAAACAATTTCAATTTTATGAATAATGTCCCTATTGTTAAAAATGGTAGAGAGAAGAAAATATAGAAGTGAATAGATACTGTACACCAAGTAGGAACCTAGGAAAGGAGGTGGGTCAAGTTTGACTGCTTAAATACCAAGCTTTTCCAAGGCAAATCCGGTCCTAGACATGTACCTATTGCCACACTTCATGTTTTGCAATTTGTTCAATTTTATTGATGATTTCCAAGTCTTATTTTATAATGCGAGAAATAAAAAGCCTAATCCTAAAAAACTTTATATGTCCTAAGAGAGAAAATAAAATAAAGTAAAGATCCCCCTTTTTATTTATTTGCAGATCCTTCAGAATCTGACTCATCTTTTTCCTTCCTCGACATTGGAGTCTATGGTTCGAGTATAAAGTCGAGAACTATTGACATTTACTACTGAAAATGTCTAAATCAATGTGAAGTATATAATGCCACCAAGTCAATAGATATAATTTCCAAATAATTATATGCAATATTCACTTTAGGGAATATGCCAAAATCTGCAAATATCTAAAAAAAATCTGCAACTTCAAGTGCATCCAACCATAACGAGTTTTAGATAGAATTATTATATTTCATTGCTTATAAAGAGATTTTTCACAGTCAAGTATTTTGCTTTCAACCCCTTAATGGGGCTGATGACAAAAGATCACAAGGATTATAAAATAAATATAAATTAATAACTCAATCCCTTTTTTATTCATATGAAATATAATATTTTTATCATTCATAATCTCAATATGAGATCCATTACAAATAACTTTTAAAAATAATGTATTAACCATCACAAATTTTGTGCCTTTTAGATAGTGATATATAAGCTCTTTTGGAGCTTTCGACTAATTTTGTACTATCAAATATTGGAAAAATATTTGTTTGTATTCATTACTACATTTTCATATCTTCATCGAAGAATATAAACAGAAACAAAATATTTGGGCATACGTCACATATGTGACCAATAATATTTTCATATCACATTGATAACAAAAATTATCTTTACCCTTTAAAAAGTTATCTTGAGAACTCTCATTGTTCCCTTATTTATTACTATGTTCCCACTTTTAGTGTTCTATGAGTATATTTTTTATTTTATTTAGGTTTACATTCACTTCAGGGAATGCAACAAATCTAGTAGAACGGACTTATAAACATCCTAATAGATTCTTTATTTCATAATCACCATCAAAATATGCGCAAGATTTTAAATCAAAATCTATCTATGCATATTGTCATGATTAGTCTCCAATTATAATAAATATAATATAATAAATAAAATATAACAAAATATACTTGAAGATTTTTAATATCATCGTCATCACTATGATCTATTATAAGATTGAATCTTTCAACATCCTGAAGGTGAAGTTACAAGGGTGAAAGTTTAAGATGAAAGAGGAATTAGATTTGGGGGATGATTTCGAAAGATTTTAAAAGAAGAAAAATAGAAAATCATCGTGCTGATAATGCGTTATAAAATAAAGAGAGATAGAGAGAATAAAGAACAAAAAAATATGAAAGTAAAAGAAAATGTACTTTATTGATAAAAAGAATGATTACAATGCTTTATAAGAGTTTTTATTTATAGGCATAATAAGTATAAAAGTAGAGATCTAATTCTAATAACTATTAGAATTTAAAATACATTAAAATTTTATCTTGTTTATGATAGACATCCATTTAATAAAATATTCATAATAAATTTAATTTATTCAAACTAATTAGCATTTAAAAATTTTAAATTCTTTATTTTTATGCATTAGGATTTTCCTACCTAGTAATTAAATTAACCGTATATGTTCAGTAATAATAATAAATTAACCGCATTAGAGTTGAGAGCAATTTGTCTAACTTTTGTTGAGTTATTGTATATATATAAAAAAATAAAATTTGTTAAGTTATATGTAAATAAAATTGTTAAATTTATGTGCGGAATTGAAAAAAATAAAAATAAAGAAGAAGTGTTTGAGTCCTTGTATTAAATATTAATAGAAAAATATATGGTATATTATTAATGGAATTTTAGACTTTACAAATAAAATTAAAATGATGACAAATATCTTATAAAATATAATAAAATAATTAAAATATAATTATAAAAAAATGACACAGGACAACTTTTAAAGTGGAATTAAAAAATTCCACCGTTTTTATATGAAATGCTAACCCAATGCAAATATATATTAAACGTAAATTGTAATTGTAATCAAAATGGTAACCGAGAAAAGAATCCAAATTAATTGTTGACCGTCAGATGAGATAATAGAATATGACCGTTTGAAACGGTCCAGTCCCCACCGCAAATTTAAATTTTAAACAAGTTATAAAGTTTTTGGTCAATACCCTGTCTCTCTCTGAATCTGTGCAGTTTCTTTTCTGCAAGAGAAAAAAAGAAAAGATATCTTTGAATCATGTCTAAGATGAAATATGATAGTAAACCTCCACTTGCTGCTAAATCGCCTATCCGCCTACGACCCCGTCGCTCCCTTCCATCAAACTCTGCCTCCCTGCGAACCCCTCCAGGTTCCTTTTTCTTTTATTATAAACCATTAATAGTTTTCATTTCATTTCATCTTCTTTGTTTCTTTTTTGTTAAAGGTTCTTTAACGAGATCCCAGAAGCCGATTCTTACTTGGGGCATCGAAGAATCCGAGATTCGACCCGAGTACCGCTCTATTTCTTGTGAGTTACGAGTTTTGGCTCGGACGGTTAGAGATGAACTTGGAAATGGGGAAACGGAAGCCGTTGGTTTAGGCGAGAAGACTGTTCTCAGCGTCACCAATTCTTGTCCAGTGTTCGAGAGAGGTCGGTTTTACGAGGAGTACTCGGCGAGAAGAAACGAGAGGCTTAAGAGGAAGAAAGGCGAAACCCAGAATGAATCAAAGACTGGGCACCATCTTGGAGTAACGGTTGAATCATCAAAAAGAAGAGGGTCGTCTAAGAAGCAGGAGAGCTTGAGGAAGTCGGTGGAGATTCAGACACCAAGGTACCTGCTCCGAAGCATGAACAAAGAGAATAAGAAGCCTCCTCTCCCTGTCTCTATCACTGCCACTCAAAAGAAAACAAGAGCTGGTAAGGTCTGAAATTTGGGATTCTATTCAACTATTTGAATATCAACCATAGATTTTTTTCGTCTCCCAACTATGTTTCCTTCTGGTTGCCCTACCAGATGCTTGTTTCTCAATATTTGAATATGAACAGATGCTCAAATGTTATCCTCTATTCATTCAATAATTTCTTTCATCTGATCCTTGACGACTGAGCAATAATAATAGCTTAGGGGATTTGCATCTCATTCCTCAATATCTCACAAACTAACCGGAAATAACAATATCCGGTAAATATAACAAGAACTAGTTTAACATAATTTTTAAAGAGTTTTTTTAAAATATTTAAAAAAAGTAATTTTGAGGTTTAAGATTTAAGTGTTTAATATTGTTGTCAGAAGAGCTTTTAATAAATAAAATGTCAATGTTAAGCAAGTAATAAATAAAAATTTAAATAATATTCAAATTAGGTAATATTATGAAATTTTAATAATAATGTAAAAATAATTTATTATAATTTATTATTAATATTTTAATATATAAAAATAAATTTTAATTTTTTAAACAATTAATCAAAGAAGGAAAATATTACGTGTTGAAGGGTAAAAACATAATTAAACTGTCAAAATACATTTAAGAGAAAAAGGCTAAAAAATTCAACTTCTAAATTTAGGGAAAAGTGCTTTTGAAAAAAAACAAAATTTTTCTTCAAAAGTTGCTTGTTCAACATTCCTTTTACTTCAAAAATGGTTTCATGTCAAACATACTTCTAAAAACACTACTAAACACAGCTGAAGAAAGTTTGTTGTTAAGCCTGTAAAATGCAATCCCGCCCTCGGTTTTGCATCTTCAATTCCATTGAATAACATCTTCAATCCAGTAGCAAAATACCAACTAAATTAGCCATCAAAAAGTCAGGTTACAAAGGAACTTGTAAGAACTAAGCCATAAAACTTGTTCGCTGCAAAGCTTACTCAGCCAATCTCAGGGCTCATGTTGTGACCAAAAGATATGAAAGGCCTTTAAGATACTCTATAATTTCAGATCCACCAAGCTTTGAACTTCCGAACACTCTATCAACAAAAGTTATTGGAACCTGTAAATGGTAGAAAGTCAAAATCAATGAAAATGTGAAGGATTAAATAAGTTGTTTAGCTGCACGGTTTATTGATGTTCGAACTGCAAATCTTATAAGACTTAAAGACGGGACAGGAAGAAAACCAAAACCATACTAGCAAACTCCAATGTAGAAAATATCTGTACAATCTGGTTCAACGCAAGACATAACATAACTAAGTGGAAAAGTTTATACATACAAGTAGCAATTATATTACATTACAATGGGGTCATGGGGAAGGGGTTTATAGACACAGGGATTGAATCCTAGACCTCTTCCCAATCAACTTGAAACCCACACACGATTGGCAAGTGGAAGAATTTATGATGCTCCCTATAATGAAATCCAATTGACAAAGAAAAATATGAAAGTCGTCTTTGCAGAGATATAGTTGAAAGAATAATCTGACTACAAGAGATCAGCATCCAAGTTAGTTGTCGAAGCCGACAACCAAGTGAACTAGTCAATGATAAAAACAGTTCATTTGAAGTTGGACTATCTGTCTGTTCATTCATAAGAATGCAACTAAGAAATTAGTTATACCTCTTCAATGTGATAACCTTTTCTTGAAGCCCTAACAATCATCTCCATTTGAAATACATATCCCTTGCTAACACAGGAGCTAATGACATCTTCAAGCACTGATTTCTTATAAAGCCTTCAATAGAAGGAAAAAGAATTGTCAGCAATAAAGCTACGAGCCTATGAAAGTCTGAAATGGTCATTTCTTTAAATCAGTTCTTACATACCTGAAAGAGCCAGTTAAGTCTGATACACCAGGCCACAAAAGAGTTTGTGCAAGAACATTGGCTCCCCTACTTGTTAGCTTGCGCATCAGATTCCATCCATGCACGCCACCACCTTTGACATATCGTGTTCCAGTAACTATGCTGGCACCAGTTTCAGACTGCTTCCTATAAGTTGTCATGGGCCAAAATATTACAAAGATTTGAGTAAACTAGACGCAATTATGAACCTTAAAAGGGTTGTTAACCAAAAGATTTCTCACTTGATGAAGCTTGGCAAATATTTTGGCTGCAAAACAAGATTGAAGATATCTTATACATTATAGAAAACAAGAAGTGAATGGATTTAACCGGTAGAAGAGGCATAAAGAAACACCATCATACTTACATGATGTGACAGATCAGCATCCATGATTACAACAAAATTTCCAGAAGCATGCTTCAAACCGTGAATGTAAGCTGTTCCTGAAAGTTGAAACCGATAACAACCCAAAGGTCAGCTCCACCTATTACTCCTAAAAGGGAATAGGTCTTACTTACCCAATCCAAGCTTCTTAGGTCTAGGTCTCAATAGCTGCAACAGTAAGGAAACAGAAGCAGAGGTGCACAGGAATTGATCAGCAAAACGGATTACTTATAGATCCAATTTTGAAGGTAGATGAGAATGGAACTTACAATACGATCTTCACCATACAGTTTCTGCAGTTGTTTCACAACTTCCTGAGTACCATCAGGGCTCCCATCATCCACAACAATTATTTCAAAATCTACATCCCTACTCCAGGCAAGATCACAAGTAGTTACATAAATATGACAGATATTGCAAACTACCACAGTATAAGAGGAAAGGTTTTTAAGGTAGGTACACTTATCTCGCGAGTGTTAGGCCAGTAACATTGTCATTAATTTTTTATGAAAATAAATCCTTTATGCCCCATGACAGACACAAAGCTATGGCATAGTGGGAAAGGTGGAAACTAATTCAACTAATGTACTGATTTGTAGTGAAAACTTTGGCCCCAAGAACATCAAATTTGAGAAGTTTTTACATATAGCCACTTGAATTTATAAAGACTAGAAGAATACTACTAAAAGGACAAAAATAGGATCATTGATTAAACTCCTACGGTTTAATTTCACAAGGCTGTTTAAGTTTATAATTAATTCATATGCATAGGCACCAAATCCGGGGGGAAAGTGTAGAGTTATATAAAACAACAGACGCTTCAATTTATTGCCGGATAATTTATTTATTCCAGAAAACAGAAACTAAATATGACAGTATTGTCATATTTATGTATACTTATTATCCAATTCAAATCATTTGCATAAAATGAAAATACTGAACGGGACGCCACTCATAAACTCGACGAATACAAAAGGTGCAGAAGAAAGAGCACGAATTTGAGATATGTAATCAGATCTCGATAGAGCACGTTAAAAATCCTAAAATTACGAGTTCAGCGATCAAAGAAAAAAAAAATTTAAAAGGAGAGAAAATTGAAGTTGGGAGAAATACCGGAGATGTTTGAAGATGAGATAGACAATGAGAGCAATGTTGAGGCGCTCGTTGTAAGTAGGTACTATTATGCTGTACTGGTCCTTCTGCTCCATTTTTTCTTCTTCTGTATAAAAACCTTGGCCTAAATCTTTATTTTCTGTGTGTTCTTTTCTTTCGCTGATTCATTTCTCCTTTGAATTTTTCAACGATGAATCGGTATGCTGACTTTGCTTGCTAGACTACCTTGAAATTGGGCTAAGGCCTAGGAACAAAGCAGGCCGCTTCAACCGAGAAACCAACTCGGTTAAGCTCATAGCTGGACTCCCATAATTGAGCTACAATGCTACAAAAGAATAAAATGCTAAATGAGAAGTTTTTTATTGGTTAAAATACTAAAAATCCCTCGAGTTTTACTCAAAGTTTGCAGAATCCTATCTGGTTCAAATAACGGCAATTTTTTATTTCAAATGAAAGTTTATTTAGCTATAAACTAAAGTTTTAAGGATTTACTTAGATATAACTAAAAAGTGAAAAAGATTTACAAGACTAAAAGTATTACGGAAGATTTTGTATTAAAAGTTAGATTATATTTATCTTTCATTTAAAATATGGGCAAATTGATACTGTATATCAAATTAAAAAGCAAACTGAACCTTTTGATTATTCCATTACCACACCAATTGTTAGCATTATAAATGTACAAAATTTTAATAAAAAGATCAATTTATTCTTAATTTAATATACAAAATTAATTTACTTATTTTTTAAGTAAAAAGAAAAAAGACAAGTGAATTGAAATACTTATAATACTTTTGCCACTTACAAGTTGGTTAAGGATTTAGTTAAGTGTATACAAAGTATACATATTTATATAAACAAACTAGTAAAGTGCAGGGTTTTATTTATTTATTTTATTTAATACTTTAGCCTTTGTTTTATTTAAGTATTTCAGCTCATAGCATTGAAGTTGAAATCTCATGATCAGACATGGGAATTTAGATGCAATAACTAGTAATTAAGCAGACTATATTGTTGTTGTCTACATACAATTTACTAACTGCAAACAAAACTAAATCCCCTGCTTACTCAGTCCTCACATTATTATTATTATTTTATTATTCACAAAACAAAAACCAGCACTTATTACGCATAGGGTTGGCGCTGGAGCCGAAAAGCTTAGTCGTCCGGGGTTCTGTCCTCCATCTCTTCCACTTCCGGCTCATCTAACTTACTTCCTACAATCTTTTTGTCTAGCACAGAAACTGCTGGTTCTTCAATACTTTCCTGCTTTGCTCCATCTTTTTGCAATTCCTCATCGAAACTGGCTGTGTCACGATCATTAGTTTCTTGTGGATTTTCTTTATCTCCATGATCAACCTGGGGAGAATCTTAAGCAATCTGTCAGTTCAAGTTTTCATTCCTAGGCTCAGGGCCTATACAAACAGCCACAGATTCTATCACCTACCAAGATAACCGATTCCTCAGCATTCCTCTGCTTTGATGCATCCATTTCTAATGTCTCCCTGACACTAATTACATTGATACCATTAGTTTCTTCTACACTTTCATCCACTTTATAATAAACCTGTGGAAAATTTGTAAGAAATCTGTCAGTCCATGTTGAACCTAGATACAGGCGGAGATTCGATGTCCATGATACCATATAAGGTTGGAAATCTATAATAAGCCTAAGTGCACAATAATAAATATACACAACTATCAATGCCAAGCATGGTCTGTGATGGATGATATGATATAATATAATCAGGAAGACCAGGAAGTGATAATCATACCACACATGTGCGAGCTGGTGAGAGTACTTTGAAAGAATTAGGGCGGTTGTTGAAATTAGTTTCAGGTACACCTGGAATCCCTTCTGGGGATGTAAAATGGTCCACATCATGACCCACCTACAAGATTGATTAATTTTAGCATTACCAGGAGAGAAAACAATTCATAGATGACGAACAAAGAGAGGCTTTAGATGCTATTGCTTCATTAGTTGCCAGGTAGACAGGCCACTCCCAGACCCAAGGCAACAATCAACATTTCGTTTTAAAGTCCCACGAAAATTCATGAAATTACTGTGAATTCCCAATTATATTGCCAGAAATCAAGCGAAGATAAAAACACAACTCTTTCAGCAATAGCAAAAGGAAAGAATAACAACAATAGCAGGAGTTCCTTACTCTTCCATGCCCACCAAATTCCCAAGCATCGCTATCCAGGGCAACTCTATACTTCCCTGGCAAGTCACACCCCACTTTGTACCTGCATGTTTCACACAATAGTTAGTTGAAGAGTTTAGGGTACAAGCAATTTCTTTCTAGCATATATAGATAAGTAGATCAGTCTCTAGCCGTAAATGGCTCCTTGTACAAACACAAATAAATACAAATTTTCATAACTGAAGCATACATACCCATCATAGGTATTTTCTGGATGAAAGTTGAACACGAAAACTAGGTCTCCCCTCTCAAAGACGATAACCTAAATCAAGAAACCATTAATGCATCCGCCAAAACTGAAGGGGTTAAAACATGGCAATGGGATGTTATACGGCAGAGAACTAAACAAGGATATGTTGCCATTATCTCTATCCCATTGGAGGTAAAGAAAAATTAGACTAGCATGATGACATAACAAGAAACCTTCCATTTTATTACCATACGTACTTGAAACTCAAAAGGAAACAATAATCTTGTTTACTTGCTATTGCAATCTTTTGGTTATTGGATAGCCATAAAAGATGATAAACAAGCAATTTATTAATTCTAAAAATAAAAATTCAATCCTAAAACAGTTAACAATTTTTGACTGTCAACAAATATGTGCATGTATTTTGCATCCTGAATTAGATCGACAGCAGCAATGGTCTTACACTAACCACTCAACTACCATCGTAGATTTACCTTGTTTTCTTCATCAGTGCAGCTCACTATCTGTTTTGTCGAAGAAAGGAATGAAAATTTATCATCAAGTGCATTCATGGCTCTATCAAATGCATTCATGAACTGCAAAACCAAATGCAAAGGGAAAATTTTATGTAAAGATTGAATAGCTCCTGAATGGAGAGAGATAAAAAAGTTACAATAATGATTAATACAAAAGAAATTTCAGTCTGTAAATAGATTATACAGATGCCTTCAAAGTTAAAAAAGCAGGTGAGCATTTCCAAAATGATCACCAAATTGCAAACAATGGTTCATGTTCAACTAAATTCTTGACCTTTTAACTTGGATTTTGATCCGGATCTTAGCATTATGTTATTGAAATGAAAAGGTAGAAAGAAATTTAATCGGTCTCTTGGCACATAATCACTAGCTTATGCCCTAATGCTAAAATGTTCAAATCTTAGCATCTGCTGTCCACCGGAAAAGGATAAGGAGATGGGTCAAGGATGGAATACAGAATAGAAATTTTAACAAATTCTTAATAAATGACCATTGACCTTGTATCTTAAGTGATCGGTATCCACCAGGGTCCACTGCCTTCTGCACTTTTCATAACTCCACCCATTGCCTTCTCTTGGAAAGTCAATCCATTCAGGATGTCCAAACTGTACAAACAAGCAGAAGATATATCTAGTAACCTTATTTGTTAAAAGAGAAAACAAACCCTTATATCAGAAAATTGCCCTCTAGGCAGATATAGCCTATCACCCCTTTATTATTTTCATGTCCTTTTGACTTGAAGGGCCTTCACAGATATTCATTGGTTCATACTGATAAAATCATAGCACTGAAAAATCTCCTTACTTTTCCTAGACATGATATTTTCTCTAATATCCACCTAAATAGAATCTTGATTACTCTCCAGTATGCACAGTTGAGCCAGAATGTTTACCTCATTTCCCATAAAATTAAGGTAGCCCTCTCCTCCTAATGCCATAGTAATAAAATGTATCATCTGCAAAGGAAATTTTAAATAAAAGAAAAAAAGTTAAGAGTGAGAGAGAAGCAATGAAAATAATGACTGAATAAAGAAAATGATCTATGCAGACGAAAAATATGAAGGCTGAATAAAATAACTGAAGTTTCATATTTTCTGGTTTTCAGAACAAGGCATGCACACATAGATTCATGGTGGCAGTAATTCCATTAACATGGCAAGACATAAAGGAAACAGGAGAGAAGCCTCTAACATTTGAGCTAGCACCAACCTTGTGAAGTGCAACCCCTCGGTCAATGGTAGGAGAAGCATCTGTTAAACATGACATGCCAGAGTACATTTCTTTATCCATTAGGAAAAATGCTATTGTCTTGTCACCTACGATAGACTGCACCAAACAATAGTTATATCCAAGAAGCACAAAACATGGCAAAATATACAAACATTAAAAGAAAAGGGAACATTAAGAAGTGCAAATACGGTATCAGATTCAGGCCAGGAGATCAGCTATGATATTAACCATTTAAGATTTAAATCCTCTCGGGCTTTGCTTAGGGATAGAGGAGAAAAGGAAGAGGATAGTAAACATTTTATTAATCAAGCTTTCTTTATGTCTTATCTTTTCTGTAATCATCCGAAAGTGAGAAAAACAAATTCCAAAGGAGGAGAAGTTTCCCAAAAGAAATTATTTAACTAAATTTAGTAATAAATTGATCAGAAAAGTAATTCCTCACTTTCTATACCTGATCATGACTCTCAGCATAGGATATACACTTCTCAGTGTATCTCCTATTTGTCAAGCTACAGGATAAGTCCGTCATTGACCACTCTTCATCATTCTTATTCTTCAAGTAATCAATCCACTTGTCAGGGATGGCCATAGCCAGGCGGTAGTCAAACCCAATTCCCCTTCAGAGACTGGCCTACCAAGTCCAGGCATACCAGAAACATCTTCAGCAATTACAGTCGCATCTGGCAAGATGCTATTTATCAGAGAATTGGCCAGCATTAAATAAACAACAGCATCAACATCAGTTGCCTCACTGAAATACTCATTGTAATCCCCTGTGAATGGCATATTGATGCCATGGTGACGATACAACATGGAAGTCACTCCATCAAACCTAAACCCATCAAATTTGAACTCCTCAAGCCACCACCTCAAGTTTGAAAGAAGGAAGCGAAGGACTTCCCAATTACCATAATTGAACAGTCGACTATCCCATAACTTGTGGTAACCTCTTTCTCCAGTGTGAAAATACGATTCCTGGGAATTTTGGCCAACATCAAAGCCATTAAGTCCATCAGTCACATTGTTACTTGCATGACTGTGAACAACATCCATTAAGACCCGTAGACCTAAGCAGTGAGCTTTATCAATTAAATATTTGAGGTCCTCAGGAGTTCCAGATCTACTGCTTACAGAAAAAAAGTTCGTTACATGGTATCCAAATGACGCATAGTAGGAATGCTCCATTACAGCCATCAATTGTACGGTATTATAGTTATTTGCCTGAATACGGGGTAAAACATCATCAGCAAATTCTCTGTATGAATTAATACGTGGTTCTGAGCTACTCATTCCAACATGCGCTTCATATATTCTTGGGGCTGTAGGTTTTGTAGGACGGGGGTACTTAAATTCATACCTGCATTAACAATGAAAAATACAATAAAAGGACAATTTTCTCAATCACAAATTAAAAGTAGAAAATCAGCATCAATTCAACTTTTTTGGAACTGCAGTGGATATGGCAGCAAGTTTTTAATCTCAAGCAATATCAAACTTACCTTAATAAACAGTTCCTAAATTCTGGATTTAAAACACACACACACAAATACAACTAGGTCCAAAACCCTGGACCACACGGTAGTTTTTTTTTTTTTGGCCAAGACACGACAAAGTTGTTGACTATATATATTCTTCTACTTTTAATGTATCATATCATCAGTATCAAAATATATCACATAAAATGTGCAGAAATTGCACCTTTCTGAAGGTGGAGGATCCCAGTGCACACCATCATATGGAGCTCCAAATCTGGTAGGGTCTACAGTGGCATACTTAATCCAAGCAGGAATTCTGTCTACCCAAACTCCATCACCATGCTTGAATCGGAACTTGACTCTTGAATTATGAGGAATAGCAGGATTTCCCTCAGAATCCGGAATTTTAATACTCCAAACGCCAAATTCATTTTTTTTCATCTTGTGGTTGGAACCATCCCATCCGTTAAAGTCTCCAACAACTTGAGCTTCCCTTCATGAAGGAAAAGACTCTAGCTAAGAAATCAAATACTATGTGCAAAATTGTGTTTCAGAAACCAAAAACTTACTGAGCAGCAGGAGCCCACTCACGGTAGACAATTCCATCCCCTTCTCTGTTAAATCCAAATCTCAAATAACCTACAGAAGAGGGTAAAAGACAGATTTCGTTTGAACATTCACATATAAAATATTGAATTTACTACCTAGCAAGCAATTTCATCATTGAAGTAGCCTTTGAGAAAAGCAAATTAAGAAGCAGATAGCATTGGAATGACCTTTTGCAAATTCCTCCAAGCCTCCCTCATAATTTTCAAAGAGATTTTTCTGATTCACATATTTCTTAATTCTATATTGAAAGTGATCTCTAAACGGTCGGAGGGCAGAATCAATATCCAAGATACCGATGTTTTGCGTGTCTTCCTCGGAGGTTGTAACTGTTGAACTATCATCAGTCATAACAGCTGATATTGGGGAACCATAACTGACCTGGAGGGGAAAGTTGAGCAGAGATGATGTAATCAACCGCCAAAATACTTATATTTGATAACACCAAAATACTATCATCAATGTGCGAGGAATATCTTCACAAGGGCTAATTAGGACTAGTATTCATGAAAAATAAAATCAAGCACATAAAGAAATTGAAAACGGAAATCATACCCTTCGATAAACTGGAAATACATGTCGCCGAAGCAATTTTTGGGATCCACGTCCGGATTCAGTGGCTAGTTGTTTAGCAACTTGATGATTAGTTGCTGAACTCTGGAAATACAAACAAGTTTAACGGCTATGGAAGGAAGGAGTAGAACGTCATGCAAGTTGTCTAGTTTTAGGAAATTTGAGTAAAAACAAGAAGAAGAAGAAGAAAAGTTCAAATTACAATTACCAAAGAGCGATTGTTGTTAGATGAAGGTGAGAAAGAACGGAAAGCAAAAGGCGTTGCTGCGAGAAGACTCAACGAACCCAGCATCTTTGCCAGTCCAAGCAAGATTCAGCCCCTCAAAGTTCTCTCAGCTCAGTTCCATTTTTCCCTTCAAGCAAAGTTTGGTTTAAACAGAGGGCAAAGCGTAACACAATTGATTAGCAGTAGCGCCTATCCCTTATTTATTAATTGATTAATTTATGTGGAAGTCTCCATCAATAAAATCTAGGCCGTTGGTTTTTTTAACGTATAATAAGCAATTAGTTTTCATTTTTTTTCTTACGGTAAACTACACAATAAATCACTAAATTAATGATAAATTTTTAGTTTGATCATTTAACTAAAAAAAGTAATAATATGATCATTTAATGATTCAAAAGTTTTTGTTTAAGTCATTGAACTATTCAAAAAATTTTATTTAAGTCATTAGGCTGTAAAGTTTCTTTTTTTTTTATGTTTAACCATGAGCTTTAAGTGAATATTTGACGATTAATAGAGTGAATCACTATACATCAAGGAGTAGAAGAATATACATTTTATTTAAGTTGATCTAATGATCAATGTCAAATATTAGAGAAAAAAATTATTTGAATTTTAATTCGCAGATTCATGATGTTTAAAGTTATTTCATAAAAAAATAACTAAATTGTAAAAGAGAAGAGAGAAGAGATCTTTCGATTGATACAAACAGTGCAAATAAAGAAAACCATATGCATCGATTTTAATAGTCTAATAACTTAAATAAAAATTTTCAAATAATTTAATAATCAAATTATAATTTTTTTAATTAAGTGACCAAAATAAAAAATTATCAATAGTTTAATCACTAATTGTCTATTTTATCTTTTTCTTTTTGGTCACGTCCAAATTCAGCTGAAAAAAGAAAGTGTTACAGTTGAAAGGATGTCCTACCATTTCTGTTATTTTCCGTATGATTGGGATGCCTTTGGGAAGAGATAAAGCATAAACTCACACGTTACAACTCAGCTGCCGTTAAAATTCAATGAATTAAATTTTTAATTATAATAAATCCCACTTTTTCTTCTACTGCAATAGTGAGTACTGAAGAAGCCGAAATGATACAAAATGCTCCGATCTTATTGGTTATTATGGAAAGAAAAATCACGTTCCTTTTCCTTTATTTAGACTTATTCACGAGTTGGGTCACTAGACTCAATTCGAGAACTCGCTTAAAATATGAGCGAGTTTAAACAAAAATATATATTCAAAAAATAAATTTGGACAAAAAAATAAGACCTGTTTAAAAAATAGGTCAGACTTCGGGTAAGACATTTTTTGCTTAGGTAGGCCCAAATTCATTAAAGGACAAAAAATTTACATTTTTTTGATTTTTTTTTGTTTTCTCTTTATTTTATTCTATTTTATTATTATGTTCCTCTATTTTGTTGTTATTGTTTGGATATTATATAAAACTTATTTTATTGTTAATTTTGTTATTATTTTAAAGGCATTTGTTAATTTTTTTATTATTTTAGAGGCATTTACTTGTTAAGTTACATCTATTCTAGTGTTAATTAAGTTTACATATTTTTTTAAATTTATTTTCAATTTGTTGAGAAATATCTATTTTGATGTTTTTAGTATTTTTGATGTATTATATATATTTAAAAATTATATAAAAATAATATAAAAAATTAATACGGGCGAGCTAGGCCGGGCCGGGCCCTGGCACAATAAATGGGCCTGAATTTTTAGTTGAGCCCGACCCGAACCCGACCCTGCCGATGAGCACCTCTACTTTTATCAAATTCATTCTCTATTGTTTTATATTAAAATTAGGAATTCGCGATGCAGGATTTAATTTTTATTAATTTGATATATATATATATATATATATACTAATTTATTTTTAATTAATTAATTATGTATTAAAATATACGTATATACCGAGCTCATCGTTTGGTTATCAAGAATTTGCCTATTATAAAGAAGTAGTTGTTATACACCTATAACAATATATTGTTATCGAGATATAATTATTGTAAACCTACAATAGAATGCATATAGGAGTGAGTATTCGATCGAGTCGAGTCGAATTGAGTAAAAAAATTTCGAGTTAGTCAAGTTGACGAATCCTATTTTAGCAACCGAACTCAATTTGAATCGAGTTAAAAAATTTCGAGTCAAGTTAAAGAATCATATTATTTATACTTAATATTGCATTTACATGGATTGATTATTTAACTAGTAGGCGAAGTACAAAATTATTTAACTATATAAGTAAGGCTAATGATAAACATTTATCAAAACAACATAATTTTACATTTTTCTTATTTGGATTTTGGATAACTCAAATTGTGTAATTCATATTCTAGTTAAACCAAAAATTTAATTTTTATTTGAGTTGATCTGAATAACTATATTAACTCGAACTATTTAATTCAAAATTTAAATTTTTATCTAGTTTTTCAAATTAAACTGAGTTTTGCTCACCCTTAAATTCATATATTAAATTTCCATCAAATAAAGAAAGTAAAATTATGTTAAAAGAAAAAGTGAGAATCAAATAAATAAAATTAAAAGATACATATAGCAAGTGCATACATTATTGCATTTATGCATTTTTATTTTATATTCTTTCACATTACCAGTTTTGAATTTCATAAATCTAACTAGTTTTTTTTAATTGATATGAGTTATCAAATTAAATTTATTAATTTATCATGAGTTATTAAATTCAAGTAATCAATTTATGAGTTTATGGTTGTCCAAATTTATAGTAACATATTTAATTAAGAAACTTAATAGTTTATTGAATTGATATCAGTAATTCCACTCATTGAAGATTATTATTAATAGATTTTTCAAGTGAAATTTAAATATTTTATTAAAATAATATTTTAATTAAGATAATTTTATTTAATAAATTATAATCAATAGAACTGTCTATATAAAATTGCTAAATTTTATTTATTTTCAACAACCTACTGTTTCAAAGAACTAATTTAATAAGAACATGCTTCATAATCATAGATATTATTATTATAAGTGAAAATTTGATATAGAAGTTAAAATAAAACATAACAAATTAGTTGGCTAAATATTGTTATAGAGATGCTTGGATGCATTTTGGAGAGTACTTAATTTTTTTTTGTTATTTCATTTATATATATATATATATATATATATATTTGTAAATTTATATATTTTTGCTTAGATGAAAGTACTAATACATTAAGCATCATGCAATTAATATTAACATTTAACAAAATTAGAAGAAAAGTTAGAAACATAACCTAGATAAAAATTAATAAAAACAAAGTAATGGAAAATTCAATAGAAATAAAAGTTTAATATTGAATAAAAATTGAATTTTAATGAACTAAAAGTTTAAATTTACATAAAAAGGAAAATTTTAATTGGTATTTAATGAAAATAATAAATAAAAACTAAAATTTTAATTTGTGTTTAACGAGAATAATTAAATATTATGATTTAAATAATATTTTTAAATATAATTATAAACATTTAAAAAATAAAATGAAAAGAGAGTGTTAACCATGATAATCACCAAGAGGAGGAGAATTGGTATTTTAAAAAACTTTAGAGAAAAATAGCTATTAAAGGAAACTCAATAATTTATAATGGTTTGGCTTCAATTGTTTACCTTTACTACCTTAGGTTACCCCAAGTAAGGATTTCCTAAATTCACTATATTTGAATTATTCAATGACAATGTTTTCACTAGATAATATAGTCATTTCCCTTAAGGTTTTCTATCCAAAAACCTTAAGCAATCCCTTACAAAAATGAGAAATAAGAACAATGATTAAAGACACATCTCAAAAGAAGATATTACCATGATAAAACTCACTCAATGACAATACAATACTTGAAAAGAATAAGGAATATGGTTATTTAAGTGTGTTTATGACTAACAAAGAGAATACCAATAAAAAGATTGCAATTTTATGCAATTAACTTTACAAGCTTATTTCTTGTCTTCAATGTGGAGCTATTGACTTTTATTTAAACCTTTTAACAACCTTGGAGTCGTTTGGAGAGTTTGGAGTGAATTAGAGTCGTTGTTGCAATTAATTTGGGCATTAATTGCAGATTGTAAAGGACTTGTATTGATACAAGTGAACTTGTGCCGATAGAAGTCCTGAAAATTGTAACACCCCCTACCCGTATTCGTTGTCAGAATAGGGTACAAGGCATTACCAGAGTTTACAATTTTTTTTTTTATATAGCCCCTTTATAAATATCTAACCTTCCCTGCAAATTTTAAACCGAGACCAATCCACATCAACCAATCCAATTCAACATATTTTCAAAATAGATTCATGCTTATTTATAAGATAATATCAACACATACCAAGCCAATATTTGCTAGCCATACCAATGGCTGACCTTACATTCATTTTATATTAACATTACTTTATTAGCTTATACATGCCATTGATTTCCAAAATAAAGTTTCTTTATATACCGAAATCTTGAGGTGATAGTGTGATGTATCTCCTACCGAATCCAACCTTCGAGCTCTTAACACTACAAAAGCAGGAAAAGGAAGCAGGGTAAGCACTTTGTGCTTAGTAAATCCATGTAACAAGAATTATACTTACCTAACATTTTCAATACAATGCAATAAACATTCATATATCCATTCAATGCATTATTACCCTAACATACACAAGCTCAACATTCAAGTTAGTTCAATAATTTCCATGTATCAATAATATATTCCATGATTGATGAGCTCATCAATACCATGATTTCCGTTTCTTTGTTATATTTCCATATTTATCCCATTGAATTACTCGAAATTTCGATGATTTTTAGAGGTACACTTTAGTGTACAAATCCGAGTCCGTCAATTCATATTCATGTGCGCACATTTTCATTTCAGAGAGCACACTCCCACGAACCTCATCCTTACGGTGGGATTACCACGAGCTAAATCCTCATAATATAAACTCATAGAGTATTGTCGGGATTACCAGTCCGAGCTAAATCCTCAGAACGACAATTACTCTAATGAGCTTGGATCTGAATTACAGTCCGAGCTAAATTGAGACCCTAATTCGGATTACTGTCCGGCTAAATCCATTTTCCACATATCCTTGGGAGGGCTATATCAAGATAGGATCACCCGTCCGGGCTAGATCCTTTTACCGTCAATTCCTTTTCGAGATCCATCAATTTTCCTTTCATTCAACCGGATTTCTTCCCTTTTATCAAATATATCAATGTTTCATCAATCTTCATACAATGAACATTCAAATTATATTCACATCAATAACATACATTTCAAGCATTTAAGAATATAATTCAAGTTACATGAACTTACCTCGATACTAGTTCGTATATAAAATCTACTAATCCGGGACTTTTTCCTTTCCTCGATCTAGCTTCGTATTTGAGTTTTCCGGATCTAAATGAATAAATTCAATCATCAATTCAGTACATTTCATGTTCACATGTAGCATTTTCTATAATTCTATTATTATTTTTAGTTCATTCAAAACTGTCTACATGAGTCATAGTCACTAAATTATTTTTATCTTGAGCTACAGAACTTAAAATTTAGATCCATTAATTTTCCCTAAAACTAAACTCACATATATTCTTCTCATAAAATTTTCAGAATTTTTGGTTGAGCCAATAAGTACAGTTTATTCTTTAAAGTCACCCCTGTTCTGCTGTTTGACAGTTCTGACCCTTCTTCACTAAAAATTAATTATCTCTTCATAAAGGATTCAGATGATGTTTCTGTTTATTTCTATTGAAAATAGACTCATTAATAATTCTAAACATATAAATTTAAGCCCCTAATTATTTTTATCCAATTTTTTATGATTTTATAAAGTTAAAACAGGGGGACCCGAATTCATTCTAACCTTGTCTCACAAAATTTATTATATCTCATGATTTACATATCTATTGCTACACCGTTTCTTCTATGAGAAACTAGACTCAATAATCTTTAATTTCATATTTTGTTCATCTTCTAATTCGATTTCTACAATTTATGGTGATTTTTCAAATTTAGTCTACTGCTGCTGTCCAAAACTGTTTTAGTGCAAACTGCTTATTACCAATTTCCCCCTAAGCTTTCAATAAATGATAATTTCATCCCTGCTCAATTACCTTCTCAATTGAGCTGATTTCTATCAATTAAAACTTTATTCTATCACTTTAAACTACTTTATAACCTTTGGAAATCAGAATTTCAGTAATAGACTTTAATTCCAAATATTTTCACAATTTAGATCCTAAAAATCAATTTCTATTGGAATTACCTAATAAAATCATCTCATAAACAATTTAAAGCTTAAATTTCATGCTAATTCATCATAAAATTACAGCACTCAACCATGGTAACTTTCAATTTCATCCATGAAATAAAAAACTAATGAATTTAATAGTAGGACCTAGTTGTAAAAGTCTTAAAAACACAAAAATTACAAGAAACAGGCAAGGATTAACTTACTTGCAGTAAAATATGAAAAACCAGCTTAAGGAAACCCTTCTATGGTGTTTTTTCTGATGAGAATGCAGAAAAATAAAGAGAAATCTAGATAATTCCACTTTAGTCCTAACTTTATTAAGTAAATTTTGCAATATTCCAATTTTACCCTTAATTCTCCTTATTTTCTTGCTAATTTCATACCCTTGCCGTCCAGCCCAAATAGACCTTGGGTCTATTTCCCTTTTAAGCCCTCTTTCTTTTATCATTTAAACTATTTAATCATTTTCATAATTTTATATTTGTTACAATTTAGTCCTTTTGATTTAATTACATACTCAAGCGTTAAAATTTTCTAACGAAATTTTAATACCACATTACTAACATTTTATAAATAGTTATAAAAATATTTCCTACTCAATTTTATGAGATCAAGGTCTCGATACCTTGTTTTTACCCAATTCCTTCAATAATTCCTTTTTCTAACAACCACTAAATCGGAAAAATTTTCTATCGATATTTTAATACGATTTTCCTATCATATAAATATTCATGCAAAATATTAAAATAAATTTCTCTTTAAATCGGATTTATGGTTACTGAAACCATTGTTAGATAACCTTAATTTAGGCCATTACAACTCTCCCCCATTTTAAGGATTTTCGTCCTCGAAAATCTTACCGATAAAGAGGTTTGGATATTGTTTCCTCATTGCCTCCTCCGGCTCCCATGTCGCTTCCTCAATCCGTGCTTTTGCCACAATACTTTCACCAAATTTATTTTTTATTTCTAAGCTCCTTTGTTTCCGTGCTAATATCTTGACCGGTTCTTCACTATAAGTCATATCCTATGAATCTCCACTTCCGTTGGAGAGATAACATGTGAAGGATCTGACCGATATCGTCGTGCCATAGAGACATGAAAACATTATGAATTCTATCGAGTTAAATGGTAACGCATAATCGATAAGCGAATCGGTCCAATTCTTTCTATAATTTCATATGGCGATAAATCTTGGACTCAATTTACCCTTTCGACCGAATCGAGAACTTTCTTCCAAGGAGACACTTTCAGAATACCTTGTCACCGACACGAAATTCAATCTCTTTTCGTTTAAGATCGACATATGACTTTTGGCGATCGAGGCCGCTTTCAAGCTATTAGAATCACTTTTACTTTTTCTTTTATTTCCGAAACAAATCAACCCCATGTATCTTCTTTTCACTGAGCTCAGTCCAATATAACGGTGTTCTACATTTTCTACCATACAAAGCTTCATACGGAGCCATTGTAATACTGGACTGATAACTGTTATTGTAAGCAAATTCAATCAAAGGTAGATATCTCTCCCAATTACCTTCAAACTCTAGTATACAACATCGAAGCATATCTTCCAATACTTGAATTACACGCTCAGATTGGCCATCATGCGAGGATGAAATGCGATCTTGAAATACAAGCCGAGTACCCAAAGCTTCTTGCAACTTGTCCCAGAAATGAGATGTAAATCGGGGATCTCTATCTGATATAATGGAGACAGGCACTCCATGTAGCCTGACAATCTCAAATATGTATAGTTCAGCCAGTTTATCTAAAGAATAATCCATACGTACCGGAATAAAGTGTGTTGACTTTGTCAATCGGTCAACAATTACCCAAATGGCATCTTTTTTCCTCGGAGACAACGGTAACCCCGATACAAAATCCATAGTGATTCTTTCCCATTTCCATTCCGGTATAGTAATTGGCTGAAGTAACCCCGAAGGTACCTGATGTTCAGCTTTAACTTGCTAACATATTAAACATTTTGATACAAACTCAGAAATATCATGTTTTATACCTGGCCACCAGTACATCTTCTTCAAATCATTATACATTTTATTACTTCCCGGATGTACGGACATAATACCCTTTGTGAGCCTCGTGTAAAATCTTACATATGAGCTCTCGAATTCTTGGGTACACATACCCTATCTCCGAATAATAAACAACCATCAACCCCAACTTGAAATTGAATCGATGACGACTCACATTGTGCCCGTTTAACCTGTAACTTCTCATCATTCTTCCGAGCTTCACATATTTGTTTGTAGAAATGTTGGTTTAGCTCTCAATTCAGCTATGATTGAACTATCATCAACCAAAGACAATTGAGCATTCATAGATCGCAAAAGCAAGCAGAGATTTTTGACTCAAAGCATCACCATAATATTAGCCTTACCGGATGGTAATCAATAATCAAATCATAGTCCTTTATCAATTCAAGCCACTACTATGTCTCAAATTCAAATCTTTCTATGTCATCAAATATTTCAAGCTTTTATGATCAGTATAAATATGACATTTCTCACCGTATAGGTAATGCCGCCATATTTTCAGTATAAATACAATAGCGACTAATTCAAGATCATGTCTGAGTAATTTCTTTCATGTGGTTTAAGTTGTCTTGAAGCATAGGCTATTACTTTACCTTCTTGCATCAATACACAACCTAAACCATTTAATGAGGCACCACTGTAAATAATAAATTCCTTACCCGGTTCAGGCTGCACTAATACTGGTGCTTTCGTTAGTAGATTTTTCAATCGGTTGAAACTCTGCTGACATTCATCAGTCCACTCGAACTTTACATCTTTCTGCAATAATCGAGTCATCGGAGAAGCTATCATAGAAAATCCTGTACAAATCTTCGGTAATAACCAACTAAACCCAAGAAACTTCTAACTTTAGATACATTCTTGGTGGACTCAATTGACAATAAGCGAGATTTTACTTGGATCTACCCTAATACCTTCAGTGGATACAATATGTCCAAGAAAACCCACTTCTCGAAGCCAAAATTCACATTCTTGAATTTAGCATATAAGCGCTTCTCTCGTAAAATTTGCAACACAATTCTCAAATGTTCGCATGTTCTTCTTCATCTCGAGAATAGACCAAAATATCATCAATGAAAACTACCACGAACTTGTCTAAATATGGTGCGAATATCCGATTCATCAAATCCATAAATCTGCAGGTGCATTAGTCATTAAGCGGCATAACGAAACTCATAATGCCCGTACACAGTTCGAAAGTCATCTTTGGCACATCGACTTCTTTACCGTGGTGATAGTAACCCGATCGGAGATCAATCTTTGAAAATATAGTAGCACCTTTTAGCTGATCAAATAAATCATCAATCCGGGGAAACGTATACTTATTCTTTGTAGTTACTTTATTAAGCTACCGATAATCAATACACAATCTCAAAGACCCGTCTTTCTTTTTCACAAACAGAACTGGAGAACCCCAAGGTGAATGAATCGGTCGGACAAAACCTCTATCAACAAGTTCTTGCAACTGTGTCTTTAATTCCTTTAATTCTGCAGGAGCCATCCGGTATGGAGCTATAGAAATCAGAGTAGTTCTCGGAATCAAATCTATAGAGAATTCCACTTCCCTTTCTGGTGGCAACCCTGGTAATTCCTCTGGAAACACATCAGAAAAATCGCATACCACTGGCACTGCTTGTATCTTTGACTCAAATACCTTAGTGTCGAGTACATAAGCAAGAAAAGCATCATACCCCTTTTTAACATACCTCTGAGCAGTAATAACTGAAATCACATCAGATAATCCCTCTGTTTGATCAGATTTAACCAGGAGTAATTCGCCATTCTGACACTTCAACACAATATATTTCTGTTTATAGTTTACTACTGCATCATGCTGAGTTAACCAATCCATGCCCAATATCACATCAAACTCATCAAATGGCAGTAACATCAAATCGCCTAGAAACAATAACCTCTTACCATCGGTGGACAATTTTACAAATTTTATCCACCAAAATAGATTGGCCAAAGGGTTCGAGACTTTAACCACAAATTCAGTAGGTTCAACAAATAAATCTTTAATGCATGCAAGCTTTACACATATATATGAATACGTAGAACCGGGATCAATTAATGCAGTAATATTACTATCAAGTAAAGAAAATGTGCTAGTAATAACATCGGGTGCTAAAGCATCTTCTCTGGTACGAATGACATATATCCTAGGAGGCGCTCGTGTCTCAAGCCTACTTGCAGTATCTTTTGTAGCTCCTCGGCTACCACCGACATTACCGGATGGTCGAGATGGTCTACCCTCAAAGATGGATTACTAAACCGATACTGTTCACTTCTTTTCACCCCTTTACGGACAATCTCGAGGAAATGGTCAAAGAACCACATCGATAACAAGCCCGCTCTTAAATTGACATTCACCAAAATGAGCTCTATTACAATATTGGCATCTCGGCAAGGGTACCAACACGCCAACACCGGTCAGCGATGGAGTGGAAGGTCTTGGATTATTACGTTGAGAACCTCACTCTGCCTTAGAATACCTAGTGGTGAGGTAGAACGATCTGGTACTTCTTCAATTTCTTTGGAGCGAAAATTGGGATTTTCCCATTGGTCTTTTACTAAAATTGAGCTTCCTCTCGATCTGTTTCTTTTCTTTGCTCAATTCTTCTGCTTTATAAGCTCGCTCTGCCAATGTAGCAAACTCTCGAATTTCAAGAATTCCGATAAGTAGCTTAATTTATTCATTTAACCCTTCTTCGAATCGTTTGCACATTTCACTTCCGATTGTACCCATTCTCGAGCATATTTACTCAATGAACAAATTCTCTTTCATACTCGAGATACTAATCTATTGCCTGTTTACTCAAGAAATTCTTTTCTTTTCGATCAAGGAATCTCTGGTGATATATTTCTTTTGAACTTCGGTCTAGAAGAATTCCCATGTAATTTCTTCTTCGAACAAGCTGAAGCTTTAGTATTCCACCAATGATAAGTCGTGTCTTTAAGCGTTGAGACGACACATTTTAAACATTCTTACGGTGTGCAAGATAATTCTTCCAAAACCCGAGTAGTATTCTCTAACTAAAATTCATCCGTTCGGGATCATCATCAACTTCTTTGCGAAATTCTTGACCTCATATTTTTGGATTTTATCAATGGAGCTTTCCTTTTACAGATTCATTTTGTATCTGTGGAATCTCGAGAACCGGTGGAGGACCGGGAGGGGAGCTTGAGTTTCTTTGCCTTGTAGGGTTAGTTCTTATGTCTTGAGTAAACCATTCATTCATCATTTGAAAGAAGGCTATTTTGCCTCCTTCCCTTGACCCTCTATCTGGCCTTCTATCGCTAGTTTCTTCTCTTTGTCTTTGAAGTGGAGCATGACACCCACTTCTTGATTGAGCTTCGGTTGGATGACATTACGATAAGGAAAACACAATTTAAATGGTCAGGAGATATCACACTATCAAAAATAATTTAAATGGCATGTATAGCTAATCTGTATTTGTTATGTCGGTCCTAGAATCGGGTAAACCGTAGCTCTGATACCAACAAATGTAACACCCCCTACCCGTATTCGTTGTCGAAATAGGGTACAAGGCATTACCGAGTTTACGATTTTTTATATAGCCCTTTATAAATATCTAACCTTCCACGCAAATTTTAAACCGAGACCAATCCACATCAACCAATCCAATTCAACATATTTTCAAAATAGATTCATGCTTATTTATAAGATAATATCAACACATACCAAGCCAATGTTTGCTAGCCATACCAATGGTGACCTTACATTCATTTATATTAACATTACTTTATTAGCTTATACATGCCATTGATTTCCAAAATAAAGTTTCTTTATATACCGAAATCTTGAGGCTGATAGTGTGATGTATCTCCTACCGAATCCAACCTCCGAGCTCTTAACACTACAAAGCAGGGAAAAGGAAGCAGGTAAGCACTTTGTGCTTAGTAAATCCATGTAACAAGAATTATACTTACCTAACATTTTCAATACAATGCAATAAACATTCATATATCCATTCAATGCATTATTACCCTAACATACACAAGCTCAACATTCAAGTTAGTTCAATAATTTCCATTTATCAATAATATATTCCATGATTGATGAGCTCATCAATACCATGATTTCCGTTTCTTTGTTATATTTCCATATTTATCCCATTGAATTACTTAGAATTTCGATGGATTTTCAGAGGTACACTTTAGTGTACAAATCCGAGTCCATCAATTCATATTCATGTGCGCACATTTTCATTTCAAAGAGCACACTCCTGCGAACCTCATCCTTACAGCGGGATTACCAGTCCAGGCTAAATCCCCTGTAATATAAACTCATAGAGTATTGTCGGGATTACCAGTCCAGGCTAAATCCCCTACAATGACAATTACTCTAATGAGCTTGGATCTGAATTACCGTCGAGGCTAAATTGAGACCTAATTGGATTACCGTCCGGCTAAATCCATTTTCCACATATTCTTGGGAGGCTATATCAAGATAGGATCACCCGTCCTGCTAGATCCTTTTACCGTCAATTCCTTTTCGAGATCCATCAATTTTCCTTTCATTCAACCGGGATTTCTTCCCCTTTTTATCAAATATATCAATGTTTCATCAATCTTCATACAATGAACATTCAAATTATATTCACATCAATAACATACATTTCAAGCATTTAAGAATATAATTCAAGTTACATGAACTTACCTCGATACTAGTTCGTATATAAAATCTACTAATCCGGGACTTTTTCCTTTCCTCGATCTAGCTTCGTATTTGAGTTTTTCGGATCTAAATGAATAAATTCAATCATCAATTCAATACATTTCATGTTCACATGTAGCATTTTCTATAATTCTATTATTATTTTTAGTTCATTCAAAACTGTCTACTTGAGCCATAGTCACTAAATTATTTTTATCTTGAGCTACAGATATTAAAATTTAGATCCGTTAATTTTCCATAAAACTAGACTCACATATCTTCTTCTCATAAAATTTTTAGAATTTTTGGTTGATCCAATAAGTACAGTTTATTCTTTAAAGTCACCCCTATTCTGCTGTTTGACAGTTCTGACCCTTCTTCACTAAAAATTAATTATCTCTTCATAAAGGATTCGGATGATGTTCCTGTTTATTTCTATTGAAAATAGACTAATGAATAATTCTAAACATATAAATTTAAGCCCCTAATTATTTTTATCCAATTTTTTATGATTTTCTAAAATTAAAACAGGGGAACCCAAATTCATTCTGACCTTGTCTCACAAAATGTATTATATCTCATGATTTACATATCTATTTCTTACACCGTTTCTTCTATGAGAAACTAGACTCAATAATATTTAATTTAATATTTTGTTCATCTTCTAATTCGATTTCTACAATTTATGGTGATTTTTCAAAGTTAGTCTACTGCTGCTGTCCAAAACTGTTTTAGTGCAAACTGCTTATTACCAATTTCCCCCTAAGCTTTCAATAAATGATAATTTCATCCTGCTCAATTAACTTCTCAATTGAGCTTATTTCTCTCAATTAAAACTTTATTCTATCTTTAAACTACTTTATAACCTTTGGAAATCAGAATTTCAGTAATAGACTTTAATTCCAAATATTTTCACAATTTAGATCCTAAAATCAATTTCTATTGGAATTACCTAATAAAATCATCTCATAAACAATTTAAAGCTTAAATTTCATGCTAATTCATCATAAAATTACAGCACTCAACCATGGTAACTTTCAATTTCATCCATGAAATCAAAAACTAATGAATTTAATAGTAGGACCTAGTTGTAAAAGTCTTAAAAACACAAAATTACAAGAAACAGGCAAGGATTAACTTACTTGCAGTAAAAATATGAAAAACCAGCTTAAGGAAACCCTTATATGGTGTTTTTCTGATGAGAATGCAGAAAATAAAGAGAAATCTAGATAATTCCACTTTAGTCCTAGCTTTATTAAGTAAATTTTACAATATTCCAATTTTGCCCTTAATTCTCCTTATTTTCTTGCTAATTTCATACCCTTGCCGTCCAGCCCAAATAGACCTTGGGTCTATTTTCCTTTAAGCCCTCTTTCTTTTATCATTTAAACTATTTAATCATTTTCATAATTTTGTATTTGTTACAATTTAGTCCTTTTGATTTAATTACATACTCAAGCGTTAAAATTTTCTAACGAAATTTTAATACCACATTACTAACATTTTATAAATAGTTATAAAAATATTTCCTACTCAATTTTATGAGATCAAGGTCTCGATACCTTGTTTTTACCCAATTCCTTCAAAAATTCCTTTTTCTAACAACCACTAAATCGGAAAAATTTTCTATCGATATTTTAATACGATTTTCCTATCATATAAATATTCATGCAAAAATATTAAAATAAATTTCTCTTTAAATCGGATTTATGGTTACGAAACCATTGTTCCGATAACCTTGAATTTAGGCCATTACAAAAATTATGATCGTTGGAGCCACAAGTATCGGTAAATGTCCACTTATATCGTTAGAAGCCTAAGGGTTTCAAGGGTTCAAACTTTTAGCGATAGTTGTATCAGTAGAAGGTGCAGGGGAGATAAAAAATTGCTTACCAACTTACTTGTATTAGTAGAAGACCCTCTAAGTATCTATAGAAGTCTAATGCTTGCCTTGTGATGCTCTCTGACTTACTTCTACTGGTAGAACTAAACCAAGTATCGATACAACTAGACTTGCATCGATAAAAGGGTTCCCAAGTATCGGTAGAAGTTTGGAAGAAATTTTGGGGTGCTCACTAACTTGGTTCATGTGACACCCATCACTCGGCCCGATCGTTGGACCTGGACACTGTAATGCCCTTGACCCGACCTGATCTACCATATCCGAATCTCAGCTGTTACATCCTTCTTACAGATGTAACTTAAAAACTTTTTCTTTCTCGTTCATTGATGTAAACGTCTATCTATGAGTATAATAGAATCTCTTATGGCATACATTGTATATTTACATTTACAACTTAATAAAATTTTATACTTTCCTACTTTCTCTCTTAATCTACTATGTACATATTGAATTTCTACTTAAATGACTTATGCACAGACTTTGACACGCCACTTGTTTTCCTCTATATGCATAATAGCCCAACGCGCCACTTCCTTGGCGTAGCCTTAGCATTGTCTCTCAATGTATATTCCTGTACAGATCTAAAATTAGAAACAACTTTCGTAAATTTGTAAGAAATTAGTGAGCTAAACCTTAGAATACCTTTTTCCATTCATTCTACGTTGCATATGTTATTTTGCACATCCTTTAGGTATTTCTTGACCTTTCTTCCTTCTTTGGCAGGCACAATACTGAGGCTGCCATCTTTCTTTCTTGACAACCATTTTCCTGTAACACCCCTTACTCGTGTTTTACGCTGGAACCAGATACGAGGCGTTATCATACTTAACTCACATGGTCGTACAGCTTTGGGCTATCCAATTTCAACTCCAAATTAAAAACTTTTCCATACACACCTCTAATATCCTTATAATGGACCTACAAGGCCCTAAACATGCTTCCGAAAGGTTTCAAAGATGATTCAGAAACTTTTACGCACTTAGGAAAATTTTACCTAAACAGGGGCCACACGCCCGTGTGGAGGGAATGACAAGCCCGTGTGTCATCTCAACTTCTGTGTTTGACACCCGTGGTCGACACTGACTTGTATTACACGGCCTAGCACACGCCCATATGGCTGGCCCGTGGTCGCCCCTTACTTAATCCACACGGCCTGTCGCACGCACGTGTGCATCAACCGTGTGGTGATTTAAATTCCAAATTCAAGTATAGACTTCACACGGCCTGGGCACAGCCCATGTCCGAAGGCACGGCTGATACACACGGTTGTGTCTCTACCCGTGTGCTTACTACAAAGCTTACTGACTTGTAAAACTAACATGCGGGGGACACACGACCTGGTCATACACCTATGGGACTGACCGTATGTCACACACGGCATAGACACACACCCGATTGCCTACCCGTGTGGACAGGAACAAGGCTATTTGCCAAGCTCTTTTGTCACCTTATTCCACATAATAAGATCCCATACAACAAATTATTAAGAGAATCAATTTGTGCAACAACCACTTTCTTGAATAACCTCATATTTCATAAATTAACCTTAATGAGCCATCAACTATGGCAATAAAAAGGTTCATCCATAAGGGATCCAATACACACTTGGCCAAAATAACAAAATAATTCACCTAGTCTAGCCCCTATACATGCCATACACAAAATGTACTAATTCTAGATATACTGAGGTGAGTTGATAGTGTGGGCGATCTTCTAGTTATCAACGTATTCCGACCCGACTCTTTAACTCTATAAAACGAGGAAAAAGAAAAGGGGAGTAAGCTTTAAGCTTAGTAAATTTACATGTAAACAAATAACATCACAGTATGTGCTAAACAACAAATAGCATTGTACTAAACAAAAACAATCCACATTCACAATCATGCTTACTCATCTTATCCCTTACCACATTCCAACTATGTCATAAGCTTAATGCTTACATTCATTCACTTGCAACCTTGCACTTAACACCACAAATTCTCATGATACAACACATCATAATTTCTCACTAATCCAACCACAATGCCAAATCACTCGATGGTTTCGCACTTAGCCCACCATCAATCGTTAATAGGGTGGTATCGCACAAAGCCCACCAAAAAGGGTAATTATAGTGGTATCGCACACAGCCCACTAAATAATGTAATAAATGATGGTATCGCACACAGCCCATCATAGTTAAGTAATAAGGTGGTATCGTTAGCCCACCGTCAAGTGTTATTATTACACATTTACATAGCTATTTCGTCATTCATACGAAACTATACAATAACTATCAAATCCAATCCACTTGAATCATACATGTTCTCAATCATGCCATGCACCTATCAACAACAACAATATGTATATAAAATGCATCGTTTACACATAAAGTTACCTCGGTGCAAAATGTTTCGATTTGTAGTTTAATCCGCAACCTTGCCTTTTCAACGGTCAAGGTTGATCCCGTGCTCTTCTTGATCTATAACAATAGAATTCACTCATTTAGATCATTCTACGATCATAATGCATCAAAATCTACACTTGGGCAAAAATTACCATTTTGCCCTTATACTATGGCAAAATCACGATTTTTCCCCTAGGCTCGTAAATCATTTTTCAATTCAGTTTCTCATTAAACAAGCCTAGCTGAACATTTATTTCTCTTACAACTACTCACAAATCCAACTATTTCATACATTTATGATCCAAATTCAATCTTTGCATTTAAGTCCTAATTAGGTGTTTTCATGCTAACACCATTCACAAAAGTTGTTTCTCATCTCCCTAACATTCATTTTCTTCCATAAAAATTCAGCTAACAACATAAACATTCTCATGGAAAGTCCCTAGACTTTCAACCATATCATAAATTAGTCCCCTTATTGGCTAGCTTAAGCTTTGGGGACTCTAAACACACAAAAATCATCAATTAAAACCACCTAAATCACTTACTTGAATGAGAATTGAGTGGCTAAAAGTTTGAACCTCAAAGACCTCTATTTTCTCTTTAATTTTTGGTGGAAAGAGATGAGTGAATAGTGAAAGATGATAGTTTTTCTTTTTAATGTAGTGATTAAAATGAACTAATTTGCTATTATAGAGCAAGAGGAGTCGAGAATCTGCCTTGATCGGGGAAAGAATAAAGTCTTGGATTGAACCAAAAAAATAGCTCATTTTGAAAATGAGGTAAGTTTGTATGTGATTTAAGCAACATTTGTATTAGCATGTTGAGAAATGTTTGGCATTATATTAATGCATGATGCACTACTAAATTGAGTAGTTAATGTGAATGAGATGTTAAAATCCTAAGGGGCCATGTTGATTATAGAAATGTTATAATTGAGATATGAGGTAGATAAGGTCTCGTATAAGACCATGTCCGGGACATGGCCTCGACATCAAGTTGAGATCCCGTATAAGACCATATCTAGGACATGGTTTCGATAATGAACATGACCATCGTATAAGACCATATTTGGGATATGACATTGATACATGGTAGGAAATTCCATATAAGACCATATCCGAAATATGTCATTGGCACTTAGAGGTTATCCCATATAAGACCATATCTGGGATATGGCATTGGCATCTAGAGGTGACTCCATGTGAGACCACCTCAAGGATGTCGCATTGGCTTTATACTTACAGTAATGATGACAAACACACATCTTTAACTATCTTTTGTGAATAGTGGGATAAGTAGATGAATTTAGAAATGGAGATGTGAATGATATTTAAGTTATGTGAATGAGTGAATACAGGTACTCGTGAATGAGTCACGAAGAACCGTTTTCAATATGTGGCACGGTATGTGCTAGATAAGGGCAGTTGTAAGTAAGTATTATCAAGAATACTTGACATGTGTATGGTTAGCTAATACCATGAATGGATTATTTTATGAGCTTATTATTATTATTTATTTCCATGCAACTCACTAAGCTTTATGCTTACCCCTTTTTCATTGCCCTTCTTTCTTGTAGTATTGCCAAGGTAACTCAAGGATCGAGGACGTAGGAGTTCAGAAATCACACTATCAACAACACTTTGGTATAACAATTTTAGACTTATTTTGAGTATGGCATGTATAGGACTTGAGTATTTTGTTAAGTTGTAATTGTTGGTCAAAGTGTTGGCTATGTAAGTTAGTAAAAGTCATTTTGTAAATGGCCTTATGAGTTAGGCAAATACTTGGCAAACTCTTTTGCTTAATGAAGATGAAATTCATGAAGTGTATGTCCCTTTAATTATCTTGTATGTTGGAATGAGTTCTTATACTTGCTTATGGGATAGGAGTTGTATTGTTTTGAATGGAAGTATGTATGTATGCATTCTAGAGTGTCAATGGCTTGGTATATAACCTGCTAATTGACCACATAAGTAGACACATGGACGTGGCTCTAGACCGTGTGGGAGGCACGACCAGTACATGGGCGTGTACGCAGGCTGTGTGAAGGCTGCACCTTGCACTTGGGATTTTAAATCACCACATGGCTGAGGTACAGGACGTGTGTATAGGCCGTGTGGATAAGTTAGAATCCTAAGGTCTTACACCCGGGTAAGGGCCACGGGCGTGCCATGGCCGTGTGAAATTAGTCAATGTCGACCATGGGTGGAAGACATGGGCATGCCTTAGGGGCACACGGACATGTCCCTAGGCCTGCACGGGCGTGTGGCCTCTGTTTTGTCAAAAAGTTTTTCAAACTCGTGAAAGCTCCCGAAAAGATTACAATAATCCTCAGATGTATGTTTAAGGCCTTCTAGACTGAATATGTGCGGGCGATAGGGTTAAACAAAATTTTATAACCCTAATCTAGATGTTTAAGAAAAGTTATCTATGTAATGCCTTCATCCCTGTTCCGGCTCAATACGGGCAAGGGGTGTTACATTTATTGGTATTAGAGCTACAGTTTAGTCAGTTCTAGGACTAACGTAGCATAAGTACGAGTCTAACTATATATGCCATATGTAAGAGTGTCTGTGTAATGATAGTGTGATGGCTCTTAACGTATAAAATTGTGCTTTATGTAGTAGATAGATTCTGATCCAGACCGAACTACAGCCGATGATGCTCTGAGTAATGCACCGACTCTCGCTCAAGGGACCGCGCTAGCTAATAGTAGACCCGAGACCTTGAGTCGGGGAAGAGGCTCGAGAAGCCTTTCTCTACATAATAAGTAGCTAGTATACTAAGTATACCCGTGAAAATCCTAACGCTCAGCCCCCTCCGCCCCCACTTATCCCCCAACCCGCTCCAGTAACTCCTCAAGTGGTTGGGGTGGTGAGAAGAGAAAGGCCTCCGGTGGATAAGATCCGGAAGTAAGGAGCCGAGGAATTTTGAGCGAATAAGGATGATGACCCGGAGAAAGCGAAATTCTGGCTCGAGAATACCATCCGAGTATTCAATAAGTTATCCTGCACGCTTGAAGAGTGCTTAAAGTGTGCAGTGTCTCTTCTGAAAGATTCAGCCTACCAATGGTGGAACACCCTAGTGTCGGTGGTGCCAATGGAGAGAGTTAGTTGGGAATTCTTCCAAGAGGAATACCGAAAGAAGTATATCAGTAAAAGATTCATCGACCACAACAAAAAGGAGTTCTTGGAGCTGAAGAAAGGTCGTATGTTAGTGACTGACTACGAACGGAAGTTCTTAAGGCTTAGCAAGTATGCACGAGAGTGCGTGTCTACCAAGGCCATCATGTACAAGAGATTCGAGGACGGACTGAATGAAGATATCCGCCTATATGTGGGAGTTCTCAAATTAAGGGAGTTTGTAGTGTTGGTGGATAGAGCCTATAAAGTTGAGAAATTGGCTAAAGAGAAGAAAGAGCTGAGTACGAGTCTCGTGACTAGAGGAAGAGACAGCTGAACAAGTCTCACCAATCCTCATCTAAGAAATCAAAGGATTTCACTACTCGATCAGTCACTTCAGTGGGGTTTTCAAACCGAAGTAAGGGCAAGCAATTCTCGGGGTCGAAAGGGTAAACCACACTAGTTGCTAGTGTGGGCAATGTCTGACCAAGTAGACCAGAATGCCTTTAGTGTGATAGGTGCCATTCAGGTGAATGTAGAGCTAATGAGAAAGCTTGCTTCAGATGTGGGTCCTTAGACCACTTTATCAGAGATTGTCCTGAGGTGGACGAGAAAGAAAAGCCTCAAAATGTAAGATCGGGAAGTACCACTAGGGGAAGACCATTGAAAAACCCGGGGGATGAGATGGGAAGTAAGAATCCTTCTAAAGAGCAAGATGCTAGAGTCGAGGGTAGAGCACCGGCGAGGACATATGCTATTCATGCTCGTGAAGAGACATCTTCCCCTGACGTGATCACGGGTATCTTTTCTCTTCATAATACTCATGTTATACCTTTAATTGACCCTGGATCTACCCACTCATATATATGCATGAAATTAGTCTCTAGCATGAGCATGCTTATAGAGTCTACCGAATTCATTATAAGAGTATCTAATCCCCTAGGCAGGTGTGTGTTGGTTGATAGAGTTTGCAAAGGGTGCCCTTTGATGATTAAGGGTCATTGTTTCCTGGTCGATCTTATGTTATTACCGTTTGATGAGTTTGATGTCATCCTCGGGATGGATTGGTTAGTTACCTATGGAGTAATTATGAATTTTGGGAAGAAGCATATTGAGTTGAGAGATGAAAATGGTAATTTTATTTGTGTTGAATCAGATAAGCTGGATAGGTCACCAATAGTGATATCAACCATGTCAGCTCAGAGATACCTAAGGAAGGGGTATGAGGCTTATCTTACCTTTGTGATGAACACTAAAGAGACTGAGTTGAAAATTGAGTCAGTACCCATAGTATGCGAGTACCTAGATGTTTTCTCGGAAGAGTTGCCAAGGCTACCTCCAGATAGAGAGATTGAAATCGAGATTGAATTAGCTCCGGATGCTACCCCTATTTCTATTACTCCATATGAAATGGCCTCAACTAAGCTCAAAGAGTTGAAAGTACAGTTGCAAGAATTAGCGGATAAGGGTTTCGCGAGGCTGAGTTTTTCTCCGTAGGGTGCTCCCGTTTTGTTCGTGAAGAAGAAAGATGGTTCCATGAGACTATGTATAGATTATCGACAACTCAATAAGGTAACTGTGAAGAACAAGTACCCGTTGCTGAGAATCGATGATCTATTCGATCAATTACAGGGAGGCACAATATTTTCCAAGATAAATTTAAGATCAGGGTACTATCAGTTGAGAGTCAAGGACTCGGATGTACCGAAAACTGCATTTAGGACTAGGTATAGCCATTATGAATTTTTGGTCATGCCTTTGGCCTAACGAATGCCCCCGCGATCTTCATGGATTTGATGAATTGTATTTTTCGACTATACTTGGATAGATTTGTAGTGGTCTTCATTGACGACATACTGATCTACTCTCGGGATGAGAACGATCATGCGGAGCATTTGGGGATGGTTCTACATGTTTTGAGAGAAAAACAATTGTATGCCAAATTCAGTAAGAGTGAATTTTGGCTCAAAGAAGTGGGATTTTTGGGGCATATTGTCTCTCGAGAAGGGATTAGAGTCGACCCGAGTAAGATTTCGGCAATTGTTGAATAGAAACGCCGAGGAGCGTAACCGAAGTAAGGAGTTTTCTAGGACTAGCAGGCTATTATAGGCATTTTGTCAAGGGGTTTTCCATGATAGCTACCTCGATGATGAGACTTTTGCAGAAAGATGTAAAGTTTGATTGGACGGAAAAATGTCAACAGAGTTTTGAGAAACTGAAGACACTATTGACTAAGGCTCCCATTCTGGTGCAACCAGAACCGGGAAGAGAATTTGTGGTTTACACTAACGCGTCATTGAACAGATTGGATTGTGTACTTATGCAAGAGGGTAAAGTGATTCCATATGCCTCTAAACAATTGAAGCCGTACGAGAAGAACTACTCGACTCATGATTTAGAGTTGGCCGCAATTGTGTTCGCATTAAAAATTTGGAGACATCATTTATATGGTGAAAGGTGTCGGATTTTCACTGGTCACAAAAGCCTAAAATACTTGATGACTCAAAAGGAATTGAATTTGAGGCAACGAAGGTGGTTAGAGCTGATTAAAGATTATGAGTTGGTAATTGACTACTATCCGAGAAAGGAGAATGTAGTCGCTGACGCTTTGAGTAGAAAATCATTACTCGCACTAAAAGCCATGAGTACTCAGATGGTCTTGTTGGATGATGGTTCCGTTTTAGCCGAGTTGAGGGTTAAACCATTGTTTCTCTAAGAGATTCGTGAAGCCCAGAAAGATGATTACAGCTTGCAAGCCAAGAGAGTTTTATGTGAGTCGAGCGTTGAGACAAACTTTCGAGTAAATCTTGATGGACGTCTAACCTTTCGAAATCGAGTCTGTGTACCAAAGAATGATAAGCTATTCGTAAAATCTTGCATGAAGCACATTGCGGATGTTTGAATGTACACCGGGTAGCACGAAGATGTACAATGATTTGAAGAAATGGTATTGGTGGTTGGGTATGAAGAAAGATATTTCCGAGTTTGTATCAAAATGCCTGATTTGTCAGCAAGTGAAGGCTGAACATCAAGTACCTTCAGGAATACTTTAGCCCATTATGATTTCTGAGTGGAAGTGGGACTGTATTACTATGGACTTTGTGACGGGCTTACCGTTGATTCCCTAGAGGAAAGATGCAGTATGGGTAGTGGTTGATAGACTTACTAAGTCAACTCACTTTATACTAGTGTGAGTTGACTATTCACTCGATAAATTGGCAGCCTTGTATATGTTTGAGGTAGTAAGACTTCATGGTGTACCGTTGTCGATCATTTCAGATAGAGATCCTATATTCACGTCACGATTTTGGAAAAAACTGCAAGAAGCATTGGGCACGAAATTGAGTTTCAGTACAGCCTTCCATCCACAAACTGACGGGCAGTCAGAGAGGGTAATTCAAGTACTAGAAAACATGCTTCGATTCTGTGTTTTGGGATTTCACGGTAATTGGGAAAAATACTTACCATTGGTGGAATTCACCTACAACAACAACTTTCAGTCAAGTTTGAAGATGGCGCCTTATGAGGCATTGTATGGGCGTAAGTGTCGAACACCCTTGTATTGGTCAAAACTCAGAGAGAAACAGATACACGGGGTTGACTTGATTAAGGAAACTGAAGAAATGGTAAAAGTGATACATGACTGTTTGAAAGTCGCCTCAGATAGGCAAAAGTCCTATTCGGATTTAAAAAGGAAAGAGATAGAATTCAAAGTCGGTGATAAAGTGTTCTTGAAAGTATCACCTTGAAGAAAAGTCCTCAGGTTTGGACGGAAGGGCAAATTGAGTCCGCGCTTTATCGGACCTTATGTAAAACAACCCGATTTTGGGCCAAGTCAGAATAATGGTTTTGGGGCCACAAACCCATTGAGGAAAATCATATTTTTATTATATTTTTATGGTCTACAATTTTACGGAAAGATTTCGTGAAAATTTCGTTCAAAAATTTCGACGTTTGGGCACTCAATTTTGTCAAAAGGACTGAATTGTAAATAGTGTAAAAGTTGAGTTCTACATGTTAGAAGTGTCCAATTTCTACGAAATTTTAAATTGGAGGTCCTTAAATGGAAATTAGACCATTGGTTAAATTTTTGGACAAAAATGGACATTAGATAAGTGATATGGGATATTTTTAAGTTAGGGGCATTTTGGTAATTTGGTAATTAAATGAATTAAAAACAAAATTAAAATGCCAAATTTCTCCATCTTCTTCATATGGACAAAATTATCAGGAGAAGAAATGGCTAGGGTTTTCTCAACTTTTGAAGCTCATGGTAAGTCCATTCTAGCCCCGTTTTTCAAGTTATTTACGATTTTTAAGTCCCGGTAGCTCGATTTAGCTTATTCTACCAATAATTCGTGCTAGGGTTCATCTTTGGAAAATTACGCATAGGTGAAAAGTGTGTAGTGTGATGTTTTATGGTAGAATATGAAGGCTGAAATTATGTTAAACAACTTTTACTAAGCGATTTTACGTGAAAACGAGCAAAACGTCATAATCGGTAAAATACCTAATATTCATAAGTACATGTTAGAGTGAGAATTTGATGTTTCCATAGAAGGGAAAAATGTTCAACATGTCAAAAAATATAAGAAAATAGGATGAAGTTTAATTTTCGAGGCTAGGGGAAAATTCACAATTTTGTGAAAGGTTAAAATGTAATTTTGCCATAATGTGATTTTTGGACTGAATTAAATAATATAAATATTAAATAAGCTAAATGTGTTATTATAGATCGAGAAGAACGTGGAATCGACATTGAACGAGGTAAAGGCAAGGTTACGGAGTAAATTGTAAAATTTTCCATATTTTGCACCGAGGTAAGTTGGTGTGTTAATAATAATGCAATAATGTCGTAATGTATATTTGAAACCTAAATTGTGGTATTAAATTGATATTTTCTGAATTACATGTTTAGTATATTATGTTGGTGAATTGATTTAATAATATGTTTATGATAAAAGGTGACATAGGTGACAAGGAAAGCGGGTTGAAATGTTGTGCTTAAAGGTGTTTTCTATGACTATGGTTATTATGTGAAATGGAAAGTTTATATGTAAATAATGTATTTATTTTACTTGTTCAATAATTGTTTTGCTAGATATTATGGGAATCATTGGGTGATAACTATAATATGAAAATGTATGGAATGTGAAATTCTCGATTGAACCTTCGAAAAATCGAGAGATACGGACAATATGTAGCTAGGTCACACGAATGTTAAGGGACCTTCACCGTGTGCACAAGAAAGCTACGAGATGGAAAATTTTGATATGTAGCTAGGCCACATGGATGATAAGGGACTTCCACCATGTGTGCAAGAAAGCTACGGGATAATAATTTCATATGTAACTAGGTCACATGTGTAATACTGTGTGTATACCATGTGTATAAGAAAGTTATGGGTTATGAGTAGCTAGGTCGCATGAGTGGTTCCTAGTGTTGGATGCCATGTAGACAAGAAAGCTACGAGATGGAATGGCTAGGTCAGATGGGTGATAAGGGACCTTCACCATGTGTACAAGAAAGCTGAATTATGTGTAGGTGGAGCTATATGCTGAGACCACCGAGTATCGGGCGTTTTTTGAAGGGGTTCAACGAGATAACTTACTAATGGTGATTGGTGTGATCATGTTATGAATAAGTGCAAGTGTGAATGTGACCAATTGAGAAATGTGGCAAACGTACGTGTGAGTAAGTGTTTGTGTGAACAAGGGTGCATGTGACCATGTGTGTATGTGCATAATGTGTTTGATATGCGATATGTTATTGAAATTATGGTAAGGATGATATGGTGTAAGCGCCACTATGAATACTCATAAATATTGGTGATGATTATTCATTTGTATGGCTAGTATTGAACATGCTTGGTGTTATGTGTGCATATATGAAAGTAATATAAAGAAAACATGGGAGAGTAAAATTTTCAGTAAAATAGATTGAAACAGCAGCAGTTACGTGAATTTGAAAAATCACCATAAATAGTAGAAATTGAATTATATGCTGAATGAGAGATGAAATTAAATCTTATTGAGTCTATTTTCACATAAAAGAAATGGTGTGAGTAAATAAATTTTCTATTATGACGTATTTAAATTTTGGTGAGACAGGGTCTGAATAGTTTCGAAAATCCCCTATTCCAGATTTAGAAAATCACTAAAAATTGTATAAAAATGGTTATGGTGTGTAATTTATATTCTCAGAATTCTTGGTGAGTGTACTTTCGAGAGAGACAAACGGGAAGGTTATCCAAACTCTGTATAATGAGGAATTTTAATTTTAGTGAAGAGATGGTAGAGCTATCAAACAGCGAAATAGGGGAATCGTTAATGAATAAACTGTATGGATTGGCTAAACCAAAAATTCTGGAAATTTTATGGTAAGAAGGTATATGAGTCTAGTTTCATAGAAAATTAGTGGATCTTAATTTGGAGTTCCGTAGCTCAAGATATAAATAATTTAGTGACTATGACTCAAGTAGACAGCTTGAGATGAACTTGAATAAAAAGTGGATCTATGTGAAATTATGATTGTATTATCTTGAGAACATATTGTGAAGATTTATAAAAGCGTGTTAATAAATCACTTATTATTTACATACTTACTTACTAAGCTTTGTAGCTTACTTCCATTCCTTTCCCATATCTTATAGGGTTGTATGCTAGCTCGAGTTGGAGATTGCTGGAGATGTAATCACACTATCAAGCTATCATCGTGGGGTAAAAGTGAATACAAACCTCTTAAATTTATGACATGTATAGGGGACATCGTCATTTGTATATATCATAATTGGTTTGACCTAAAATGTTGGCCTTCAATATTTAGTAGTCTATTTTGTATAAGGCCATTGATGTTGGCTAGTGTTATTCAAGTTATATGTTTGTGATGATGCAATTTATGAGATGCATAATTTGGATGAAATTTTATGACTCGGTTTAATAGGTTTACAAGTACATGTGTTCGGTAATATCTCATATCCAGTCCCAGCTTCGGACTCAAGTATGGGGTGTTACATTATGAAGTTACTGAAAGGATAGGACCGGTAGCTTATCGGTTAGCTTTGCTATCGGAGCTAGAAAAGATTCATGACGTCTTTCACGTATCCATGTTACACCGATACCGATCAGACCCTTCACATATCATAGAACCGGAAGAGGTAGAGATACAACCAGATTTGACGTATGGTGAAGAACCAGTTAGAATTTTGGCTCGTGAAGTCAAGCAATTACGAAACAAAAGCATAGCCCTAGTGAAAGTCCTATGGAAAAGGCACGGTATAGGAGAGGATAAATAGGGGCCCAAGGAATCGATGAGAAACCAATACCCAAACCTTTTCACCGGTAAGATTTTTGGGGACGAAAATTCTTAAGGGGGGAGAATTGTAATAGCCCAATTTAGGGGCTAGTCGAAATAGTGATCTCGGGATCACTAATCTAAGATTAGAGAAATTTATTTTCATGTTATATTATGAGTTAGAACATGATAGCATATGTACATGAGAATTTTAGTACTTTAATTTTAGCGATTTCGTGTTTAATCGCAAAAAGGACTAAATCGCATAAAGAGCAAAAGTTCCATTCTATAAGCTAAAGGTGTAAAATAGCCATAGATTGTTAATTTGAGGTCTTTAAAAGAAAATTTAGCCCTTTTTAAAGGCTTGGCTGGCCATAGACTTCATAGGGGACAAGAATTGACCAAAATTTTCAAAGTTGGTAGTGTTTGGTGGACTAAATTGTTATTTTGATATTAGAATAAAGAAAAGATGATATCCATCTTCTTGCTCAGCCTTATCCACTGAAAATAGAAAGAAAATAGGGGTTTTTGAATGCTCAAAATTTCAGCAAGCTCTCATCCATTCAAGTAAGTGTTCTAGTAACCTTTTCTTGAAAAATAGTTGTACTTTTGAAACCCCCAAAGCTTAAGCTTTCAAATGAGGGGACTATTGTGCAATATTGTGAAAAGTTTAGAGTTCTACCATGAGAGCTGTCTTAGTTATTTGCTGCATTTTTATGGAAGAAATTGTATCTTAGTTGGTAGATGAACAACTTTTGTGAAAGGTGTTGTCTTGGAAACACCTAATTGGACCTTGATGAAAATGGTATAAAGTTTATGATTAATATGTGAAATGTTGATTTTTGATGATAGATTTAAGAGCATTAAATGTTCACCTAGGCTTGTTGAAGGTAGAAATGTGATTAAAATTTATTTCCGAGCCTAAGGGCAAAATGGTCATTTTGCCAAAGTATAGGGGCAAAATAGTAATTTTGCCTAAACGTGATTTGTGAAATGCTTTCATTAATGTAGTGATTAAAATGAGCTAATTTTCTATTATAGAGCAAGAGTAGTCAAGAATCCGCCTCGATCGGGAAAGAAAAAAGTCTTGGACTGAACCGAAGAACTAGCTCATTTTGAAAACGAGGTAAGTTTGTATGTGATTTAAGCAACATTTATATTAGCATGTTGAGAAATGCTTGGCATTATATTAATGCATGATGCACTACTAAATTGAGTAGTTAATGTGAATGAAATGTTAAAGTCCTAAGGGGCCATGTTGATTATAGAAATGTTATCATTGAGATATGAGGTAGATAATGTCTCGTATAAGACCATGTCTGGGACATGGCCTCGGCATTGAGTTGAGATCCCGTATAAGACCATATCTGGGATATGGCTTCGGTAATGAACATGAAAATCGTATAAGACCATTTCTGGGATATGGCATCGACACACGGTAGGAAATTCCATATAAGACCATATCCGGGATATGGCATTGGCACTTAGAGGTTATCCCATATAAGACCATATTTGGGATATGGCATTGACATCTAGAGGTGACTCCATGTAAGACCACCTCGAGGATGTGGCATTGGCTTTATACTTACAATAATGACGATAAACACACGTCTTTGACTATCTTTTGTGAATAGTGGAATAAGTAGATAAATTTAGAAATGGAGATGTGAATGATATTTAAGTTATGTGAATGAGTGAATACAAGTACTTGTGAATGAGTCACGAAGAACCGTTTTCAATATGTGGCATGGTATGTGCTAGATAAGGGCATTTGTAAGTAAGTATTGTCAAGAAGACTTGACTTGTGTACGGTTAGCTAATACCGTGAATAGATTATTTTATGAGCTTATTATTACTATTTATTTCCATGCAACTTACTAAGCTTTATGCTTACCACTTTTTCATTGCCCTTCTTTCTTGTAGTATTGCTAAGGTACCTCAAGGATTGAGGACGTAGGAGTTCGAAAATCACACTATCAACAACACCTTGGTATAAAAATTTTAGACTTATTTTGAGTATGTCATGTATAAGACTTGAGTATTTTGTTAAGTTGTAATTGTTGGTCAAAGTGTTGGCTATGTAAGTTAGTAAAAGTCATTTTGTAAATGGTCTTATGAGTTAGGCAAATACTTGGCAAACTCTTTTGCTTAATGAAGATGAAATTCATGAAGTGTATGTCCCTTTAATTATCTTGTATGTTGGAATGAGTTCTTAGACTTGCTTATGGGATAGAAGTTGTATTGTTTTGAATGGAAGTATGTATGTATGCATTCTAGAGTGTCAATGGCTTGGTATATAACCTGCTAATTGACTACATAAGTAGACACACGGGTGTAGGTCTAGACTGTGTGGGAGGCATGACCAGCACATGGGCGTGTACCCAGGCCATGTAAAGTCTGCACCTTGCACTTGGGATTTTAAATCACCACACGGCTGGGGTATACAGGCGTGTGTATAGGTCGTATGGATAAGTCAGAATGCTAAGGTTTTACACTCAGGCCAGGGCCACGGGCATGCCATAGCTTGTGAAATTAGTCAGTGTCGACCACGGGTGGAAGACACGGGCGTGTCCCTAGGCCTGCACGGGCGTGTGGCCTCTGTTTTGTCAAAAAGTTTCTCGAACTCATGAAAGCTCCCTGAAAGATTACAATACTCCTCGAATGTATGTTTAGGGCCTTCTAGAACGAATATGTGCGGACGATAGGGTTAAACGAAATTTTATAACCCTAATCTATATGTTTAAGTACGGTTAGCTATGTAATGCCTTCATCCATGTTTCGGCTCGAATACGGAAAGGGGTGTTACAACACAGCCGTGTGTCCCCTGTATGTTTCAAAGGGTTGCAAGTCAGGTAGTTACATGGCCTAGCACACGGCTTGGAAAATGGCTGTGTTAGGCCTTTTCGAAAGTTACATGGCTTGTCATACAGGTGTGTGGCTTGGTCATGTGACCCAGGTCAGAGAGTTACATGGGTTGGGACACGACCGTGTGTCCCTACTCCAAATGTCCACACTGCCTGAGACACAGGCGTGTGTCTCAGCCGTGTGAGTCACACGACCGTGTGACCCCTGCAGTGTGAATTTTTTTATCTTTTTCCATAAAATTCTAAATGTTTCCAATTTAGTCCCGAATTATTTCTAAAGTATTTCTAAGGCCTCGAGGGCTCGAATAAGTGACAATAAGCATGTGTTTGAATGAGTTATGCTATGATTTATGAAATGTTTGGAAATTGATGATTTTAAGTTAAGTTCTTACGGCAATGCTTCGTAACCTTATTCCGGCGACGAATACGGGTTAGGGTGATGCATTTAGTGGTATTAGAGCTACGATTTAATCGATTATTAGACTAAACATAGCGTGTACGAGTCTAGAAATACATGCCATTATATAACCTATGATAGTGTGATAGCTCCTGACTCCTTTTGAATTATGCTTTCATATAGAAATGGCATCCAACAGCGTTGACTCCGATGAAGTTGAAAGTAACGCACAAGCCTCCGTTCACGGAGCAGCGTTGAGTGGCACTAAGTCTGTATCTGAGGGCTGAGGAGGAGAGGCTAAAGAAGCCTTCTTCCATATGATGAATGAATGATTTATTGAGTTCGTACGAACGAACCTGATGGCTCAACGACCTTCACCCCCACCTGTTCCCAACCTGTCATTATGGTTCCTCAGGGTTTAGAACCAATGCGAGTTAGTAAGCCACCAATTGATAACATTCATAAATGTAGGACTAAAGAATTTAGAGTTCTGATTGAATATGACTCGGAGAAAATTGAGTTTTTGTTAGAGAACACAATTAGGGTTTTGATGAATTGTCTTGTTCACTGACAGAATGTGTAAAATGTGCCATTTCCATATTGAAAGATTCAGCTTATCTTAGTGGTACCGAGAGTGGATTGACTAGGGATTTTTCCAAACCGAGTTCTGAAAGAAGTACATAAGTCAAAGATTTCTTGACCAGAAAAGCAAAGAGCTTCTCAAGCTTAAATAGGGTCGAGTGACAGTGTCTGAATATGAGAGGGAATTTGTTTGACTGAGCAAGTATGCCAGAAAATTTATACCAACCGAAGTTTCCATGTGTAAATGGTTTGAAGACAGGTTAAATGAAGACATAAAGCTATTAGTCGGGATACTTGAATTGAAAGAATTGCTGTTTTAGTTGACCAAACGCATAAGGCTGAAGAGCTTAGCAAAGAAAAGAGAAAAGCTTATTATGAAGCTCGAGATTTGAGAAAGAGATCATCAGAAAAGTCATATCAGTCGTTATTGAAGAATTCAAAAGAACATCATAATCGTTTGACAGCTTTAGTGGGATATTCCAGTAGAGATAGAGGTAACTAGCATGTGAGTTCAAAACCTCAAGCTACGTTTGTTGCGAGCGTAGGCAGTGTTAATGGCAATAAGTTCGATTGTCATCAGTGTAGATGACAACATTTTGGTGAGTGTAAGATGAAAGATGGGGTGTGTTTCAAATGTGGTTCATATGAACATTTTATCCGGATTGCCCTAAGAGGTCCGAAAAAGAAAAGGCTTAGACTGTTCGACTGAGTAATACAGCTGCTAAAGGGAGACTGCCAAGGAACCCTGGAAATTTGGGTAATAGCCATAGTGGGTCCAAGGACTCTGCTGTGAGATCCAAGGCACGAGCACCAGCAAGAGCTTATGCGATCCGTGCATAGGAGAAAGCTTCTGTGCTAGATGTTATTACTGGTACATTTTCTATCTTTGATATTGATGTTACTGTTTTGATTGATCTGGGATCAACAGATTCGTATGTATGCACGAATCTAGTGTCAAGTAAGAATTTACCTGTTGAGTCCATTGAATTTTTGGTTAAAGTAACGAACCCCCTAGGTCAATATGTGCTAGTTGATAAGGTTTGTAAAAACTATTTTTTGATGATTCGGGGTTGTACCTTTCAGGCCGATTTGATGCTATTACCATTTGATGAGTTTGACATGATTTTGGTATGGATTGGTTGACTCAGCATGATGCCATTGTGAACTGTAGGCAAAAGCTTATTGTATTAAAGTGTTGGAATAGTGAAAAGCTTCAGACTGAATAAGATAAACTTGATAGTATGTATACTGTTATTTCAGCTATGTCAGCACAGAGATATATTAGAAAAGGTTGTGATGCTTATTTTGCTTACATATTTGATGTAGAGTTTCTAAGTTGAAGCTAGAATTGGTTTAAGTAGTATGTGAGTATCCAAATGTGTTTCTAGAGGAGTTACTAGGATTACCATCGATCCAAGAGGTCAAGTTCGTTATTGAGTTAGTACCAAGAGCATCTCCGATACCAATAGCTCCTTACAGAATGGCACCTATAGAGTTGAAAAGTTGAAAGCGCAGTTGCAAGAGTTGACAGATAAGGGTTGTGCTCGGCCTAGTTTCTCACATTGGGGTGCAGTAGTTCTATTTGTTAAGAAAAAGGATGGATCTATGTGATTGTGTATTGAATATTGACAGCTCAACAAAGTCACGATCAAGAATAAGTATCCATTACCACGTATTGACAATCTGCTTGATCAGTTGAAAGCTGCAACAGTGTTCTCAAATATTGACCTCCATTCTTGTTATTATCAGTTGAGAGTTAAAGACTTAGATGTTCCGAAGACCATATTCAGAACCGGTACGGACATTATGAATTTATTGTGATGCTGTTTGGTTTGACTAATGCACCTGTAGTATTTATGGATTTGATAAACATAATTTTTAGATCGTATTTAGATAGATTTGTCATGGTATTCATTGATGATATCTTGATTTATTCATGAGATGAGACAAAGCATGCATAGCATTTGAGAATTGTTTTGCAAATGTTGCGCGAAAAGAAATTATTTGCTAAGTTTAGAAAATGTGAATTCTAGCTTCAGGAAGTCTAATTTTTGGGACTTGTTGTATCAGTCGAGGGCATCAGAGTTGACCGGAGCAAAATTTCAGCAGTTGTTGACTGGAAGCCTCCTAGAAATGTATCTGGGGATAAAATTTTCCTGGAATTAGCCGGATAGTACAGAAGGTTCATTAAGGTATTCTCGATGATTGCTAGACCGATAACGAGATTATTGCAGAAAGATGTTAAGTTTGAGTGGTCTGAGAAATGTCAGCAAAGCTTCGATCAATTAAAAGCATTGTTAACTGAGGCATCTGTGTTGGTTCAACCAGAATTGGGTAAAGAATTCGTGACTTATAGTGATGCATCTTTAAATGGTTTGGGTCGTGTTTGATGCAAGATGGCAAAGTGATAGCATATGCTTCCAGACAGTTGAAAACGCACGAAAAAAAAATTATCTAACGCATGATTTAGAACTTGCAGCTACAATGTTTGCGTTGAAGATTTAGTGACACCATTTATATAGCAAAAAATGTCATATATTTACATATCATAAAAGCTTAAAGTATTTAATGTCGCAGAAATATTTGAATTTGAGACAGCGCAGATGGCTCGAGCTATTGAAAGACTATGATTTGATCATTTATTATCATCCGGGAAAAGCTAATGTAGTTGTAAAACCCCTTACCCGTATCCGATGCCGGAATAGGGTATGAGGCATTACCGGACTTATTCACAAGCAAACATTCAAAACCAAGACATGAATTTCCACTCAAGTTTAAAACTTTTCAAAAACATTCATATCATCCCTAAAACAAGCCTACAAGGCCCAAAACATGCATCGAAAGTGGTTTGGGACTAAACTGAGAATTTTGGAAACTTTTGGGAAACTTAGAAAATTTTTCATGTAAAAGGGTTCACATGCCTGTGAGGGTTCGGGACATGCCCGTGTGACCCTAAGACACGCCCGTGCTTTAGGCCGTGTTCAAATTAGGGAGCTTTCTATTTATGATGTCATCATCAAATTGAGGTCACACGGCCAAGTCACACGCCCGTGTGCTTAGGCCGTGTGATCGATTAAATTTTCATAATTTTTCATAAAATAGGTGCAAAATTCACACAAACAGGGCACATGCCCGTGTTCGAGGCCATGTAGCACACCCAACTGAGACACACGCCCGTGTCTCTGCCCGTGTGCTATATTCTGGACATTCTATTTTGCATAAATTAAGGTGCAGGGGACACATGGCCAGAACACATGTCCGTGGGGCTGACCCGGTGGACAAAAACAAGGCTATTTACCAAGCCATTTTGTCACCCTTCCATGCACATACCAACATAACAAAACATAGCACACATCCTAACACATACACTCAACCAAATCAGCCATATCTTTCACATGCTATTTTCTATCACATACAACACCACATACTTGTCAACTCAACCATGCAAATTCTCACATCCATAAAAGACATCATCACATGCATATATAACAAAACCAATATTGGCCAATTCCAATGGCCACTTACAAGATGAATTATCCACCATACTTAACACTTAGGAATTTGGTCATACGTTAACATCATACATGTGCCAATTGAGCATCCTTAGCCATTCCAATGGCTAAGTCATAAAATATTACTTACAAGCCTTCATCTAATCCAAGTAGCTAATACATGCCATTATACCAAAACGAATCATTTAGCTATACCAAAAAGAGATTTGTGGATAGTGTGATCTTGCTCCGACTGAATCCTCCAACCTTCACGAACCTTACGAGCACTATAAAACAAGGAAAAGTAAACTGGGGTAAGCATTTTCATGCTTAAGTTCGCGGAGTAGAAAGAAACATACCAATTATTCAAATGAGCATATATATATATATATATATATATATGCATTCATTCCATCAATATTTTGACAAGTTACCTAAATGCATTCACTCATTAAACAAGTTAGTCATAAAAGTCTTCATATCAATCAAGTAAACATAGATGAGCTCATCATGCAATATTGTTTCTAGTCATTACCATTTGATCACACAATTTCCATACCATGTCAGGAGTTCTATGTCCATTGAATTATTGAAATTTCGATGGATGCTCAAGTAGTACACTCGAGGTGTACGATTCATTAATCCGTAAATTCTCATTCAAGGATACCCCTTAGGGCACTTAGCCATGGGACACACCCTCGAGTCACATATCGTGTAATAGGATTACCAGTCCAGGCTAAATCCTCTATATAACATGTGCTCATAAGAGCTTAATTAGGGTTACCAGTCCAGGCTAAACCCAAATCATAACGTTTCGAAAGGTTTCGTGTCAAGATTACCCGTCCGGGCTAAATACTTTATATGAAAAGATCAATAGGATTACTCGTCTGAGCTAAATCTCGTCCGCAACAAGTGCAGGACCCCATTCATTTCAAGAAAGCACATCCACCCATCAGGATTCAATATTCAATAGGGACTTAACCTCTTTTCACCATTTCAAGCATGTATTTAATTTTTCATGTGGAAATTAAATAATACACATCAATATAAATTACATTACATACAATACAACACTCAATTAACATAATTACATGCTCATTTAGGTTACACGAACTTACCTTGAGAATGGTTCGTATTTAAAACTCAACTAATCCGAGACTTTTATTTTCCTTGATCTAGTTCCGTAATCGGTTATTCCGGGTAATCAAGCTTGAAAGATGACAAAACCCTAGCTATGGTGTTCTCCTAAATTTCGGCCAAGGATGAAGAAATATGAGCAAATTTTGGCTTTATTTTCCCTTTTTATTCTTTTATTTACCAAATGACCAAAATGCCCTTCACTTAAAACTTTGAAATTTTATCTCACCATGTCCATTTTTGTCCACTAACTTAGAAAATGGTCTAATTACCATCTAAGGACCTTCAATTTAAAATTTCATAGAAATTAGACACCTCTAGCATGTAGAACTCAACTTTTTCACTTTCTACAATTTAGTCCTTTTTACTAAATTGAGTGCCCAAACGTCAAAATTTTCGAACAAAATTTTTACGAAATTATTTCATAAAACTTTAGACCATATAAATGTAATAAAAAATGAATTTTACTACATTGTATTTGTGGTCCCGAAACCACTTTTTGACTAGGCCCAAAATCAGGCTGTTATAGTAGTTACTGATGCTTTGAGTAAAAAGTCTCTGTTTGCTTTGTGAGTGTTGAATTCGCGATTGATGTTGTCTGATGATAGTTTGATCTTAGTTGAGTTGAAAGCTAGACTGATGTTTTTACAATAGATTTATGAGGCTTAGAAATGCGATGACGTGTTGTTAGCTAAACGAAAACAGATTGAGTCGACTCCTGGTTCAAATTTTCGGATTGGATATGATAATAATTTATACTTTAAAGGTAGAATTTATGTTCTGAGAAATTCAGATCTTGTTCAAAAAAATTTATGAGAGGCTCATAATAGTAGATTGTATGTTCATCATGGTAGCAACAAAATGTGCGGTGATTTGAAACAAATGTACTGGTGGCCAGGTATGAAACGAGAGATTTATGAGTTTGTATCGAGATGTTTAGTATGTCAGCAAGTTAAAGCTGAACATCAGGTACCTTTTGGTTTATTACAGCCAATGATGATTCTGGAATGAAAATGGGAACGCCTCACAATGTATTTTGTATCAGGATTGCCTTTATCTCCGAGAAAGAAAGATAAAAATTGGGTTATCGTTGATCGCCTAATGAAGTCCGCACATTTTATTCCAGTGCATACAGATTTTCTCTTGAGAGATTATCCAAGTTATATGTTACTGAGATTGTTAGATTTCACGGGGTGCTAGTTTATATTATTTCTGATAGAGATCCATGAATTTACGTCTCAGTTCTGGAGCAAGTTGCATGAGGCTCTAGGTACCCATTTGCATTTTAGTACCGTATTTCATCCTCAGACCGATGGTCAGTTAGAGCAAGTGATACAGATACTCGAACATATACTTCAATTAGTGTTTTAGAGTTCGAAGGCAACTGGGAGAAATTTCTACAGTTAGTTGAAGTCGCATATAAAATAGTTATCAATCAAGTATAACGATGGCATCGTACGAAGCCTTGTATGGTCGTAAATGTTGAACTCCATTATATTAGACTGAACTCAGTGAGAAAAAGCTTCACGGGGTTGATTTGGTATAAGTAACTAAAGAAAATGTTAAAGTTATTTGAGACAGTTTGAAAGTAGCTTCAGATCAATAGAAATCATACGCAGATTTGAAAATGAAATACATTAAATTTCAGGTTGACGATAAAGTTTTTTTGAAAGTCTCACTTTGGAAGAAAGTCCTACGGTTTGGTCATAAAGGAAAGCTTAGTCCACGTTTTATTGGGCCGTATGAAATTATCGAAAGAATCGAGCTAGTACCTTACCGATTAGCTTTGCCATCAAAGTTAGAAAAGATCCATAATGTGTTTCACGTATCTATGTTACGACGATACCGTTCAGACCCTTCACATGTTATATCACCTGTTGATGTTGAGATTCAGCCTGATATGACATACATTGAAAAACAAATCAGATTTTTAGCTCAAGAGGTTAAGGAATTGAGAAATAAAAGCATAGCTTTAGGGAAAGTCCTTCGGCAGCTACATGGCTTAGAGGAGGCCACCTGGGAACCGGAAGAAGCTATGAAAGTGCAATACCCGAACCTCTTTTCTGGTAAGATTTTCGGGGACAAAAATTTCTTTAGGGGGAGAGTTGTAACATCCCGTCTTTTGTGAAATCGGAATAGTGGTTTTTGAACCAAAAATCTAATGTAAAAATATTTATTTTATTATTATTTTAGAGTCTACAAAATATTAGCAAGGTCATATAAAAAATTTCTTTAAGAATTTTATCGTTTGCATGCTTAATTTGGTAAAAAGGGCTAAATCATAAAAGATGCAAAATTAAAGTTCTATAAGTTAAAGGTATCAAATGGCTATGAAATTAGATAGTTGAGGGATTTATGTTGTAATTAGACCATATTAATTACTAGTGGACTTTTATGGATATGTAATCGAAATCTCGATCAGTTTGGAAGCTCATCGGAGACCTATCACACTATCCAGCAACTATTTCGGTAGATTTTGATGTTTTGAGTCATGGTTATAATGGCATGTATAGGTGAATTGTGCTTGATGAGATTGTCATTATGTTTGTCTTGTAAATGTGGTATTATGGTTGATGAACTTTTAGCATTTTAATGCTTTGATGGTTGGTGTTGAAATGGTCAAGTGAAGTTATGTTTTGAATGACCAATTTGGTATGTTTGAATGTGATATTGGCATGTGGTCATTGTGGTAAGTTTGGTATGGAATTAGGTTATAAATATATGGTTGATGAATGGCTAAATTATGCATATGTTTGAGTATATTTGATTGTTGTGATTGAGGTGCCTTTTGGCATATTGGTTGTATAGATAGATATCATATTGAATTTTCTTTATTATGCATATTTTAGGTATGTTTTGAAGCTTGATTGTAAGTGCAAATGGCTTGTAGGTGTAAACTTGAATTAGGTGAAAGAAATGGCTTGAAATTGATGTATTTCTTATCCACACGGGCGTGTATCTCATCCATGTGTGACAGATGGCCATGCGACACGACCGTGTGTCCCCTGTAGGTTTTAAAGGGTTGCAAGTTAGGCAGTTACACAGCCTAGCACACGGCCTGGCACATGGGCGTGTGAGGCCATTTCAAGAGTTACACGGCCTGGCATACGGGCATGTGGCTTGGTCATGTGACCCAAGTCAAAGAGTTACACGGGCATGGACACGGGCTAGGACACGACCGTGTGTCCCTTCTTCGAATGTCCACACGGCCTGAGACACGGGCATGTGTCTCAGTCGTGTGAGTCATATGGCTTGGCTAGACAGTTGTATGACCCCTGCAGTGTGGAAATTTCTATCTTTATCCATAAAATGTTAAATGTTTCCAATTTAATCTAGAATTATTTCTAAAGTGTTTCTAAGGCCTCGAGGGCTCGAATAAGGGACAATTAGCATGTGTTTGAATGAGTTATGCTATGATTTATGAAATGTTTGGAAATTGATGATTTTAAGTTTAGTTCTTACTGTAATGCTCCGTAAACCTATTCCAACGATGAATACGAGTTAGGGGTGTTAAATTAATACTTATCTTAATAGTATTTTATTAATTTAATATTAAATTGATTAGCTTAATATTAAATTAAATTTAATGTTTATCTTGTAGATAAATATTATATTAATTTAATATTAAAGTGATTAAGTTTAATCATAGTTGAACTTTCTAAACTCTCCTATATAAAGAGTGTTTTGGGTCATTTTTTACACACACTTAAATTCAGGAGAAAGTTGTAGAGAGAAAATTCTCTAAAGAAATTATTTCAAAAAGTTCCTAGAGATATTTTTCTTATTTATAACTTGGTCCAAAAGTTTAGAGAACTTGCGAAATTACACCACTGGTAAATTTTTTGAAAAATTTTCTGACTCGAATCGAGCCCACACTCAGTCGAAGTGTTCATCCTAGACGGATCGAAAAGGTATAATTTTTATTAAGTGGTTATTACTTTAGATATTACAACTAAGTTCTTGTTTTTGAAATTTGTTTTAAAACTTTGGTTTTCCCTAAATTTATTTTCCTCTGCATTTTCCATACTATATTTTCAACAATCTCCAACTCAACTTGAAGGATGAGAGGAATTCTCTCCATTTCTCCTTTTTTTTTGTAATTGGAGACTTATTCTAGAATAATATAGAGAAAGGTCCTCCATTTTTTATCTAGGTTACCTTAATATTTTGCCTTTGTTCCTATGGATATTTGACATGCTTCCCAGTCCTTATAATCCACCAGATAAATGCTTGATAGTTGTAAAGAGATGTGTACAGGAATACATGTATTTACATAACGTACCCGTAGGCCTTAATCCTTCCTTTGTCCTTAGTCATTGCATTAGAGCGTAGCTGGTTTCTTAACTAATCACACTTGGCGCATCATGCCTTCTTAGTAATGACCCTATTATCTGAGTTTCCTTAATACATTACTAGACTTCTTTTTTCTAATGACTTATTCCTTTTTAAGGTAGTTTATTTCCCTATTCCAATATTGGTTACGCTCCCACTTAACATACCAAAAACATCAATGGGGTGAACAACACTTCACCATTTGAGGTAACACTTAGTTTACTTTTAAGTAACATTTCAGAGCTCACCCAAATATCGGGCGTTACCCTAATTTTAAGGAAATCTTGTTCAAACATCGCAGTCTGAGACTTAGCTTAAAGGAGTACCTTACCTTTCTTCTAGTCCTATTATCTCAAGAAAAGGAAGAGAGAAATATTTTCTTCTTATCCTATCTTAAACACTTAACTCAATCGAAGTCTTTATTGAAACTTGTTAAAAATCACATCACCATTGGGTGGTCTTATCCAAATCTACAATTCAAGAAAACTAATCGACTACTTACCTTTGGTCATTAACTATCTCGGTTCTCGTTTGGTTGGTTCCTGACTATTGTTCCTTCCATCTGGACTGGCTCAAAGCCAACCTTATAGGATACTCTACACTGCAGACGTAAACTCACATCATAAAGATCATTTCCTTTATCCATAATAGAGACTGCCCATTCTATGTGCCTTCAAAGCTTTTGGGCGAATCCTTCCTTACCAGACACACTTCTTGATCATTATGTGCCAACCTCTTGTTCGCCAACATCAAGGTGTCACAGGTGTGCTCAAAGGTTTCTTATACTTCGTCTAGTTCTAACACTATACATATTCAAAACTTATCTCACCCATCTTGTTTCCCTAAACAGTATCCAGACACTAAGGCTTTACCAAGCGGGGTGTTACAATTACCGAAACAATCCAAAAAAAATTATATAAGAATTAATTTACTCAACATCGGTTCATATCATAAGAGCGGGCATAATGTGGTACACAATCAAATCTGAATCTCAATCGAGTTTGTGAAAGCTTTTAAGTTGACCCGAGCATGAAGAAGGACAATTTTGAAAACTTTTCAAGATTTTGGGAATAGGTCTCAGGTACCGATAATGTTTTCAACTTTGATGTTTCAAAATCCAAGGTAAAATACACAAGTATCAATACTTGGAATAAGGTACTGATACCCATGTTAAGAAGTATCAATACCGTTTTGGCATTATACCACTTTTTAAAATTTGGACACAAGTCAATTTTTGTTGACACTTTATATAAAGTATCGATCTTTAGGAATAAGTATTGGTACTTTATATTGGTATTGATACTGAATTAACATTATGTAGTTGTTAAATCATGGTAATTTGGTAAAGTACCGATACCTTTACATGTGGTATCAATGTTTTGTGTCAGAAGATTAAAATTCCACATCTTGGTACCTTTTCATGCTCAAACCAAAAAGAGACTCATTGGTGCTTGGGGCACACTTCCAAACTACATACAATCAATTCAAAATATACCAAAAGCCACAATTCAACAATTCCTCAATCAACATTTTCGACAAATACAACACCTATACATGCACGTATCATACCAAATCAATCATGAAATTTTATCATTTCATACATCAAACTTTCATGCCAAAAAATACACCAAAGCATTCACTTATGAAATCCTAATAGCAACCTAACCAATATGCCACAAATTTGCACCATTTCACAAAAAAAAAAAAAATGCCAAATGCCATATGATAAGGTATATACATTCAATTCCATGTCAAACATACCATTTCACCTACATCTTTCTACCAAACTCAATTTTACATATAATCAACATCATCCAAAGTCTTACAGCAACATGGATTGCAATATATGTATATACTACTTAAACAAGATATTAACCATTCACTAGAGTACATATTAATAAATTCAAACCAACATTGATAACCTAAAGCTTCAAAATGACATTACTAGGTACATGTTGTATTATATAGCAAAAAGGAGTATAAACATTAACGAGCCTGGGATCCCGACTGGATACTAAAGTGAAACTCGAAACATATCTACGCACCTAACTTTCGTATGGAAAATGAATGAAACGATAAGTAGGTAATTTAATGTATTCCTTTAAAATGAGGTAATATAAAGAAAACAACATAATCGACATACACTTGAATTAATGTCTAAATTTCATGTCATTTAAGTTTCAAGCATGGATTCATCATTGGTTATGCACTTTACCTACATAGGGATATCATTTTGTGTTATTGTACCGATGAAATTCTAAGCTCGTAAGCCCATTTTTCAACTCAACCCAGATTGCTCGGTAACGATAACCTACTGCTTCGAATTGCTCAACAACGATGGGTTACCACCTCAGATTTCCCGACAACGATGGTTTCTCAAATAATTTATGTCATCCTAGGTGGCCCGGCAACGATGGCTTATGAAATCTGGCCCAATAACTCATCAATCGTCTCTATCACATTCTGTATGGCTATAAGTCAACCGTATTCAAATTTTATTTTATATAACTCAATATGCTTTAATTCAATTTCATACCAATTATCAAAAATAAGTTGATTCCATAATTACTAATCTATTCATTCTAGTTGTTATCTCGATATTCAATCTCAATTACAACAATTCATTTTAATTCACCCTTAGAAATGTACTACAATAGTGTACAATGTATAATATCACAAAATATAGAAATTAAATAAGCATTAAATCGTAGAAACACTTACAAAAAACTCGAACTACTTGTCGTCAATTCTCACCTTTCCCTTTCCTTTTGATGCTCCCTTGTCATCTTTAGCTACGAATGATAATTCAACAATGCATACCATTAATTTTCAGCTCAATTTACAATTAATTAAAACTTACAAAAAATTTTCAATTTATTCAATTTAGTCCTTAAAACTGAAACAAGCATAACTTTCAATTATGAGTTTTTTTTCCAGTCCGACTTCAATTTCATCCATTATAGACCCTTGTGAACCCGAAATTATATAGGGTTTTTCTATATATTTTTAACACCTTTTAACTTAATAAATATATTGATCTTGAGTAATTGTTATTGAATGAAGTGAATTTTACTTAAATATTAATATTGGACATGAATTTATAAAGCATGTGAAATTATGCTTTATTACATGATTTTTGTGCATAATTTATATTATTTCATGTTAATTATTAATATGTGAATTTTCACTATGTAGTAGGACCATGGAAGATGAGATTAATATAAATGTTGCATTGACATGCATATACCCACTCTATTTGGACAATAAGACCATGTAAAACTGGGTCATAATGATGTTAAGTTGACCTAGTAAAAGTGTGCTACATGATGGACAAGTCTGATTATTTATCGGACTAAGAAACCGTTCAACAAGGAGGATTTAAAGCTCAATTTCAGTACAAGCAAATGGCTGCCCAAAAATAAGCTTCGAGATATTTTGTTGTAGGTCCTTGTAGTTGGAAATATGTCAAAAATTAGCACAAAAGTCTACCCTTTGAAACCGTCCACTTTATGGCTATTAATAGCAAGGTTTTGAATTCAAAATAAAGCAACCAAATCGTCCCCTTTTCCACAACTTGTGGCCGGCCGAGCATGAGAGAAAGAGGAATTTCAAATTTTATTTTTAGTAAACTTCAACCTTACCTTCACCTATAAATACCACAATCCTTTCACCTTTTAAAGTATCCCTCATCACTCATTCATCATTCTCTCTTCATTCCACTCTCTCATTTTTATTTCCCTTTTCCTTTTCCTTACACAGCTATTCCATTTCCCCTTCCATCCTTTGGCCAGAAAAAGCTTTGTCAAGAGACTTCCTTGGCTAGCCACCTTAAGAAACCCGTAGCAGAGGAGCACCGAACAGAATGGAGGAACACATCAGTCAGAAAGACCCGAAAGGCTGCTGAACTGAATTAGAGTTTACTCTTTCCTTCTTGTTATTTAATTTAATTATGTTTGCTATTTGTTTATTGTTGTTGACATCAACGATGATAGCTTGATCCTATTTGTTGGGATGATTATGTTAATTCAATAATATTTGTCTAATTCATGTTTAACGTGCTTGTGCCTCAATTGATCATGTTTTAAATTAAAATCAAGATGTATTTCATTCATACATGATTGGATACATTCAGGTTAGTTAAACGATCCTAACTAGATGATGGCTAGTAGACACATAATTGAAAAGTGCAATACTCAATTTAAATCATTAAACCCTACTAAATTAGAGATTTATAATACCTTTAGTTAGCTCTATTATCTTGCATAGTTTTTAGGTTTATGTGATTAAACTTTTTCAAACATAAATGTCCCTATTAGCTCGCATAAATACTAAGAAAGCCTTAGTTTAATATGATCAGTTAAATGCATATTTCACTAAGTAGAAGATTCTGAGAGGACATAATTTGGTTTCCAAACTCATTAAAGATCGACTTTCCATGGGATTTTTTCAAGCACTGTTAAGAATGATGAAAATGAATTGAGTTGACTAATATAATTATCGTATCTTATTTTGTAACAACCTATATTTTAGTGAAATCAGAACAGTAGTTTCGGGACCACAAATCTAAGTCAAAAGTAAAATTTGTTTTTATTTTATTAAATGGTCCGTGTTATGTTAGAAATGTCACGTGAAAATTTTGATACAAAAATTTTATTGATTAAATGTTTAATTACGAGAAGGACTAAATTGCATAAAATGAAAAAGTTGAATTCTAGTAGCTGTAGGGATTAAATAGTTATGAAATTCAAAACTTGAGGTTCTTATAGGGTAATTAGACCATTAAAGAAAAGCATGTAGATTTTTGGTGACTCGTCTATGGAAATTTAGAAAAAGGGCAAGGACTAAGTTGGAATTTGAAAAACATTTAATTAATTAAAAGATGAAAAGAAAATATCATCTTATTTTCTCATCTTCTTCAACCTAAAATACATGGAAACCTAAGAGAGAGAGAGAATAAACTTTCATGGCCTCATTGGGTAAGTTTCCTTGTCCCGTTTTTAGTAATTTTGATATTTTTGAAATCGGGATAGCTTAATCTGTAACATCCTGAATAGGGCCTATGCATTTTCAGTTTGATTGTATGAAATGACAAGTTTAAGCACTAAGAATAAATTTTTGATATTTTTGGAAACACGAAATGCATGAAAATGGAAACTCGAACATTTTGGAAACTCGAACATTTTGGAAAACATTTTGGAAACCTGAACATTTTGGAAACTTGAACATTTTGGAAACCTGAAGATGTAAGAAAAATGGCAAGTTACAGAGCCGATCGAAAATTTTAGGAAACTTAGAAATAAGGCCGGAATGACAAATTTTAAAGCCCAAAATAGGAAATAAGGGCAAGAGGGCCTTAAAAGAAAAAGTTGGTGAAATTTGACACACAATCGGGCTTGGAAAAGTGGCCTGAAGGTGTCACTTAAGGTTTATGGAAATGGCCTGAGTTCGAGTCACTTGGAAAGCAAATAATAAAGGTTTTATTTTGCTTCCAAGGCTAAGAGGTTGGACGGCACAAGCATCTAGAATTAGAGGAGTTTTAATTCCATAAATATATGATAAAATAAGTGATAAATAAAGGATTTTCTTTTACTAAGATAAATGAGGAGTTAAAGGATGGATTAAATACTTTTAATTTAATTAGGTGATAATAAATGGAGATAAAATTATCACTTGTGGGGAGTAGTGGCCAAGTTATGGACTCTTGGTCTAGCAATTTCAGTTAAAAGAGGAAAATTGAGACTATTCTCTCATCCATTCTAGCCTTGCCGAAATTTTGCTAACTCTCTCCCCCTCTCTGCCGAATTTTCCTTAAGCAAGAAACCATCCTCTCTTTTTCTATTTTCTTCTCCGTTTCTATTGTCAAAGCCGAATCTTTAGTAAAGGAGCAATCAACTACAACATCAAAAAGGGTAAGATCTGTGGTCAATCAACTTCTATTCTTTTCTTTTTACCAAAATTCGGGTACTAATCCCTATTCTTGTTCATGGCCGAATTTACCATGATCTCTTAGGTTTCTACCATCATCAAATAGAAGGATCAAGAATCCAAGGTAAGTGAGTTCATTCGGCCAAGGCCAAATCTTAGATATTCAAATCGAATTAATCAAAAACTAACCCATATTGAGATTTAGGATTTGGCCGATTCCAAGGAAGAGGAAGGTGAAGTTTTCGGGATTTAAAGTCCATAAAGTAAGCATCTAAGAGTATTCGGCCAAGGCTTGATCAAGTTCTTTAATTATTAAAAAGCCAAAAACTAACCCATATTGAGATTTAGGGTGGGCCGAATATCAGGTAAAGGAAAAACCAAACTTTAGGGATTTGAATAAACACCAAATCGGCAAAGGTGAGTCTTTTTACAAATCCTACTAGGATTTGGTTTTGTTTTAAGCCAAATAGGTTTATTAATGTGTATTATATGATGGCGAATATAGGGTTAATGATCTAAAGTTAGATCGGGATTTTCGAGATCTCAAGGAACCTATTAAGCAAATCGGTGTGTACGCACACTAACTTTCGATATTTCATATGGCAATTACTTTTATTATATGATTATACCAAAGTATGTGAATATGGCTAAGTACCCTAAAGTGGTACAAAAGTACTCGTGCACGCTTTCCTACTTGATAGGATTGTGAAATATGTTATTTTATAACATGCGAATATATGTATATGAATATGAAATTAAGTAAGTTATGCATGATATATAAATTTTTGGGGCATTCGGGATTTATGTGAAAGGGGAAGAGGTGTTGACTTCGGTCTCACCAACGTTATATGAAGGTGTTGACTTCGGTCTCACCAACGTTATATGGTAACTTCGATTACAAAATCTGAATTTGGTAACTTCGGTTACATTATTTTGAATATGGTGTCTATGACACAAATTATATGGGCGATGAGCACGTCGACTGCAGCGACTGCCTTCGATGGTGTGTAGCGGATGGAGGGTTGACTTAGTAGTCCCACGGTGTGGACCGGCAGTACGGTGGTGTGTAGCGGATGGACCATTAGGCTTGGGTTTGGGTTGCATCATCATTTATTTTTATATGAATTTGATTTGAACATGTATGCCTGATTTGTTGAATGTTAGTACTGTGTGCACATTGAGTCCATTGACTCACCCCATTGTGGGAAATATTTTCGGTGATGAACAAAGGATTTGACCGGGACGGTAGACCTTGAGGTGGCCATGATCCATTTAAAGATTTTATTTAAATTTGGACTTCATTTATTTATGTTTAGTACCTTTAATTTCATTTTTGGGTTTTATTTGATGTAATAAGGCCATAAGGCCCAGAGGATTTTCTTATTCTGCTTCACTTTAAATTATTATATTACGAACTATTATGATTAAAGATAAGTGTTTTTTTTTAAAAACCTTAAAAATTATTTGTCACCTTAATAAAATTGGATTTAAAAATTTAACTAAATGGGTTTCCAATCTAAGCCCGATCCACAACAACATTTTCTAAATATTTTTTTTTTAAAATTTCTCTAAGTATCGAAACTTTTTGAACCCAGTTTGTTTTAGGAACATACCAGATCCAGTTCAGGCTCGTGGGCGGGGTGTGGGGTGTTTCATAATCTATCTATTTGGGGGATTATGAAAAGTTATCAAGGTATGAAATTTGGGTCATGGATGAATATGCTGAAAATTAGAAATTTATGGTAGAAACTGAAAGGTTGTTGATAGATAAACAACTTTTACAAAGTGATTTTTGACGAAAACATGATTTAGGGACTAAAATGTAAATTGTGAAATTGAATAAAAAATGCTGAATTTTTATGAATACATGTGCTGTAAATTTTGTAATAAGATTTTGGTTAGGCTTGGAATAGGGAGTAAATTGCACAAGTTTCATTTTCCAAGCCTAGGGACAAAATTGAAATTTATGAAAAAGTTAAAGGCAAAATGGTAATTTTGCCTAGGACGTAAATTGAGTCCAAATGAGTATGAAATTTGAGAAATTGATGATTAAAACTATTTATATAGCACAAATTTGATGTTAGACCGAGGAAAAGAAAAAGTTTCAGATTAGTAGATTACTTATGCAAACAAGTGTCGAGGTAAGATCGTGTAACTTAATCGAGCATGTAAATGTGTTTAATTGAATGTTGTGTTTGTATGGAATGTAACTTATATTGATTTAAATTATTTGAATTCTATAATGAAAAACTTAATACATGCTTGAAATGGTGAAAAAGGGGTTAAGTCCCGATTGAATATTGAATTTCGATGAATATATGTGCTTTCCCGAAATGGATGAGGTCCTGCATTTGTTGCTAACAGATTTAGCTTGAACGAGTAATCCTATTGACCTCATTTTAGAAAGAATTTAGCCTGGACGGGTAATTATGATATAATACCTCTCGAGTATACGTTACGATTAGGGTTTAGCCTGGACTAGTAATCCTAATTGAGCTCTTCTGAGCATACGTTATATAAAGAATTTAGCCTGGACTGGTAATCCTATTATGAGATATGTGGCTGAAAGTGTTTTCCTTAATTAAGTGCCCTAATGGGTACTCTTGAAAAAGAATTGACGGTTTATTGAAACGTACACCTTAAGTGTACCACTTGAGTATCCATCGAAATTTCAATGATTCAACGGACATAAAACTCTTGACATGGTATGGGAATTATAAGATAAAATGATAATGTCTTGAAAGAATATTGCATGATGAGCTCATCTATCCTTACTTGATGTATATGTAAAGTTTGTGACTAACATGTTTGATTGGATGCATGTGTTTAGGCAATTTTGTCAAATAGATGGAAAACATGATATTTTATGCTTAGATTTAATAAACGAGAATTGTAAGTTTATTTTTCGTTATACGAACTTACTAAGCATGAAATGCTTACTCCATCTTATTTTCCCCTATTTTATAGTGCTCGGAAGCTCGCGAAGGTTGGAGATCATTGGAGCATCGTCACACTATCAACTAGCTTATTTTGGTATATGTAGTAAAATCATTTTGGTATAATGGCATGTATAGGACAACTTGGCCTTTAGTGGCTTGATAATGATGTTTGTAATCTAGCCATTGGAATGGCTAGTAATGGTTGTTTTGATATACTTGTAATGTCATGCTATGGTAGCTATATATATATGTTAAGTAGTTGATCAAATCAGGTTTAACACATGGATTGAACTAAGGTAAGATAGTAAACATGTATGCATGCAATGATATGCCATGTTGAATGATGAAAATTGCTTAATTTGAATGCTTGAAATGGTTGGAATGTGTTTGGTATGTTTTAGTGCAGGAAAATGGTAAATTTGGGTGACAAATGAGGCTAGGAAATGGCTTTATTTTGTCCACACGGGCGTGTGTCTAGACTGTGTGTGACACACGATAGGGTACATGGGCGTGTAGTTAGGCCGTGTGTCCCTTACACCTTAATTCTGAGAAATAGAATGCTCAGAATTGAGCACACGGGAAGACACACGGGCGTGTGTGGTACACGACCTAGAACACGGGCGTGTGTCTTGGCCGTGTGAAACCTGCACCTAATTTCGGAATGTATTAATTAACCACACGGCCTAGCACACAGGCGTGTGGCATGGCCGTGTTCACAAGTCAGAGAGTTACACGGGGTCGAACACGGCCTACAGTAAGGGCGTGTCCCTTGGACCACACGGGCGTGTGAGCCCTGCACCTTGGAAAATTTTTGAAATTTTGCAAAAAATTCTTATAGGTTCCGATTAAGTTTTGACTCGATTCTATTGCTCGTATTAGGCCTCGAGGGTCCATTTAAGGGACGTTACGAATGATTTTGAAGTTTGAATAGTAACTTGCATGAATTAATTGTAAATGTTTCTAAATGTTTTGATAATGCTCCGTAACCCTATTTCAGCGATGGATATGGGTTAGGGGTGTTACACGTTTTGTGTTGATTGTTTTTGTTACTAAAGCCATTCATTCATACATTTAGATAATTTTAACTTAGAGTTAATTGCATAGGGATCATCTTCCATCTAGCTAATTTAATTTAATCATCCACCACTCAAAATATTGTTGTGTTTTTACCACCAAATTGGTAACTTATAATTTTACAAATAATCAATTAACATACAAAGTCCCTATGGAGACGATAACTCATTTTGCTTATTACTTGAGCGACTGTGTACATTTGTACAAAATCCTATTACAAGTTGTTGGCGCCATTGCTGGGGACTGTTGCCTTAATCATTTTTAATGAAATTATTTTTGCAGTTTGGTTTTTATTTAATTTCTAAAATTAGTAATTTATTCTTTATTATTGATTTATTTATCAAGTGTTTATGAGCATAGATCGAATCATCAATCTATTATCTGTAGACCCTAAAATTAAATGGACATTTAGACAGAGAAGACGCGAGAGATTAACTGAAAGACAAACCGAGAGGGATCTTGGAAATCAAAATTATGGACAAGGTAATGGAGTCAATCATGTGCAAAAACCAATCCTTATATTGGATGATAGGGATCGTGCCATAAGACAATACGCTGTGCCACTCTTCAATGAATTAAATCCAGGAATTAGGAGGTCGGATATCGAGGCACCCCAATTTGAATTGAAACCAGTGATGTTTCAAATGCTCCAAATGGTGGGCCAGTTCAGTGATATGCCCACGGAAGATCCACATCTTCACCTTTGATTACTCATAGAGGTGAGTGATTCATTTAAGATAGCTGGTATGATTGAAGATACATCAAGGTTGAAGCTGTTTCTGTACTCGTTGTGAGGTCGAGCATGGTTCATTGCCACCAAGTTCAATATCTACATGGCAAGAATTTGCAGAAAATTTTTTGGTAAAGTATTTTCCACCGAGCAAGAACACAAAGTTACAAAATGAGATAACCACTTTCCAACAATTGGATGACGAGTCTTTATATGAGGTGTGAGAAAGATTCAGAGAATTTCTTCGTAAGTGTCCACATTATGGGATTCCTCATTGTATCCAGTTGGAGATGTTTTATAACGTTCTCAACGTACATACAAGATTAATCGTAGATGCTTTTGCAAGTGGTGTGATTTTTTCTGATTTTGTCTAAGTCTTATAACGAGGCTTACGAGATCATCGAAAGGATCACTAACAAAAATTACCAATGGCCAAAAAACTGAACAGTTTCTGAAAGATGAGTAGCTGGAGTGCATGAAGTGGACATGCTAACTTCACTATCTGCTCAGGTATCTTCTATTTCCTCAACGTTAGAACAGTTTACCACTAATGGTTTGAATAATTTTGGAGCACAATCACCAAGTCAGTATGATGTTGTTTCTTGTGTCTATTGTGAATATGGTCATTCTTTTGAGAATTTCCCTTCAAACCCCAAGTCTGTTTGTTATGTAAAGAATTAGTATCAAAATATAAGTGGACAAGGACCACAGTCCAACTTCTACCCAACATGGTGGAATCATTCAAACTTTTCTTAGAGTCACCAAGGAAATGGATTGAACAATCATATGCAGCATAGACGCAATCAATCCCAAGGGTTTAGTCAACAAGCTCTAAAACCACCTCAAATTGAGTCACCAAACAATTTGGAGGACTTGTTGAAGGCGTACATGGTGAAAAATGAAGCTTTGATCCAAATTCAAGCAGTAACACTGAAAAATCTAGAGAACCAAATGGGGCATTTAGCTACTAAGCTTTGTAGTAGACCACAATGAGCCTTACCGAGTGATACAAAAAATCTAAGGAGTTTGGGTAAGGAACATTGCAAGGTTGTTGCATTACGAAGTGGTAAGATTTTGGAACCCAACGAGGTTGTGATTGAAGATGAGCCTACTAAGAAGGAGGAAATCCAACCAATAGTTAATGTTCCTACAAAAAAAAATTAGATTTTGAAAAAACTGATGAGGTAAACACTAAATTAGTGAATTCTAAAAAGGTAGCACCTTGTTTTGCAGATTTACCTCCTCAAAAAAGTTGTCTGTATCAACCTAGAGTTCTATATCCTCAAACACTTCAGAAGAATAAGTAGAAACAAGAAGTACAATTCAAGAAATTCTTGGATGTTCTAAAGCAACTTCGCATCAACATTCTATTGGTAGAGGCTTTAAAACAGATGCCTAATTACATGAAGTTTATGAAGAATATTTTATCCAAGAAGAAAAGTCTTAGTGAGTATGAGAATGTTGTTTTGACAAAGGACTATTGTGCGTTCTTACAGAATAAGCGACCTCCTAAATTGAAAGACCTTGGAAGCTTTACGATACCCTATAACATTGGGAGAATCTTACTGCGGTAAAGCTTTGTGCGACCTTGGAGCAAGCATCTACTTGATGCCCAAATCTATTTTCAAACTGTTGGGAATAGGTGAAGTAAGACCCACTACTGTGACACTTCAACTTGTGGATCGTTCATTAGCATATCCTGAGGGAAAGATCGCGGATGTTTTGGTAAGAGTTGATAAGTTTATTTTTCCTGCTGACTTTTTTGTGTTAGACTTTGAGGCAAATAAGGAAGTTTCGATCATCCTAGGGAGACTTTTCCTAGCCACGAAAAGAACGTTGATAGATGTGCAAAAAGGAGAACTCACCTTGCGAGTTCAAGACGATAAGCTTACATTTAACATTCTGAAGGCCATGAAATTTCCTGATCCAATGGAGGAATGTTTAGTAATAGAGGAATTAAAAACCTTAGTTTATATGTAATGGGAGAGCAATATTGAAGAAGACCCGTTTGAGAACACGTGAGGGTCTGAACCATTGGAAGATGAAAAATGTAATGGAAACATGACTTTGATGGAAGCCAATCCAAGGAGTTATGTTCAACCACTGTGGTTTGAACCACTAGAGTTGGAAGTTTGAGAAATTACACAACCCAAGTTGTCAATCGAGGAACCGCCTAAGCTTGAACTAAAGGTAATTCTGTCACATTTAAAATATGTTTATTAAGGTAACAATTGTACTTTTCTTGTGATTGTTTCAGCAGAACTGACAGAACATCAAGAGGAGCAACTGATTGCTATTTTAAAGAAATTTAAAAAGGCAATTGGTTGGACCATAGTTGACATACGAGGAATAAGCCCTTCCTTTTGTATGCATAAGATTATTTTAGAGAAAGGTGAGCGAGGTAGAATCGATGGGCAAAGGAGACTTAACCCTATCATGAAAGAGGTTGTACGAAAGGAAGTGATCAAATGGTTAGATGCGGGAATTATCTACCCCATCTCAGATAGTTCTTGGGTAAGTCCGGTACAATGTGTACCAAAGAAAGGAGGAATCACAATTTTTGAGAATAAATGTAAAAAGATAATCCCAACGAGAACTATCACGGGTTGGAGGATTTGTATTGACTACAAAAATTGAACAAAGCCACATGTAGGGATCATTTTTCGTTATCTTTTATGAATTAGATGTTAGATCGACTGGCAGGTAACCAACTTTACTACTCTTTAGATGAATATTTGGGATACAACCAAATAGTTGTATCCTCAGAAGACCAACATAAAACTACTTTACTTGCCCATACAGTACATTTTCTTTTAGGCTAATACCTTTCGGCTTATGTAATGCACCTACCACATTTCAGCGATGTATGATTGCAATTTTCACGATATGGTTGAAAATTTTGTTGAGGTTTTCATGGATGATTTTTCTATTTTTTGTAACACTTATGATGTTTGTTTGAGTAATTTGGCTAAGGTACTAAAAAGATGCGATGAGACAAATCTTGTCCTTAACTGGGAGAAATGCCATTTTATGGTTAAGGAGGGAACTGTCTTAGGACATTAAATTTCAAAAAATGGAATTGAAGTGGATAGAGCAGAGGTGGATGTAATTGAAAGATTACCACCTTCAGTTAGTGTGAAAAGAGTTAGAAGTTTCTTAGGCCATGCTGGTTTTTATCGTAGGTTTATCAAAGATTTTTCAAAAATTTCTAAACCTTTGTGTATGCTTTCAGAAAAAGATATTATTTTTATTAACAAAGCATGTTTAAAAGCTTTTGATAAATTAAAAATCCGATTAATCCCAGCCCCAATAATTGTTACACTTGATTAGAACTCACCTTTTGTGTTGATGTGTAATATAAGCAATTTTGCTGTTGGAGCTGTGATAGGTCAAAAAAGAAACAAAGTGTTTCACTGTAACAACCTATTTTTCAGTGAAATTGAAACAGTGGTGTAACACCCCTTACCCGTATCCTATGTCAGAACCGAGTACGAGGCATTACCAGACTTAACAATACATTTGGTCAAATTAATTGACACATATACAAAATGACTTAGTCAAGCCCCTATACATGCCATAGTTTAAATCATTTATAAATAAAGATACCTATAGATAGCTTGATAGTGTGAAGCGATCTCCGACGACCTCCAACCCGAGCTTGTTTAGTAGGACTCTGTAACATGGGAAAGAAAAGGGGGTAAGCTTATAAAGCTTAGTAAGTTCATATGTAAAAAAATAATAAGCATTAGCTATGAATTTAGCTTACTGCTAAGCTGGCATAACTTGCATAAATAATGCTAAGTTCTTACTTTCCCAACTTACTCATTTGTAGCCTTATCAAAGCCTCAACATGACAAATCCTCACAACAAGTTCTCAATTTGATACAAACATTAAATCACATGCCTATACCTTATTACTCATGTTCACATTAATCTGTCTACTTGAATTGCTGTCACTAAATTATTTATTTCTTGAGCTACAGAGCTCTGAATTTAAAACTACTAATTTTCCCTGAAACTAGACTCATATATCTTTATACCATAAAATTTCCAGAATTTTTGGCTAATCCAATTAGTACAGTTTATTCATTAAAATTTCCCCTGTTTCACTGTTTGACTATTCTGACCACTTTTCACTACAAATAAATTTTCTCCTTGTACAGAATTAAAATGATGTTATAATTTGTTTAATTTGAAACTAGACTCATTAAGGATTTCAAGCATATAGCTTTTATCCCATAATTATTTTTTACAATTTTAATGATTTTTCCAAATCAGAATAGGGATTACGTAATCATTCTGAACCAATCTCACAAGAATTTAAATATCTCAAAATATAAAAATCCTTTGTTTTCTATATTTATTTTATATGAAAATAGACTCAATAATATTTACATAAATATCACATCCAACTTATAATTCAATTTATACTATTTTTGGTGAGTTTTCAAATTCATGTCACTGCTGCTATCCAAAACAGTTTTATTGTAAATTTTACTCTTTCATGATTGCTTTGTATTAATATCCATTTAATCATACATAACCCCAAAACATATCCTTAACTAGCCATTCCAATAGCTAGCCATTATCGAATATTTACATGCCATTCATTTTCCCTTTAACCTATACATCAACAACAAAACTTAAACTTATCATGTCACAATTTAATTTGGCCTAAAAGCCTCACACATAGTCATAAATCAAATTTATCACCTATTTATACATCATAAGTATAGACCTATCGTCACAAGGTCATCACAAGATCATTTTCATAGGTATGACTTACTCATTTACATTCTTACCAAATGTTCCATATACATCGAAATTTAGTACTCATGAATTTTGCGTACATACCGCACCCTTTCAACATGATCATACCTTGTCATTTCTTTGATATCATCTTGGATTTACCCATTGAAACTCTTGGGATACTAAGGATGGATACTGGAAAAACTCGTACATGATGTATCGTACCAATGCCATGTCCTGCACATGGTCTTACACTAGCTTTCATGTCGTGTCCGATGCCATGTCCCGACATGGTCTTACTCTAACACACATATCAATGCCGATGCCATGTCCCGCACATGGTCTTACATATTATGCCGATGCCATGTCCCGCATATGGTCTTACACTGCTCTCATATCATGGCCGATGCCATGTCCCGACATGGTCTTACACTGGCACACATATTGCCATGGTAATCATGGTCTTTACTATCAATTCATCACATGTCGAAATTCGATCATACTCCTACTCGCATTTCTCTTAATTTGATCTTTCAATACAATCTCGTAATTTTTATATTATTCATGATCCAATAATAACATACGAAATAACACATGGTATCAGTTAAACATTTAAACATATTAAATTTAATGCTTATTAACATACGAACGTACCTCGATACCAAAACGATCATTTTACCAACTTTCCCGATTTTCGATTTTCCTCACGTTCTAGGTCCAAATCTTGTTTTCTCGGGGTCATGAGCTTGGAAAGTTTAGAAGACCCTAGCCGTGTCTTCCCCTGGTAAATTTCATCCATATGAAGAAGATGGACAAATTTGGCATTTTAATTTTGTTTTTAATTCATTTAATTACCAATTTACCAAAATGCCCCTAACTTAAAAATATCCCATTTCACTTATCTAATGTCCATTTTTTGTCCAACAATTTAAACAATGGTCTAATTTCCATTTAAGGACCTCCAATTTAAAATTTCATAGAAATTGGACACTTCTAACATGTAGAACTCAACTTTTGAACTATTTATAATTTAATCCTTTTGACTAAATTGAGTGCCCAAACGTCGAAATTTTTGAACGAAATTTTTACGAAATCTTTCCGTAAAATTGTAGATCATAAAAACCTAATAAAAATAGAATTTTACTTGTCGGATTTGTGGTCTCAAAACCACTGTTTTGACTAGACCCAAATTTAGGCTGTTACAACTCTCCCCTCCTTTTAGTATTTTCGTCCCCGAAAATCTTACCGGAATGAAGTTGAATATTTTTCGCACAATATCCAACATCACTAAATAATCCTTTTTAAGACGATGCTTTTAGAAACACTTTGTCATCGATCTAAATCTCAATATAACTCAGTCAATTCTGTCAAATAATGAATCGATACATATTGAAATTACTATACTAATTCCGTCAAACGTTCGAAAATGACTCACTAGCATTTCTCTTGATCTGAAGATTGAGGGAAACCTAATACGAATCTGTCGACATATCAACATCTAAAAACAGAGTCAGAAGTACCAGGTTCATATTCGTATGCCCAAAACATTTACTTTAACTCTTTTGGGCCCTTTTGTCACTTACCATCCTTAATCAAATTAGGGAACGATTACGGAAAATTGAGTACTTCACTTCCACTTTGCCATAGTATAACTATGGTCTTACATATGATCACTTATCACTGATCAAATAAGCGTAGCTAAAGCTACCAGTTATTACTTGTCACTTGTAGCCGAAGATAATACTATTCACTGATCAGGTAGTCGGAGCTACCACTTTTCACTGATCAGGTAGCCGGAGCTACCACTTTTCACTGATCAGGTAGCCGAAGATACCACTTTTCACTTTCACTTCTCACTAATCAGAAGTACTCAAATTCGATGTTCCGCTCGATTTGATCATTTATTTGGTTTTCGCATTGTTGTTTTATTCTCAATTTATCAATACATATATCTTATCATACATTGTATAATTCATGAAATTAACATTTAATCATTTATTTTCAGCCATATGAACTTACTACCACTTATCCAAATAAAAAATTCTCTGTGAATGAAATGCTTTCAAAAGCACTTGACACACATCTAAGTTCAATACTCTTACCCATTAAAAGTTTAGACATCAGGTTCAAAGTCTGGTACATAACATTTCATACTCTTACTAGTATAACTACCTCGGAGTATCATCCATCTCTGTACTTCTCAAATAAACAGATAATTATCATTGTGCTAGACATCACAATATTATGTCTTTAACTTGCTGATATATATATATATATATATCAAGATCATTTGAAAAGTGAAAATCAATACACAGGTCTAAGTTGAACTTCCTATCATTCACACTTTGCCAACTTCAATTTCTTCTCAAATCTAGAGAAAGATTAAACTTATAGTAAAATTTACTTCAACTGTTACTCGTCGAAGCACTTAACTATACTGATGCCACAATACTCATACAGCTTAAAAGTCATAGTGCCATAATAAGACTAACTTCTCAATTACTTTAGTAGATAATGTCCCGGCTGAAAACAAAACATCTCGATCATCGGAAAAATTTAAACATAAATTTCCATAACAACCAATACAAAAGCACAATTTTTATACCTCTGGTAACTGTATCAAAGTGCTCTCACCATCAAGTCAAAACTTATAATCATCCTAAGCATTTTAATAATAAGAAGAAACCATTTTCATCAATAGAACATTTCCTACTGCTATCTCATGGCTGATTCTTTGAACATTAATTTATTAAGGAAACAGAAATAACAAAATCTCATAACATGGAGCTACACAAAAAAAACTCATAAGCACTAAAAATAATCTTAACAAAAGCCACACAATCTTCCTTTATTTTCATTGAGCAATAGCTAGTAAAACAAGGCATTAATATCATACGGACCTTACCGTCAACTTTCTATCTGTGTATGATGCAGGAAGCCAGAAAAGAAAGAGCAATTTCGATCACAACTCAAATAGACTACAATGCTTTCATCTACCTGTAAATTTAGCTGACATTCTCATACTATAGGAATTTCATTCGAAATCTTGCATATATATATATATATATATATATACACCTCCGGGAGTAAATAAACACATATAATAGTCGGAAGAGATTGCTGTAATTTCTTAACCATAAACACTGCATTCAGTCACTAATACATCTCGATCATGATTTCACTAACTAATTCTGTCTTTACTAATTTGATATTATTCCAATTGCAAATAGAAATAAATTCAAAATAAATTCCGGCAATCACATACTTTAGGTCTCATACTTGGATGAGTTAATTAACTGAGCCTGACCTTTCTTTAACTATAACATTTTGGAATCCGAATGATCTTCATATTAATCTGACATCTTTTCTGCAACTGTGTTCATTTACTAAACCATTCTCAACTCTGATCACGTTGTTAGTTAATCTACAACTCAACTCTTTAGCCTTCCAATTGTAAACCCATTCGATCTGAATTTCATAAATTTTTTTTATAACATACCTTATTAGAAGGGGGTGAAGTTGAAACGCCTCTGACTTGCCTCTTATATATATTCATGCATATAACTTAACACTCATCAATATATATTTTGTTTCAAGTAACTCAACATGCATACTCATTTTACACAACCTTACTATCATCTTATACAAACAAGTGCACTTATACTTTCATTCATAAATCTCAAGTAAAATTACTCATAACAGTCACTTAATTTTACAAGTTATACTCATAGCATCATACAAATGCCAATCAAACAAGGACACTTATCATAGTATAGACTTTCCTTTCATCTCATCTTTCATATTTCAAAAGCAATTCCTATCCACAATTTATATATCATCACATAAACATCATAAACTATTATTCTTACTTTTTACGAGTCTCAATTAATCATAAACACACTGTTTGCACTATCAAAGTTAGCTCGGTTGAAGTGCACATCTGTCTAATAAAATAATTTACATCAGTGCCGGGAGTCGTCACACTATCACATCTCATTATGGCATGAATAGCTAGACTCTCACACTCACTATGGTAGTCCGAGAACCGACTAAACCATAGCTCTGATACCACTAAATGTAATACCCCTTACCCGTATCCTATGTCGGAACCGAGTACGAGGCATTACCAGACTTAACAATACATTTGGTCAAATTAATTGACACATATACAAAATGACTTAGTCAAGCCCCTATACATGCCATAGTTTAAATCATTTATAAATAAAGATACCCATAGATAGCTTGATAGTGTGAAGTGATCTCCGACGACCTCCAACCCAAGCTTGTTTAGTTGGACTCTGTAACATGGGAAAGAAAAGGGGGTAAGCTTATAAAGCTTAGTAAGTTCACATGTAAAAAAATAATAAGCATTAGCAATAAATTTAGGTTACTACTAAGTTGTCATAACTTGCATAAATAATGCTAAGTTCTTACTTTCCCAACTTACTCATTTGTAGCTTTATCAAAGCCTCAACATGACAAATCCTCACAATAAGTTCTCAATTTGATACAAACATTAAATCACATGCCTATACCTTATTACTCATGTTCACATTAATCATCTACTTGAATCATTGTCACTAAATTATTTATTTCTTGAGCTACAGAGCTCAATTTAAAACCTCTAATTTTTCTAAAACTAGACTCATATATATTTATACCATAAAATTTCCAAAATTTTGGCTAATCCAATTAGTACAGCTTTATTCATTAAAATTTCCCTGTTTCCTTTGTTTGACTATTCTGACCACTTTTCACTACGAATAAATTTTCTCCTTGTACAGAATTAAAATGATGTTATAATTTGTTTAATTTGAAACTAGACTCATTAAGGATTTCAAGCATATAGCTTTTATCCCATAATTATTTTTATACAATTTTAATGATTTTTCCAAATCGAACAGGGGATCATGTAATCATTCGAACCAATCTCACAAGAATTTAAACATCTCGAAATATAAAATCCTTTGTTTTCTATGTTTCTTTTATATGAAAATAGACTAAATAAGATTTAAATCAATATCTCATCCAACTTATAATTCAATTTCTACTATTTTTGGTGAGTTTTCAAATTCATGTCATCTTCTTTGTCCAAAACAGTTTTATTGTAAATTTTACTCTTTCATTATTGCTTTGTATTAGCATCCATTTAATCATACATAACCCCAAAACATATCCTTAACTAGCCATTCCAATAACTAGCCATTATCGAATATTTACATGCCATTCATTTTCCCCTTTAACCTTTACATCAACAACAAAACTTAAACTTATCATGTCACAATTTAATTTGGCCTAAAAGCCTCACACATAGTCATAAATCAAATTTATCACCTATTTATACATCATAAGTATAGGCCTATCGTCACAAGGTCATCACAAGATCATTTTCATAGGTATGACTTGCTCATTTACATTCTTACCAAATGTTTCATATACATCAAAATTTAGTACTCATGAATTTTGTGTACATACCTGTACCCTTTCAACATGATCATACCTTGTCATTTCTTTGATATCATCTTTGGATTTACCGATTGACACTCTTGGGATACTCAGGATGGATACTCGGGAAAAACTCGTACATGATGTATCGTACCAATGCCATGTCCCTGACACGGTCTTACTCTAGCTTTCATATCGTGGCCGATGCCATGTCCCGCACATGGTCTTACTCTAGCACACATATCAATCTTGATGCCATGTCCCGGACATGGTCTTACACTCTCTCATATCATGGTCGATGCCATGTCCTGCACATGGTCTTACATGGCTCTCATATCATGGTCGATGCCATGTCCCAGACATGGTCTTACACTGGCACACATATTGCCATGGTCCAACCATGGTCTTTACTATCAATTTATCACATGTCAAAATTCGATCATACTCCGCCCTGCATTTCTCTTAATTTGATCTTTCAATACAATCTCGTAATTTTTATATTATTCATGATCCAATAATAACATACGAAATAACACATGGTATCAGTTAAACATTTAAACATATTAAATTTAATGCTTATTAACATACGAACTTACCTCGATACCAAAATGACCATTTTACCAATTTCGATTTTCCTCACGTTCTAGGTCCAAATCTTATTTTCTCGGGGTCATGAGCTTGGAAAGTTTAGAAGACCCTAGCCGTGTCTTCCCCTGGTAAAATTCGTCCATATGAAGAAGATGGACAAATTTGGCATTTTAATTTTGTTTTTAATTCATTTAATTACCAATTTACCAAAATGCCCCTAACTTAAAAATATCCCATTTCACTTATCTAATGTCCATTTTTGTCCAACAATTTAACCAATGGTCTAATTTCGATTTAAGGACCTCCAATTTAAAATTTCATAGAAATTGGACACTTCTAACATGTAGAACTCAACTTTTGCACTATTTACAATTTAATCCTTTTGACTAAATTGAGTGCCCAAACGTCGAAATTTTTGAACGAAATTTTTACGAAATCTTTCCGTAAAATTGTAGACCATAAAAACATAATAAAAATATAATTTTATTTGTGGATTTGTGGTCTCAAAACCACTGTTTTGACTAGACCCAAATTTAGGCTGTTACAAGTGGTTTCAGGACCACAAATTCGATCCAAAAATAAGGTATATTTTTATTTCATTATATGGTCCATATAATGGTAGACATGTCGTGTGAAAGATTTTGATACGAAGATTTTATCGATTAAGTGTTTAGTTACGAGAAGGACTAAATTGCATAAAATGCAAAAGTTGAATTCTAGTAGCTATAAGGATTAAATAGCTAGGAATTCAAAACTAGAGGTCCTTATATGGTAATTAGACCATTAAATAAAATTATGTTGATTTTTGGTGACTCATCCATGGAAAAATTAGAAAATAATAGGGCCTAAATTGGAAATTAAAATAATTGATTAATTAAAAGATGATAAAAAGAAATATCACCTTATTTTTCTCATATTCTTCCCCAAAATTATATGGAAACCCTAGGGGAGAGAGAAGAAACTTTCAAGGCTTAATTGGATAAGTTTCCTTGTCCCATTTTTAGTAATTTTGATATTTTTGAAACCGAGATAGTCTAATCTATCTATTTGGGGGATTAATTTGAAAAGTTATCAAGGTATGAAATTTGGAAAATGGATGAATATGCTGAAAATTAGAAATTTATGGTAGAAAATGAAAGGTTGTTGATATATAAACAACTTTTACACAGTGATTTTTGATGAAAACATGATTTAGGGGCTAAAATAAAAAGTGGTGAAAATTGTTGAAAAATTATGAAATTTATAGAAAATATGTGCTGTAAATTTTATGTTGGAATTTTGGTTAGGCTTGGAATAGGTAGTAAATTGCACAAGTTTCATTTTCCGAGCCTAGGGACGAAATTGGAATTTATGGAAAAGTTAGGGGCAAAAAGGTAATTTTGCCTAGGACATAAATTGAGTCCAAATGAGTATGAAATGTGTGAAATTGATGATTAAGTTATTTATATAGATTCGAACAACTCAAATTCAAGGTTAGATCAAGGAAAGGAAAAGGTTTCGGATTAGTAGATTACTTACATGAACAAGTGTCGAGGAAAGTTCGTGCAACTTAATCGAGCATGTAATTATGTTAATTGAATGTTGTGTTCGTATGTAATGTGACTTATAGTGATATGCATTGCTTGAATTCTATATTGGAAAATTTAATACATGCTTGAAATTGATGAAAAAGGGGTATGTCCCGATTGAATATTGAATTCCAATGAATATATGTGCTTTCCCGTAATGGATGAGGTCCTGCATTTGTTGCTGACAGATTTAGATCAGATGAGTAATCCTATTGACCTCATTATAGAAAGGATTTAGCTTGGATTGGTAATCCTGATATAATACCTCTTGAGTATACATTATGATTAAGGTTTAGCCTGGACTGGTAATCCTAATCGAGCTCTTCTAAGCATACATTATATAAATGATTTAGCCTAGACTGGTAATACTATTATACGATATGTGGCTCGAGAGTGTGTTCCTTGATTAAGTGCCCTAATGGGTACCCTTGAATAAGGATTAGTGGATTATTGAATCGTACACCTCGAGTATACTACTTGAGCATCCATTGGAATTTCAATGATTCAACGGACATAAAACTCTTGACATGGCATGAGAATTATGAGATGAAATGATAATGTCTTGAAAGAGTATTGCATGATGAGCTCATCTATCCTTACTTGATGTATATGTAAAGCTTGTGGCTAACATGTTTGATTGGATGCATGTGTTTAGGCAATTTTGTCAAATGGATGGAAAACATGATATTGTATGCTTAGATTTAATAAATGGGGTTGGTAAGTTTAGTTTCTGTTATACGAACTTACTAAGCATGAAATGCTTACTCTGTTATTTTTCCCTGTTTTATAGTGCTCGGAAGCTCACGAAGGTTGGAGATCATTGGAGCATCATCACACTATCAACTAGTTAATTTTGGGTATACATAGAAAAATCATTTTGGTATAATGGCATGTATAGGATAACTTGGCCAATAGTGGCTTGAAAATGATGTTTTGTAACCTAGCCATTGGAATGGCTAGTAATGGCTTATTTTGGTATGATTAAGTAGGCTACTATGGTACATTCAAATGTGTTATGTTAAGTATATATGATCAAACGATGTTAATGCCTAAGTTAATCCAAGGTAAGTTTATAAACACATATGCATGTAACGGTATGTTATGATGAATGATGGAATTTGCTTAAATTGAATGCTTGGAATGGCTGGTTTGTACTTGGTATGTTTTAGTGCAGGTTTATGGTAAATTTGGGTGACAAATAAGGCTAGGAAATGGCTTTATTTTGTCCATACGGGCAAACACACGGGCGTGTGTCCAGATCGTGTGTGACACACAGCTTGGTACATAGGTGTGTGGTTAGGCCGTGTGTCCCCTGCACTTTAATTTTGAGAAGCAGAATACTCAGAATTGAGCACATGGGTAGAGACACAGGCGTGTGTCTCAGCCATGTGTGCCACATGGCCTAGAACACAGGCGTGTGTCTTGGCCGTGTGAAACCTGCATTTAATTTCAAATTGAATTAATTAACCACACGGCCTAGCACACGAGCGTGTGGCATGGCTGTGTGCAAAAGTCAAAAAGTTACACGGGGTCGAACACTGGCTATAGCACAGGCGTGTCCCTTGGACCACACGGGCGTGTGAGCCCTGCACCTTGGAAAATTTTTGAAATGTCGCAAAAAATTCTCAGAGTTTTCGATTAAGTCCAGACTCGATTCTAATACTTGTATTGGGCCTCGAGGGTCCAATTAAAGGACATTTTGTATAATCTCAGTGGATGAATAATGATTATAATAAAATGTTTGTAAATGTTCTAAAAATTTCTAGTAATGCTTCGTAACCCTGTTCCACCGACGAGTATGGGTTAGGGGTGTTACATTAACCCTATCTACTATGCAAGCAGAACTTTGACAGGAGCCCAACTCAATTATATAGTAATTGAAAAAGAACTCTTTGCTATAGTTTTTACTTTTGACAAGTTCCATTCATATCTTATGAGTACCAAAGTTACAGTGTTTACCGATCATGCGACCATTAAGTATTTACTCAAGAAGAAAGATGCTAAACCGAGGCTAGTTCGATGGATACTATTACTCCAAGAATTTAACCTTGAGATCTGAGACAGACACGGTGTTGAAAATCAAGTAGCTGATCATCCGTCAAGTCTAGAACAAAATGAGGTAACTTCTTCACTTCTTCCAATTAATGAGAATTTTCCTAACGAGCATATCTTCGAGGTAATTCGAATTCATGAAACACAATGGTTTGCTAATTTTGCCAATTATTTATCATGTTTAATAATTCCTTGAGAAATGACATACCAACAAATGAAGAAATTCCTTCATGATAGTCGGTATTATTTCTGGAGGACTTATTTTTTTGTAAACAATGTCCAGATAACATAATAAATAAGTGCATAGCTGGAAGTGAGATTTACGATATTCTATACCATTGCCATTCATCTCCAAGCAGGGACACTTTGGTAGTTCTCGCACTGTAACACCCCTTACCTGTATTCGACACCGAAACAGGGTACGAGGCATTACCGGACTCACATCACAAGCTATCATTCAATTTTGAGTCATAAATTTGTGTCCAAATTAAAACCAATCATAAAGTCCCTAATACGAGCCTATGAGGCCCAAAAAATGCTTTAGAAGTGGTTCGGGATGAAACTGAGAACTCATGAAATTTTTACAAAATATAGAAAATTTTTGGTAAAAGCAAGGCTCACATGCCTGTGCAGTCTAAGGGACATGCCTGTGTGACCCTGGGACATGCCCGTGCTGCAGGCCGTGTTCTATTTAGGTTTCTTTCTGACTTGTGCCACATGGCCATGCCACAAGCCCGTGTGCTAGGCCATGTTGTAAATTAATTTAATTCGAATTAGGTGTAGGTTTCACACGGCCACGACACACGCCCGTGTTACAGGTCGTGTAGCACACACAGCTGAGACACATGCCCGTGTCTCTGCCCGTGTGCTCAATTCTAGACATTATGTTTCTCAAAATTAAGGTGCAGGGGACACATGCATGCCCATGGGACAGGCTATGTATCACACATGGCCTAGACACACACCTGTTTGTCTACCTGTGTGGACAAAATAAAGGCTATTTACCAAGCCCTTTTGCCACCCTCACTTGCACATACCTAAACAACATCACATGGCACAAATCCAAATATATAAATGCAACCAAAACCACTGCAACCATGGCAATAACATGACATTTAAAACACAACATCTATCATGCTTAAAACATCATACTTTGTCAAACTCAAACATACCACAAGCACATCTACAAGCATTCAATATGATTATTTTCAATTTGTATAGTCTAGCCCAATTTCACCAACTTACCATCAAGCCAATTCTCCCCATTTAACACCTAAGTTATTAAGCCACAAACAATCATCTACCAAGCAAGTAAAAGGCATATCACAAATAACATTAGCCCATGCATAACTCACATCAAATTTAACCAAGATAGGCCATCTTTCAAAGCCTTATACAAAATAAAACATTTATCAATTACAAGCCAATACTTTTGGCTATATCATAATGACACATATACCCAAAATTACCAAGTTCTTATACATGCCATACTTTCAAAAATACTAAGATCATCAATACCCAAAATGAGAGAGTTTGATAGTGTGATCCGAATCTCCGACGATCTCTGATCCTAGTTAGCTTGGTGACACTATAAAACATGGAAAATAAATGGAGTAAGCTATATAGCTTAGTAAGCTCATATGTAAGAAATAAGCAACCCTGCCATATATATAACATTCAAATAATATAACATAGTAAAATGTAAATTTACCATAGTCTCATGATCATAACTCGTTCCATCATAAAACTTACCTCATATTCATCATTTTGAACATTTAATAGATATGAGCTTCATGTACATACCTATACCATATCTAAATGAATTTACACATATTCTCATCTTTGACATACCTGTGAACCACTCGGAATAACAATGTCGAATACTCGGGAATTTTGCACACTAAATGCCACATATGTACCCAAAGCTACCTAAGTCTCATATCACATAATCGCTCGCTCTCGAGCTGTCGACGGGCCTGCTCACACAAGCTGTCAGTCAAGACTTAGTTACACGGTGTTGCTCACACAAGCTGTCAAGTATCTGCAACATATGCCAGTATAATCAGCCACTGGTAGGACGTACGAGACCAACACCCGGATCACGTAATCACATAACACATGGTAACCCTAGTGACATGTCACTTGTATCCTAATCTATTCCTAAGGTTCAACCGATTTCTCACTTACTGAATCATCGTCGAACTCGTTCGTGGAATTATACTCATTCACATAATCAAACATACAATTCATGCAATGTTAAAGCATTTAAATACAATTATTTTAAAGTTTATTTTTAACATACGAACTTACCTCGATACAAAATGGCTAATAGTTCGATTTAGTCCACAACCTTGTTCTTCCCTAGGTCTAGGTCAGAACCTCATCTTTCTTGATCTATAATACCACATTTAACTCATTCAATCATAACATTATTCAATTTAATCCCAAAAACACCTTATGGCAAAAATTACATTTTTGCCCCTAACTTTTCAACTTTTTACATTTTAGTCTCTAGGATCTTAAAATGGTTTTTTATTCGATTTCATCACACCTAAGCCTAGCATGTAACAGCCTGATTTTGGGCCTAGTCAGAATAGTGGTTTTGGGACCACAAATTCAACATAAAAAAATTTATTTTTATTATATTTTTGTGGTCTATGATTTCACAAAATGACTTCATGAAAATTTCGTTCGAAAATTTTGACGTTTGGGCACCCAATTTAGTCAAAGGACTAAATTGTAAAAGTGCAAAAGTTGAGTTCTACATGTTAGAGGTGTCCAATTGTTATGAAATTTTAAATTGGTTGTCCTTAAAATTGTAATTAGACCATTGGTTAATTTGTTGGACTAAAATGGACATGAAATAGGTGAAATAGAATTTTTTAAGTTAGGGGCATTTTGGTCATTTAGTGATTAAATGATTAAATAAATAAAATTAAAAGCCAATTTTTGTCCATGTTCAAACCCATGACCGAGTTTCACAAGGGGAACCATGGATAGGGTTTTTCAAGCTTCCAAGCTCGATTGTAAGTCCGTTCTAGCCCCGTTTTTAATGATTTTTACGTTTTTGAAATCCTCGTAACAAGATCTATCTATTTCTACCACTAATTTGAGATATGGTTAAAGTATAAGGTTTTGAACCATTATGAATATGTGTGTATTTTTGTGCTTAATGGTAGAAAATACATGTTTATGGTTAGAGAAATGACTTTTACTAAGTGATTTTCGGTAAAAATGCCTAAAAGGACTAATTTGTAAAAGTTATAAAATATGTCATAAAAGTTTTTTTTAATGGAAATTGTGGGTGGTTGTAGTGATGAAAATGGTTTGGCTAGGCTTAAATCACAAATAAATTGAATGAAAATCATTTTACGAGCCTAGGGGTAAAAGTGCAAATATGACAAAGTTTAGGGGCAAAAATGTAAATTTACCAAGTTGTGAATTTCGGCTAATTTTAGTAGTAGGATGAATAAATGAGTTAAATGTGTTGTTATAGATTAAGGAAAATGATATTTGGACTAAGAATGGAGGAAATACAAAGAATATGATGAATAAGTCCTTTTCACCGATTGTGCTACCGAGGTAAGTTTGTATGTAAATAAAGCATCTTTTTTACTTACGTTTTCACATTTTGATATATTTTCTGTAATGTGGCTGAATATTTATTGTAATTGATAAAATATCGATAAGTGATAAATTTCCTGTTGAACCTTAGGAATAAAAATGGATATGAATGACATGTTCACTAGGGACCTATGTAAAATTTATGTGAAACTGTGACTAAGTGAATCCGGGTGCTGGTCTTAAGCTCTACCAATGGTTGGGTATACCGACATGTGTTGCAGATACCTGACAGCTTGTGTGAGCAGCACTGAGTAGTAACGAATGACTGATAGCTTGTGTGAGCAGACTTGTGAAAGTGAATAGCTCGAGAACGAGCCTCTATGTGAAAAGTGATGTGAAGTAGATTTTGCTACAAGTGTGGCACTTATGTGAAAACTTCCGATGTACCAATAATATTCCGATGTGTTCAACGAGAAAATGACTAAGTGTAATTGAATGTGATTATGTGATGAACAAGTGCAGGTACATGTGTATATATATTCATGAGCAATGTGCTCGATATGTGATCGAACTTTGGTAAGGTTGACATGGAGTAAGTGTTACAATGAAGACTTGTAAATATTTGATGATGACTAGCTATTGGCATGGCTAACTATTGATATACTTTAGTGTTATATGCGTGTAAATGTGAATTAATACAAAGAAAACATGATAGAGTAAAATTAGCAATAAAATAGTTTGGACAGCAGCAGTTGTATCAGTTTGCAAAATCACCAAAAAAGGTTGAAATTGAATTAGAGGTTGAATAAGATATCAAATTCAATCTTATTGAGTCTAATTTTACATAAAAGAAACGTTGTAAGCAAAATAATTTCATATTTGAATTTTTGTGAGGCAGAGTTAGAATTATTTCGGAATCCCCTATTCTCACTTGGGAAAATAGTTAAAAATTGTAAAAAGTATAATTATAGGTTATAATTTACATGCTTAAAATATTTAATGAGTCTATTTTCAAAAGAAACAAATGGAAAAATCATTTGAATTCTGTACGAGGAGATAATTAATTTTTTGTGAAGAGGGGTCGGAACTGTCAGACAGCGGAACAGGGGTGACTTTAATGAATAAACTGTACTTATTGGCTAATCCAAAAATTCTGAAAATTTTATGGTAAGAATATATGTAAGTATAGTTTCAGGAAAAATTAACGGATCTTAATTTAGTGTTTTGTAGCTCAAGATATAAATAATTTAGTAACTGTGACTCGAGTAGACAGCTTGAGATGAACATAAATAAATAGTGAAATTTTGTGCAATTATGATTGTATTATCTTGAGAACATATTGTGAAGATTTATAAAAATCTATTAATAAATCACTTATTATTTACATGCCTACTTACTAAGCTATAATACTTACTCCCCTTCCTTTCCTTTTTCCTATTGTGTCACAGATGCTAGCTCGAGTTGGAGGTTGTCGGAGATTCTATCAAACGAACAAGTTATTGATTGGTATTGTATCAATGATCTTCAAGTATTTTTAAATCTATGGCATGTATAGGGACTTGATTATGTGTGTGTATGTTATAATTAGTTGGCCTAGAATGTTGGCCTATGCTATTTGATGGTTATTATTGTATAAGGTTGTTTAATGTGGCTAATAATTGTTATGTTATAAGTCTATGATGATGCAGTTCAGGGATGTTTATACTTGCATGTGTTGGATGATTAAATGTGTGATAATTATGAGTGGTAAATGTGTTTGGTTGTGTAAGTTGCATGATGTGAATGGTTAAATGTGTGTGTGTGTGATTATGCATGATGAATGTGGTTTGGAAATGGTATGTCGATGTCTTAGTGTGGATGTTTTAATGCTTAATAATACCATGTTGTGTGATGATAAATTTGTAGAAGTGTATAAGTGTTTTGGGGGTGGAAAAGGGCTTGGTAAATAACCTTACTTGCGGCCACACGGGCAGCCACACGGCCATGTGCCAAGGGTGTGTGAAGTCAGCACTTGATTTTCGAAAATTCAAAATGCCACATGGCCTAACACATAGGCGTGTATCTCGGCTGTGTGAAGGACATTATCTTGGACACAGGCGTGTGCGCCTGTTTTTCAAGAAATTTTTTAATGTTCCAAAGTTCTCGATTTAGTCCCGGACCACTTCCAAAGTATGTATTGAGCGTCGTAGGCCCTATTTAGAGACTCAAAGATAAAAATTGAAAAGTTTTAATTTGGATGAAATTTTATGACTATGTTTAATATGTTTACAAGTGTATGTGTTTCGATAATGCCTCGTACCCTATTCCGACATCGAATTCGGGTAAGGGGTGTTACATTTAGTGGTATCAGAGCTATGGTTTAGTCGATTCTCAGACTAACATAGCGTGTGCAAGAGTCTAGCTATATATGCCATATGTGAACTGTGATAGTGTGATATCTCTCGACTCCGATGAGATTGTTTTGTTAAAGTAGAGAAGCTTTCCAACTGAGTTACCGTCGATAATGCTGAAAGGGGATAAGTAAGTTCGTATAACTTAGTGAATTTATTGATCTGCTTGAATTGATCTTTGTGATTTGTGATGATATGTATGTGTTAATAGATACAATGGATTAATCATAAGTTGAGGAATATTGATAAAATGTTATCGTTTCGATTGAACATTGCATTTCGATAAATCAGAGTGACTTTTTGCAGTGAATAACATGAAAAATTTGTTTTGAGATGAGCTTATTACAATTGGTTGATATTCATATGTGATAATGTTGAATGTGTTACTAAGATATTTGAAAATGTGTTCATGATTAGTAGAAACCTAGAGATGTGTATTCAAAGTACATGATATTGTGTTGATATTGAATGCTATGCTATATGCGTGTATGTATGAGAGTCAAAAATTTAAAGGCTTTACAATCTTCACCCCCTTACTGGTATAGTGTCATATGACGAAGTTCACTAGATTTACATTGAAAAAGCTCACAAGTGGGGGAGTTCAGTGGTGGAATTATTAATAATGTGATCGAGATGGGAATGACTTAGCGAGTAAAAATGATTATGAGAGAGATATCAGATTATTCTAAATATTATTTGGAATGCACAATGCCACGGATAGAGAATAAGTTAATCTCGGCTAATCGACTCATTCAGGTATGATGTCTAAAGACTGTACTTATTGGGAAATCTTCTGAATTGATTTTTGTTAATGAATGAAATATTATGGGATTAATGATGACAGAATTAGTCTGAGGAATGATGTTTGAATTGTAAAGATGTTTGAATATGACAGCTACAGTTGAGTAATTTATGACTATCTCTTCTGGATATTCTATGTATTCATACATTCTCAGAGGCATATGTAATTGTTCGTTTTTTGATGAAAGCATCGTTGGTCTGATTGATTTATGATCGGCATTCCTCTATCTTCCATTGGTATTCTATTCCATTACGTCTGAGATAAAAAGTTGACAGTGAATTCATATGAAACTATTCTTCTATTTCTTCTGGCTATTGTTCTATTTATATCTGTATAGATTATATATTATCTCTGTTACAATTGATTTTAGAATGTATGAATAGTATTTCTCTTTCTTCTGGTTTTCTCTGAAGAATCGTCAAGATTCTCTATTATTTCATATGAGTGGTGCCCTCGGACATTCAGTATGGTCTAATATCTCGATTTCATCATCTCGATTTTCTTATGATCCTTTTTGTTTAATTTATCAAGTATGGCTTATCTTTGAAGTCTATATCGGAAAAAGTGTGGATTTTGGCAGTCAAGTTCAAATTGTGTACTGATTTTCTCCCCTCGGATAATTTTGATTGTTATCAGTGAGTTCAAGCAAGATGTTATGTTTCGTCTGAGTTAATATAGTTAGTAAATATCTATGACTGGCATGTTGAAAGAACTATGAAAGATTGTATGTTTGAACTGTCCTAACAACATGAAGAGGTGATCACTGTCGGATGTTATTGAATAATTAAAATCAACTCGGTTGTTTCAATCAAAATGAGCTGTTCAATTAGAAGATAAAATAAACTGTAACACCTATTACCCGTATCCTTCGCCGGAATAGGGTACGAGGTATTACCGGACTTAATCACATATAACCGATCATTTCTGAGTCACAAATTTCCATTCAAATTTAAAACTTTAAAATACTTAGAAAATTTTACCACAAAAAAGGCCACACGCTCGTGTGGCTTGGGACATGCCCGTGTCCTCGACCCATGTAACTCTCTGTTTATGATGTCATCAACCATTTAGGGTCGCATGGCCAAGTCACACGCCGTGTGCTAGGCCGTGTGGCCATCCTTGTGGATGAAAGTTAGGCTATTTACCAAGCCTTTTTCCATCCAAAAACTCTTCCACACTTGTATCAAGTTTGTTAACACACACATGGCATTTTTTTAGGCATCCCAATAACCACATCATGGCATTTGCACACCATTTATAAATCACATTCATCATGCACAACCATACACACACTTAACTAATCATAGCATATAACTTACTCAACCATTCACATTTAGTATTTTCCAGACATAATTATCACACATTCACTCATCCAACCCAAACAAGCATGCACATCTATGTAATGCTTCATCATAGACTTATAACATAACAAATATTGGCCACATCAAATGGCCTTATACAATAATGACCTTCAATTAGCATAGGCCAATATTCTAGGACAGCTCATAATAACATGTACAAAAATGACCAAGTCCTTGTACATGCCATAGACTTAAAAAGCTAGAATAAAAATCATCGATACCAATCCATAGCTTCTTAGTGTGATAGAATCTCCGACGACCTCCAACTCGAGCTAGCATCTATGACACTATAGGAAAAATAAAGGAAGGGATGTAAGCTATATAGCTTAGAAATTTAGCATGCAAATAATAAGTAATTAATTAATATGTTTTTACCAATCCTCACAATATGTTCTCAAGATGATACAATCATAATTGCACATAGTTCCACTATTTATTCATGTCCATCTCAAGCTGTCTACTCGAGTCACAGTCACTAAATTATTTATATCTTGAGCAGCGGAACTCCAAATTAAGATCCGCTAATTATCACTAAATCTAGACTCACATATCTTCTTACCATTAAAGTTTCAAAATTTTTAGTTCAGCCAATAAGTACATTTTATTCTTTAAAGTCATCCCTATTCCGCTGTCTGACAATTCCGAACCCTCTTCACTAAAAATTAATTATCTCCTCGTACGGAATTTGGATAATGTTCTTGTTTATTTCTTTTGAAAATAGACTAATTAAGGATTTTAAGAATATAAATTATAACCCATAATTATTTTTATACAATTTTTATTGATTTTCCAAATTCAAAACAGGGGATTTCAAAATCATTCTGACCTTGGCTCACAAAAATTCAAATATCTTAGAACTTACACCATTTCTTTTATGCGAAAATAGAATCAATAAGATTTAATTTCATATCTTATTCAACTTCTAATTAAATTTCCACCATATTTGGTGATTTTTCAAAGACACATAACTGCTGCTGTCCTAAAACTGTTTTATTGCAAATTTTACTCTTTCATAATTACTTAGTACTAACTTTCATAGTAACACTTACCCCATATCAAACTTACCAAAGTTCGATCACCTATCGAGCACATTGCTCATAAATTTACACACACACATACCTGCACTTATTCATCACTTAGTCATATTCGTTTATACTTAGTCATTTCTCGTTGAACGCATCGAAATAATAATGGATACACGAAAATTTACACATAAGTGCCATACTTGTAGCTAAAGATACTTCATATCACACTTTTCACATAGGCTTGCTCTCGAGCTAATCACATTCACGGATCTACTCACACAAGCTGTCACTCATATGTAACTACTCGGTCTTTGCTCACACAAGTCGTCAGTATCCGCAACACATGCCGATTATCCACCACGGTAGAACTTATAAGACCAAAGACTGCTTCACATAGTCACAATCTCTGTCCGCTCACACAAGTCGCCGATCATAACGAAACTACACAGTGCAGCTTACACAAGCTGTCGAGTATCCATAACACATGCCAGATAACTCAGCCACCAGTAGAACGTACGGACCAACACCCGGTTACTTATTTCACTTAGATTTCACATAGGTCCCTAGTGAACATGTCACTCGTATCTATTTTTATTCCTAAGGTTCCACCGGGAAATTTCTCACTTGTCGATATTTTATCAATTACATCAAATATTCAGCCACAATTCATACCATTTATCAAAATATGAAAACGTAAGTAAAAACGATGCATTATTTACATACAAACTTACCTCGACACCAAAAATGGCAAAGAATGACCGAACCGTTAATTTCTTGTTTTTCCCCATTCTAGGTCCGAAACTCATTTTCTTTCATCTATAATATCACATTTAGTCTATTTATTAGTCACATTATTCAATGTGATCCAAAAATCATATTATGGATAAATTGCATTTTTGCCCTTAAAGTTTCACATATTTACACTTTTGCCTCTAGGCTCATAAAATGATTTATATTCAATTTATTTGTATTTTAAGCCTAGGTGAACCATTTTCATAACTACAACAGCCCACAATTTCCACTAATTCACACTTTTATGACAAATTTATAACTTTTACAAATTAGTCCTTTTAGGCATTTTTACTGAAAATCACTTAGTAAAAGTCGTTTCTCTAACCATAAACATGCATTTTCTACCATTAAACACAAAAATACACACATATTCATCATGGGTGAAAACGCTAGACTTTAATCATATCTCAAATTAGTGGTAGAAATAGATAGATCTTGTTATGAGGATTTCAAAAAAGTAAAAATCATTAAAATCGGGGCAAGAACGGACTTACAATCGAGCTTGGAAGCTTGAAAAACCCTAGCCATGGTTTCCCCTTGTGAAATTCGGCCATGGGGTTGAATATGGACAAAAATTGGCTTTTAATTTTGTTTTTAATTCATTTAAATTACTAAATGACCAAAATGCCCCTAACTGAATATGGACAAAAATTGGCTTTTAATTTTGTTTTTAATTCATTTAAATTACTAAATGACCAAAATGCCCCTAACTTAAAATATTCTATTTCACCTATTTCATGTCCATTTTTGTCCAAAAAATTAACCAATCTTCTAATTACCATTTAAGGACCTCCAATTTAAAATTTCATAGCAATTTGACACCTCTAGTTTCTAGAACTCAAGTTTTGCACTTTTTACAATTTAGTCCTTTTGACTAAATTGAGTGCCCAAACGTTGAAATTTTTGAACGAAAATTTCACAAAATAATTCTGTAAAATTATAGACCATAAAAATATAATAAAATAAATTTTCTTATGTCAAATTTGTGGTCTCAAAACCACTGTTTCGACTAGGCCCAAAATCGGGCTGTTACATAAGTTGTGTATTTATGTGTATCCTCTGGTCTAGAAATGATGTTGTACATATATAGGTTTATAGATGAACAGTCTGAATGAAGAGTTTATATTCTTGAAAGCATGATAAAGGGACATACTGATTAGGTTTCTCTTAACTAAAAGAATGTGCGTGAATACCGACTAACCTCTAGGTAAAGCTGAAATACTTGGGGATGCTTGAATGAAAATCTTTGCATACTTTGTGAGTATTTGTCCTAAGATTTATCTTATTGATGGTGTTCTGATTCTAGCTAAATTGAAAGATAAACCGAAGTTTCGTTATAAATTAAAAGAGCTCAGAAATGGGTTGGTAAGTGATAAGTTAAATGAATACAATATGAACCGATTTTTGATTCTGAATTTTTAGATTAGATCTGATTACTGTTATTAATATTCTGAGATAGAATTCATGTACTGAGGATCTCAGGGCTTATGCAGAGAGTTTTCGTTCAGAACTCACCGTAGTGGCTTGTCTGTTCATCCAAAGAAAGATAAAAGTATAGTGATTTGAAGTAAATGTTTTGGTATACAGATATGAAACTCGGTATTTCTGATTTTTTGTGTGTCCAGATGTTGTTTTGTCATCAGGGAAAGGCCGAATAACAAATACAATTAGGATTTTTATAGTCAACGATGGTATTGGCGTGATATTGAGATAAAGATACTATGGGTCCCGTATCGATATTTCTTTTATCCTCGAGAAAGAGAAATATTATTTAGATTGTGTTTGATTGCTGATGAAAATTTCGTATGATTATTTCGGCATCCTAGAGTTATATTATCAATTATGGAAAAAGATACAGGAAACTCTGAGTACTAAACTAAATTAAATTGTGATTATGATAAAAAGGTGAAAGCAATCGTGAAAGTTGAAAACAGTTTCAGACCAACATAAAAGTCATACAGAAGTGAAACTTTGTTATATTGGGTTTCAGATCGATGACAAAGTGTTTCTGAAAGTATCGTCTCGAAGAGGATTATTTGGTGATGTTTAGGAAACTTTGAGAAAAGATGCTAAACCTCATTCCAGTAAGATTTTCGGGGACGAAAATCCCTAAAGGAGGAAGAATTGTAACAACTTAATTTTGGGCCTAGTCGGAACAGTGGTTTCAGGACCACAAATTTGACATAAAAAATTTATTTTTTATTATATTTTTATGGATTATGATTTTAAGAAACGATTGCATGAAAATTTTGTTCAAAAATTTTACCGTTTGGGCACTCAATTTAGTCAAAAGGACTAAATTGTAAAAAGTACAAAAGTTGATTTCTACATGTTAAAGGTGTCCAATTGTTATGAAATTTTAAATTGGAGGCCCTTAAATGGTAATTAGACCATTGGTTAATTTTTTGGACAAAAATGGACATGAAATAGGTGAAATAAAATATTTTTAAGTTAGGGGCATTTTGGTCATTTAGTGATTAAATGATTAAATAAACAAAATTAAAAGCCAATTTTTGTCCATATTCAACCCCATGGACGAATTTCACAAGGGGAAATCATGGCTAGGGTTTTTCAAGCTTCCAAGCTTGATTGTAAGTTCGTTCTAGCCTCGTTTTTAATGATTTTTACGTTTTTGAAATCCTTGCAACAAGATCTATCTATTTCTACCACTAATTTGAGATATGGTTAAAGTCTAGGGTTTTGACCCATGATGAATATGTGTGTATTTTTGTGTTTAATGGTAGAAAATGCATGTTTATGGTTAGAGAAACGACTTTTACTAGGTGATTTTCAGTAAAAATGCATAAAAGGACTAATTTGTAAAAGTTATAAAATATGTCATAAAAGTGTGTTTTAATGGAAAATGTGGACTGTTATAGTTATGAAAATGGTTTGTCTAGGCTTAAGTACAAAGAAATTGAATGAAAATCATTTTACGAGCCTAGAGGCAAAAGTGTCAATATGACAAAGTTTAGAGGCAAAAATGTAAATTTTCCAAAATTTGAATTTGGGCTAATTTGAGTAGTAGGATGAGTAAATGAGTTAAATTTATTGTTATAGATTAAGGAAAATGAGATTCGAACTTAGAACGGGGGAAATACAAAGAATATGACGAATAAGTCCTTTTCACCGATTGTGCTACCGAGGTAAGTTTGTATGTAAATAAAGCATCATTTTTACTTACGTTTTCACATTTTGATATATTTTGTGTAATATGGCTGAATATTTATTGTAATTGAAAAATATCGATAAGTGATAAATTTCCCGGTTGAACCTTAGGAATAAAAATGGATACGAATGACATGTTCATTAGGGACCTATGTGAAATTTATGTGAAACTGTGACTAAGTGAATTCGGGTGCTGGTCTTAAGTTCTACCAATGGCAGGGTATACTGGCATGTGTTGCGGATACTTGAGAGCTTGTGTGAGCAGCACTGAGTAGTAACGAATGACTGACAGCTTGTGTGAGCAAACTTTTGAAAGTGAATAGCTCAAGAGCCTCTATGTGAAAAGTGATGTGAAGTAGCTTTGGCTACAAGTGTGGCACTTATGTGCAAAATTTGATGTATCCAATAATATGTCGATGTGTTCAACGGAAAAATGACTAAGTGTAATTGAATGTGTTTATGTGATGAACAAGTGCAGGTACATGTGTATATATATTCATGAGCAATGTGCTTGATATGTGATCGAACTTTGGTAAGGTTGATATGGAGTAAGTGTTACAATGAAGACTTGTAAATATTTGATGATGACTAGCTATTGGCACGGCTAACTATGGATATACTTTAGTATTATATGTGTGTAAATGAGAATTAATACAAAGAAAACATGATAGAGTAAAATTAGCAATAAAACAGTTTGGACAGCAACAGTTATATCACTTTGAAAAATCACCAAAAATGATGGAAATCAAATTAGAGGTTGAATAAGATATGAAATTAAATCTTATTGAGTTTATTTTCACATAAAAGAAATGGTGCAAGCAAAAGAATTTCATACTCTGAAATATTTAAATTTTTGTGAGACACATTTAGAATGATTTCGGAATCCCCTATTTTGACTTGGGAAAATAGTTCTAAAGTTTACAAAAATAATTATGTGTTATAATTTACATGCTTAAAATACTTAATAAGTCTATTTTTAAAATAAATAAATGATAAAATCATTTGAATCCCGTACGAGGAGATAATTAATTTATAGTGAAGAGGGGTCAGAACTGTCGAAAGCGGAACTGGGGTGACTTTAATGAATAAATTGTACTTATTGGATAATCCAAAAATTCTTAAAATTTTATGGTAAGAAGATATGTGAGTCTAGTTTCAGAAAAATTAATGGATCTTAATTTTGAGTTTCATAGCTCAGGATATAAATAATTTAGTGACTATGACTCGAATAGACAACTTGAGATAAACATAAATAAATAGTGAAATTTTGTGCAATTATGATTATATTATCTTGAGAACATATTGTGAAGATTTATAAAAACCTGTTAATAAATCACTTATTATTTACATACCTACTTACTAAGCTATAATGCTTACCTCCCTTCCTTTCCTTTTTCCTATTGTGTCACAGATGCTAGCTCGAGTTGGAGGTCATCAGAGATTCTATCAAACTAACAAGTTATTGATTGGTATTGTATCAACGATCTTCAAGTATTTTTAAGTCTATGGCATGTATAGGGACTTGATTATGTGTGTATATGTTATAATGAGTTGGCATAGAATGTTGGCCTATGCTATTTGATGGTTATTGTTGTATAAGGCCGTTTAATGTGGCTAATAATTGTTATGTTATAAGTCTATGATGATACTGAAACACCCCACACCCGGCCTACGAGCCTGGACCGGATCTGGTATGCTCCTCGATGTAAACCGGTTCAAATTTCTTTTGTTACTTTGAAAACTGTGTGTTTTGAAGATAATTTGTAGTGGGTTGGGCTTGAGTTGAAAATAAGTTTATATCGTTATTAAAAATCTTTTTTATTTAGGTGACAAAACATTTGGGCTTTGTATTAAATTACTTAATCTTTTAATAATTATAAAGATTGTAGGCTCAATAATAAAGCAAAAAAAAAATAAAGTAAACGCTACTACGGCCTTATTACATCAAATAATTTCCCAAAATTAAAACCAAAATAAACTTTAAAATACTTAAATTAAAATAAAAGTCCAAGTCGTAAATTTCTTGCCGTGCATGGTCATCCCGAAGCTTCTGCCGAACCCGGTCCATCACTGATCGTCACCTGAAACATGTTCCCACAACGGGGGGAGTCAAACAGACTCAATGCATACACAAACACTAAAATTAATAATTCAGGCATACCATACATGTCATGTTCACATAATAATTCAAGATAATGATACAACCCAAACCCAAACCTAGATGCCATCCGCTACACATCCCCATACCAACCTGCACACCATGGGGACTACTAAGTCAACCCTCCATCCGCTACACACCATCGAAGGCAGTCGCTGCAGTCACGTGCTCATCGTCCATATAAAAGTTCGTGGCATAGCTACTAGATTTAATAATCGTGTCATGTGACACCACATTCAGATAATGTAACCGAAGTTACCACATTTAGATAATGTGACCGAAGTCACCACATTCAGATAGTGGGACTGAAGTCACCACATTCACTTCCCCTTTCTCATATAACCTGAATGCCCCATATTATTCACATCATGCATATCATACATAAAATTCACATTCATGTCACTTTTCACATGTTAAATATAACATATTTCATAATCCTAGTAGGAGTAGGAAATGTACCTGAGTACTTTGTACCATAACATGGTACTTTAGCCATATTCTTATTCTTTCATATTAACACATATATCAATTTTAAGCCATAAATCAATTAAGATTAGTGTGGGGTACACACCTGATTCGCTTAAAAATTTTACTAAAATCCCAAAATCCAATCTACTGCCTTGGATCTCGAGACCCTACATTTGGCCATCCTCATTATGTTAGCATAAAGCCTATTCGGCCATAACTCTCAATCCTAGTGGGATTTGTACATTAACCTACCTTGGTGCCGATTGATGCCTAAACAAATGCCGGAACTTTGGATTTCTCCTTCCTTGTATCTGGCCAAGCACTAGATCTTACATAGGTTAGTTTCGGCTTTTGAATATTTAAAGAACAAATCTAAATACTAATCTAGGCTTTAGCCGAATATACATAGGTGCTTACCTTCCTAATCTTAAATCCGGGTTGGATCTTTGCTTCCTTAATCTTGTGAAAACCCTTGAATGTTGAAATCCCGGAGAACTCCTCTTTCTCTAGTCGACACCACCTAAATCCCGAAATTCCCTTCCATAGTTTCAGCCAAAATACAATACGAAGGATTAGTCCCTAAATTTTGACAGGCTTAAAAAGAATTGAGTGAAAACCGAGTCTAGATCTTACCCTTACTTGGAGAAATCGACAGCCCCTATATCTTGTCAACACAAAGATTTGGCCTTGAGACTTGGAGAAGAGTCGGCTATGGTCACTTAGGTATTCGGCTTCAACAAGACTTGAAAAGAAAGAAAGATCTAAGGCCTTGGGGAGAATCGGCAATAGGGTGATTTGAGTTGAACAAGGTTGCGGCCAATATGGAATAGGAAGAGGAGAATTTTGACTTTTAATGGTTGATGAAAACGTGAGAGGGAGAGGTGAAAGACTTAGGAGATTTGGAAGAGAGAGGAATGGTGAGGAAGTAAAAGAAATCATGAAAAGATGAACACTTAATTTGACAAATTCGTCTATGACTTAATCTCTAGCCTTACCTTGTTATTCTTCAATTCTTATCTCTTATCACCTCTTTAAATTATTAAAATAAATCCATCACTTATCCATCCTATCTGCCAAATTTTAATAACAATAAAACACCTCCTTATAGTGCCTTAATGCCATCCAACTCAGGCTTCTAGAAGCAAAATAAAACTTCTTTTATTTGCTTCCCATGTGACTCGAACTCAGGCCCAACACCCTTGCATGTGGCTCCATTTCCAGAGGCCCTAAGTGGCATCTTCAGGCCACTTTTCCAAGCCTGTTTGTGTGTCAAATTTCACATACTTTTTCTCTTAAGGCCACCTTGCCTTAATTTCCTCTTTTAAAGTTTAAAACTCGACATTTCTAAGTCATTTCTAAGTTTCCAAAAATTTTCGTTTGGCTATTTAAACTTGACATTTCCTTACATTTCCAAGTTTCCAAAATGTTCACTTTCCTATTTTACTTAGGTTTCCAAAATGTTCACTTTCCTATTTTACTTAGGTTTCCAAAATGTTAACTTTCCTCTTTTTAACGTAACATTTCTATACATTCCCAGGTTTCCAAAAATATTAAAAATTTATTCATAACACATAAGACATGTCATTTTGTACAATTAAACCGAAAATGTATAGGCCATTTTCAGGATGTTACACCTATAAACCTCGGGCTTAACTTCCCTTTTCGACCAAACCTCATCACCTTCTTCCAAGGTGAGACTTTCAGAAACACTTGGTCTCCCACTTCAAACTCTATTTCCTTCTGCTTGAGGTCAGTGTAAGACTTCTGCCTATCAGAGGCTTCCTTTAACCGTGCTCGAATTATCTCAACCTTCTCTTCAATTTCTGCTACTAACTCTGGTCCCAAAACTCGACATTCTCCTAACTCAGTCCAACAAGTAGGAGTTCGACACTTTCGCCTGCATAATGCTTCATATGGTGACATCCGAATGCTAGCTCGATAATCGTTGTTGTAGGCGAACTCGCTAAAGGTAAGTAATCCTCCCAACTTCCTCAAATCCATCACGCACCTCTCAACATATCCTCCAACACTTGTATTACCCGCTCGATCGCCCATCGATTGTGGATGAAAAGTCGTAGTGAAGTCCAACTTAGTGCCTAAAGCTTGATGAAGTGCCTTCCAAAATCGAGACGTGAACCTTGGGTCTCTATCTGAAATAATTGACACCGGCACTCCGTGTAACCTTACAATCTCTGCCACGTATAACTTGGCTAACTTCTGAAGGGGATAATCCACTCTTACCAGGATGAAATGTGCGGACTTAGTCAAATGGTCCACTATTACCCATACCAAGTCCTTCTTAGTAGGCGTAAGGGGAAGCCCACTAATGAAGTCCATAGTAATTCTTTCCCACTTCCACTGTAGAATCTCAATTGGCTGGAGCAATCTCGATGGAGCTTGGTGTTTAGCCTTAACTTGCTGACACGTCAGACATTTTCCCACGAATTCAATAACTTCTAGTTTAAGATCAGGCCACCAAAATTGTTCTCTTAGATCTCTCTACAACTTAGTGCCTCCGGGATGCATAGCATAAGGGCTACCATGTGCTTCCCAAGAATCCTCCGTCTTAACTCCTTGTCCCTCGGATACGACCTTTCCTTTGAAGCACAACATTCCTCATCACTAACTTCATAGCCCTTTAACTCTCCGCTCGTGCTTGTTGTAACTTAACACCTAAATCCTCATCAATCAATCGTCCCTCTTTCACGTCCTTCAACCACGTTGGCTTGACTTGCAACTCACCAATGTGCTTCCATCCTCATACAAACTTAAATGGGTGAACATTGCCCTTAGGTCCGACACAACCTTCCGACTTAGGGCATCAGCTACCACATTCGCCTTGCTCGGGTGGTACTCTATCGAATAGTCATAGTCCTTCAGCAATTCAACCCACCTTTGCTGCCTCAAGTTTAACTCCTTCTGAGTCAACAGATACTTAAGGATCTTGTGATCTGTGTAGATCACTGACCTTTCTCCATAGAGATAGTGCCTCCACACCTTGAGGGCGAAAACCACTGCTACCAATTCCAAGTCATGGGTCGGGTAGTTCACCTCATGTAGCCTTAACTGTCGGGACGCGTACGCTACTACCTTTTCGTCTTGCATCAACACGCAACCCAAACCTGTATGGGAAGCGTCACAATACACCGTGAATTCCTTTTTTGCCTCTGGCTAAATCAATACTGGAGCTTCCGTTAAAACCTTCTTAAGTTTCTCAAAGCTCTCCTGCTGCTTCTTTGACCAAACAAAGGGTACTTCCTTTCTCAACAACTTTGTTAAAGGCGCGGCTATAGATGAGAACCCTTCCACAAACCTTCTGTAATAGCCTGCCAAACCTAAGAAACTTCGGATCTCAGCCACGGTCCTAGGTGGTTTCCAATCCAACACCACTTCGATCTTCCTAGGATCCGCTCTTATTCCCTCTGCGGATACCACATGCCCTAAGAACGCTACCTCTTTGATCCAAAATTCACACTTGCTGAATTTGCATAGAGCTTCTTCTCCCTTAACACTTGCAGCATAACTTGGAGATGCTCATCATGCTCCTCTTCAGACTTAGAGTACACCAAAATATCATCGATGAACACGACGATGAACCTATCCAAGTAAGGTTGGAAAACTCGATTCATCATGTCCATGAACGCTACCGAGCATTCACAACCCAAACGGCTTTACTACAAACTCAAAATGGCCGTATCTTGTCCTAAAAGCTGTCTTATGGATATCTGCCTCCTTCACCTTCAACTTATGATATCCCCACCTCAAGTCTATCTTTGAGAATACTGCCGCCCCTTTCAGCTGATCGAACAAGTCATCAATCCTAGGCAAAGGATACTTGTTCTTGATGGTCAGCTTATTCAATTGACGATAGTCTATGCACATACGCATAGTTTCGTCCTTCTTCTTCACAAAAAGGACCGGTGCTTCCTACGGAGACACATTGGGCCGGATAAACCCATGGTCAAGTAATTCCTGGATTTAAGCCTTGAGCTCAACCAACTCTTTTGGTGCCATTCGGTATGGAGCGATTGACACAGAGTCGCTCCCTTCGAGCAAATCTATTCCAAATTCCACCTCCCTATCCGGGGTATTCACAGTAATTCCTCCGAAACACATCCTCAAAGTCCCTTACCGCTCTAACTCTATTGACACCTTCCTCCTTTCCATCCAACGCACTTATAAAGGCTAAAAGCGCCTCGCACCCTTTTGAACCATCTTTTCACCTTAAGCACAAAACTACATTAGACAAGTAGTTCCTTCTCTCTCTATCATAATGACCACCTCATCCTCGGGGTCCTTAGTTCCATTCATTTAGTCAAGACAATCCAACATGGCTCGGTGTTCTACTAACCAATCCATATCAAGTATGAGGTCAAATTCTCCTGAGGGTAACTCCATTAAGTCACCAAAGCTCACTCCCCAATTTCTAGGGTACATTCCAAAGATCTTATCCACCACTACAGTTTGGCCTAACGAGCTTACTACCGTCATCTCCCTACCAGAAAGTTTAGAGTCTAGGCCTAGTGTTTCAACTACACTACAGGCAACATAAGAATGGGTCGAGCCCACATCAATTAAGGCATAATAAGGCTTGCCATAAATAAAGAACGTATCAGTTATGACGTCCGGTGCGTCTCCATCCTCCCTCCGGTGAACTGCGTAAACCAAACCCTACTGCCTTGCCTCAATATTAGTAGCACCTCTGCCTTGTGTTTCACGTCCTCTGCCGGTACCATTACCTCTGTTATTTGAACCACGACCCCGTTGAGGCTGCTGTCCTCCTCTACTAGCCTGATTAACATTCTGAGCTGCTGATCGACTTTCATCTGGTTTCTTAGGACAATCTTTGAGCATATTGTCCTTGAACCCACACCTAAAACATCCTCCCGTCTTTTTCTAGCACTCCCCTAAGTGTTTCTTTCCAAAATGCTCACAAGGACGATACTGCCCTCCGGTACCAATTTGCTGACCCCCCGGCCCATCAGCTCTGGGCCTTTTCTGCACATTTCCCTCTGATCCGGACGACCTATAACCCCTCTTGGGTCTATTCCTATCTGAGCTCTACTTAACCGAGTCCTTGATTCCCTCGGCTACCTTAGCCTTTTCAACCAATGCGGAAAACTCCCGTTCCTGATGTGGAGCTATCAATAACCTTAGGTCATCCCTTAATCCGTATTCAAAATAGACACATCGCTCATGTTCCGTTGCCACTACTCCTCGAGCATATCGGCTTAACCTTAGAAATTTAGCTTCATACGCTGCTACCGACTTGTTTCCTTGAACCAGCCCCAGAAAAGCTTTCCTCTGCTCATCAATATAACGTGTGCCGACATACTTTTTTGATATGCCTCCTTGGCATACTCCCAGGTCAGATCCTCAGCCGTGGCACCATCTCGGATAGTTAACCACCATTGGTATGCTTCATCCCGTAACAGTGCCACCATTCTTTTCAACTTTTCCTCCGGGGTCAGATCGAGCTCATCCATAATGCGCTCAGTTGCTTCCAACTAGTATTCAATTTGACTGGTGCCACACGGATACTTTACTTAACACCTCACTCCGTTGGCTTGAGTCGCCAGTGCATGACTTCGAGCCCCATATTTCCACCCGCTCTAGCCACCATTTCTAGAACTCGCAAAGACACACTGCGATCTGAAGATTATCCCCGTCGAGCTCGCCGCCGACATCGACAAATGGGGTGGTGGTGGCGGTGGTAACTCATTGTCAAACCCTTGACCCGATCTAACGGGTTCTAACACAGCCATTCTTCCTCTACCGCGTCCATGACGACCACGTCCTCTAGAGCTCATTTCTAACGTCGAGATCTGATTAAGAAGTTTTATGAATTAGTACTTTTGTTTCACTTGATTACCCGAGAAGAAATTTTATGAAATGAAATTTAGGAGTGGTTCTTTCGTATTCATACATGCACACAGTCTTTTCATTCATTCATACATCCATCAAACAATTATGAACCTTTGTTCATTCAGAGAAATGTTGTAGTTTTCATTGTTGTTGTTTTTCCACTACCCAGGGGTATTTGCGTAATTTGTCCTACAGGGGTATTTTTGTAATTTGTCAAATAGGGTTCCTTGGTAATTTTGTCAAAAAGTATTTCAGAAATTTTAAAGTCCTGGGGTTCTTTGGTAAATTTGAAAATTCTAGGGGTGTTTCGGTAGTTTTGAATTTCGGGGCATTTTGGTAATAAACCAGGGTAAATTTGTAAAGTTTAATAATTCAGGGATATTTCAAAATTTGCAAAACTTTGAGGGTTCTTTTTGAGAAATTTATTTTCCAAAACGATGAAGTTGCAAAAATTTTGGAAATCAGGGTCATTCTGAAAATTTTGGTAAGTTTGGGGCAATTTTGTAATTTTCCAAATATCAAGGTATTTTTGATAATTTGCAAATAAGGGTTTTTGGGCTTGTTATAAAATAATGATAATGTTGATTAAAACTGTGGGTATTTTAGACATTTTTATAAACCAAGGGCATTTTGGTAATTTTACCACTAGGGGTATTTTTGTAATTTTATAAATTAGAAATTTTTCAGAAAATTATGTGGAAAAATAGTTTTCAAAAATTAAAGAAAAATGATTTTAAGAGTTTTAACATTAGGGTTCTAAAAAAAACATGGCTAGTTCCCTTTCGGGTTTTACTTATCGGGTTTAGCCTATGACCGAGTCTTCTTGGTCAGGGTGAACCAAAGCTGCGCACCAGGTAGGATTCGAGTGGAGAGGAGGTGAGTCCTACAGACTGCTTAAGTACCAAGCTCCCATTGAAACCATTCCTAGACATACGCACTGGGATTGCCACACCCACTAAGTCCTCTGGGTTAGGGTGAACCGAAGCTATGCACCAGGTAGGATTCCTACGAAGAGGAGGTGAGTCACTAGGATTGCTTAAATACCAGGCTCTTCCAGATCCAATCCTAGACATGCGTACCATGGTTGCCATACCCTAACTCGATTGACTTAACCATAGGTTTGTTTAGTGCATTAAGTCTTATGTATTTGTGGTTGAGTAAACTAATCCTAGGGTTCAAGTACCTATCATTCTATTCTACGTTCCATTCCTTTTCTACCCTTCTATGATTCACATAATCACACGAGATAGTTAGGGTACTTACCGGTGGATCATGGGTCGAGACTTAGGTGCCATGCCAGAAAAACCTGCTTATTTCATAAGATACTTTATAAAGCTTATTTGGGCTCGATTTGAAAACGTTTTGGCCTTAGCCCACAGGCCGAGAGTTTAAAATTGGGCTCTGATACCAAATTGAAATACCTCACACCCGGCCCACGAGCCTGGACCGGATTTGGTATGCTCCTCGATGTAAACCGGTTCAAATTTCTTTTGTTACTTTGAAAACTATGTGTTTTGAAGATAATTTGTAGTGGGTTGGGCTTGAGTTGAAAACAAGTTTATATCGTTATTAAAAATCCTTTTTATTTAGGTAACAAAACGTTTGGGCTTTGTATTAAATTACTTAATCTTTTAATAATTATAAAGATTGTAGGCTCAATAATAAAGCAAAAAAATAAAGTAAACGCTACTACGGCCTTATTACATCAAATAATTTCCCAAAATTAAAACCAAAATAAACTTTAAAATACTTAAAATTAAAATAAAAGTCCAAGTCGTAAATTTCTTGCTGTGCATGGCCATCCCTAAGCTTCTGCCGAACCCGGTCCATCACTGATCGTCACCTGAAACATTTTCCCACAACGGGGTGAGTCAAACAGACTCAATGTGTACACAAACACTAAAATTAATAATTCAGGCATACCATACATGTCATGTTCACATAATAATTCAAGATAATGATGCAACCCAAACCCAAACCTAGATGCCATCCGCTACACATCCCCGTACCAACCTGCACACCGTGGGGACTACTAAGTCAACCTTCCATCCGCTATACACCATCGAAGGCAGTCGCTGCAGTCGACGTGCTCATCGCCCATATAAAAGTTCGTGGCATAGCCACTAGATTTAATAATTGTGTCATGTGACACCACATTTAGATAATGTAACCGAAGTTACCACATTCAGATAATGTGACCGAAGTCACCACATTCAGATAGTGGGACCGAAGTCACCACATTCACTTCCCCTTTCTCATATAACCCGAATGCCCCATATTATTCACATCATGCATATCATACTTAAAATTCACATTCATGTCACTTTTCACATGTTAAATATAACATATTTCGTAATCCTCATAGGAGTAGGAAACGTACATGAGTACTTTGTACCATAACATGGTACTTTAGCCATATTCTTATTCTTTCATATTAACACATATATCAATTTTAAGCCATAAATCAATTAAGATTAGTGTGGGGTACACACCTGATTCGCTTAAAAATTTTACTGAAATCCCAAAATCTGATCTACTGCTTTGGATCTCAAGACCCTACATTCGGCCAACCTCATTATGTTAGCATAAAGCCTATTCGGCCATAACTCCCAATCCTAGTGGGATTTGTACATTAACCTACCTTGGTGTCGATTGATGCCTAAACAAATGCTGAAACTTTGGATTTCTCCTTCCTTGTATTCGGCCAAGCACTAGATCTTACATAGGTTAGTTTCAGCTTTTGAGTATTTAAAGAACAAATCTAAATACTAATCTAGGCTTTAGTAGAATATACATAGGTGCTTACCTTCCTAATCTTAAATCCGGATTGGATCTTTGCTTCCTTATCGTGTGAAAACCCTTGAATGTTGAAATCCCGGAGAACTCCTCTTTCTCTAGTCGACACCACCTAAATCCCAAGATTCCCTTTCATAATTTCGGCCAAAATACAATACGAAGGATTAGTCCCTAAATTTCGACAGGCTTAAAAAGAATTGAGTGAAAACTGAGTCTAGATCTTACCCTTGAAATCGACAGCCCCTATATCTTGTCAACACAAAGATTCGGCCTTGAGACTTGGAGAAGAGTCGGCTATGGTCACTTAGGTATTCGACTTCAACAAGACTTGAAAAGAAAGAAAGATCTAAGGCCTTGGGGAGAATCGGCAATAAGGTGATTTGAGTTGAACAAGGTTGTGGCCAAGATGGAATAGGAAGAGGAGAATTTTGACTTTTAATGGTTGATGAAAACGTGAGAGGGAGAGGTGAAAGACTTAGGAGATTTGGCAGAGAGAGGAATGATGAGGAAGTAAAAGAAATCAAGAAAATATGAACACTTAATTTGACAAATTCGGCTATGACTTAATCTCTAGCCTTACCTTGTTATTCTTCAATTCTTATCTCTTATCACCTCTTTAAATTATTAAAATAAATCCATCACTTATCCATCTTATCTGCCGAATTTTAATAACAATAAAACACCTCCCTTATAGTGCCTTAATGCCGTCCAACTCTGTGCTTCTAAAAGTAAAAATAAAACTTCTTTTATTTGCTTCCCATGTGACTCGAACTCAGGCCCAACACCCTTGCATGTGGCGCCATTTCCAGAGGCCCTAAGTGGCATCTTCAAGCCACTTTTCCAAGCCTGTTTGTGTGTCAAATTTCACATACTTTTTCTTTTAAGGCCACCTTGCCTTAATTTCCTCTTTTAAACTTTAAAACTCGACATTTCTAAGTCATTTCTAAGTTTCCAAAAATTTTTGTTTGGCTCTTTAAACTTGAGATTTTCTTACATTTCCAAGTTTCCAAAATGTTCACTTTCCTATTTTACTTAGGTTTCCAAAATGTTCACTTTCCTATTTTACTTAGGTTTCCAAAATGTTAACTTTCCTCTTTTTAACGTAACATTTCTATACATTCCCAGGTTTCCAAAAATATTCAAAATTCATTCATAACACATAAGACATGTCATTTTGTACAATTAAACCGAAAATGTATAGGCCCTTTTCAGGATGTTACAGATACAGTTCAGGGATGTGTATACTTGCATGTGTTGGATGAGTAAATGTGTGATAATTATGAATGGTAAATGTGATTGGTTGTGCAAGTTGCATGATGTGAATGGTTATGTGTTTAACACCCCTAACCCGTATCCGTTGCCAGATTTGGGTTATGTGGTATTACCAAACAATACTCAATTAAGAACAGACATTCAGATTAGACATTCATTACTTCCATGCTTCATAATTGAACCGCATTAATACACTTATCCTATTCAAATTTTGAACCTTAGTACTCCTAAGTTCAAATCAATCATATATTAAAGTTATGCTTGTTACAATCACATAACATTACATATCATATATTAAGCCTATATCAAATACATAAATATGATGCATAAGCAAGACATACTGTTTCTATTGCCAAACAATACATAAATATGATGCATAAGACTGTTTCTATTGCCAAACAATCATATATCAATTATTCTATCTATGCTTGCATATAATAAAACCAATCGAACAAATTTTCTCTTTATAATAATAGTCAATCACATATGAAATTATAATAACATATACATGGTCGATCATTCTAATGAAGCTTATAAGAATATATATATATATATATATATATATATATAATGCGATATTTACCATAAAATCAAAAGACATATTTTAAACATTAAAACACAAACAACATCTCATTGTACACCTAAATCGCATATACATATTAGTATACCCGAACTTTATATCACATTCTTTTAACATCCATTACAACTAATCGTAACATACTTACCATATCCATCATTTACTCTTTTGATCTATACCGAAAACATTATGAAACACATTTACTACTTACCATTTTACAACCGAATATAATTAACCAATATACACTCAAATACATAATCAACTCAATGAATTACCAAATCCATACATACCACACATATCATATACATATATCAACTCATGCACCACATTATTCACGAAACATAGCAACCATATAATACATATAATTAAGCCATAATCGAATTGATAAACCAAACACATTAAACACTCGCTCACGAACTCATAAAGTCAAGTCTAATTCTAATGATCCAAGTTAAGCCATTTTCGCATGGCTAATATATACAAGAACAAATTCATAGCTCAAAACTTAGTCTATCCTATACATGCCTTTAGTTCAAAAATCCAAACTCAAAAGTACCAAAATAGATTGATAGTGTGGATGACTTCGTCGACGATCCCCTGAGCTCGTAGTTTGATCAAAATCTATAAAACAGAATGATAAACACACAGAGTAAGCTAATTTAGCTTAGTAAGTCTTAAGCAATTAAAAGTGATTCAATTTAACACTCTAACACTTCGGATCATATACTTAATAACAATTAAACTTTAACAAAACACATATGGTATCTCATTGTCAACTTCAATACCTTATATAATTTAACATTCTTCCTTATCTTACCTTCAAAAAATAAATAACTATCTCAGCTCAAGATTCAAATGGTAAGTATTAATTTCCAACCATGCACTCATTTCATATACACTTCATTCATTAGAACCATATACAAGAACATATATATATATATATATATATATGCACTTATCCATTTAACATTTCATAACTTTAAGTATTCAATATCCATATAATGATAATATGATCACATAACTAAAAAGGCCGAATATACATATATGATCATGAATCACATTCTTGTCCAACAGAGCTCATATATATGCTTTCCTAATTGATCGATCATAGAAACTCAATTAAATAGTTCATAGGCACTTACCTGTATGGCCAAGTAGATTAATTCACATGAATAAACTATAGTTGGTTCTTTTGTCACCATAACTCCAGCATTTTATATGCATAAGCTCATATAAAAAATCACCGGCATTAAGCCTGCTAGAGCGAGGTTTGAATTTTAATCATCGGCATTTAGCCTACTATGCAATAAGCCCGATACAACTCACCGGCACAAAGCCTACTAGGCAATAAGCCCGATAAATTTCACCGGCATAAGGCCTGCTAGGCTCGAAGCCCGAATATTCATATTACTAAGCCAACTCATTGACATTACACATTAGCAATATCACATATCTCACATATAATTCACATCACTTTCACATAGTGAAATCAATTAATTCAACTACATTTCATTTCTAAATTTCTTTAACATATTCGGCTTTGTCATATTTCAATTCACAAACTCATAATTCAGCATATATACTAGGTTATAATCGATAATTACGGTATTAACTTGCTTAAAGACTTACCCCGGGTATTATCAGACGACAAGAATCGTCTATTCGATAACTTTCGTCTTTCCCCGATCCAAGTCTATTTTTCTTTGTTCTTGATCTAAACATATTCAAATTAAGCTCATTCAAGCACATTTCATTTCAATTTAGTCCCAAAACACATAAATAGGCAAATTACCATTTTGCCCATAATGTTTCACATTTTTACAAATTAATCCTATTTGTACAAAACACAAAATATGCAAAATCTTCCAACAATATAGCTTGGCCGAATCTTCCCATAGCCATATAAGTCCATGCATTTCATTTATTTTGCATTTTAACCCCTCAAAAATTTATTTTCTCAATTTAGCCCTATTTACTCAAAATCACCAAAAATCTTAATACAAAACATATTAATCTAACATATATCTTTCATAATTCATCAACTATCATCATAAAACTCATGAAATCATCAATGGCACATTTCAAAATATTCATCAAAATAAAAAATTTAAGCATGGGTCTTGAAGTATTCGAAGCAACGATTACAAAAACGTAAACATTATCAAAAACCAAACAAAATCCATACCTTAATTTGAACTCCAAGGTGTCGAACCTTAAACAAAGAAAATGGCTTCTTTTCTTTCCTTAAATTCGGCCAACAATATGAAAGTTTGCATGCATTTTATGTTTTATTTTATTTATTACATTATAAAAGCCAGTTTACCTTTTTAACCATTATAAATAAACATAAAAAATCATATATTTAAAGTCCATTACCGTCCATGCTAATGTTCAATGGTCAAATTCCACTTTAAGGACCCCACATAAATAAAGCCATAACAATATAGCACTTTAACAAATAGTAAGTCACTTTTCCATTTTACGCGATTAAGTCTTTTATCAAATTGAGCACTCAAACGATCTAATTTTCATACGAAACTTTCACACAAAATAATTCACATATAATAAACACCGAAAATAATATTTAAAATTTTTTTCAGACTCGAATTCATGGTCCCGAAACCACCATTCTGATTAGGGTCAAATTCAGAATGTTACAACTCTCCCCCTTTAGGGATTTTCATCCCCGAAAATCTTACCGTTAAATAGAGTCAGATATTTTTACTTCACGAGCTAAGATACGAATTGGTTCCTCCTCGTACGTCATATCAGTTCGAATTTCAATCTCAGACAGGGAAATCACATGTGACGGATCAGATCTATATCTGCGAAGCATTGAAACATGAAATACATTATGTATCTTTTCTAGCTCAAAAGGCAGCCTTAATTTATAAGCAACAGGACCAACACGTTCGATGATCTTATACGGTCCGATGAATCTCAGACTTAATTTGCCTTTACGACCAAATCGAAGTACTTTCTTCCATAGAGAAACTTTCAAAAATACCCAGTCTCCGATTTAAAATTGAATGTCTGCATATGACTTTTGTCGATCGGGTGCAGCTTTCAAACTATCACGATCACAGCCACTTTCTGTTCAGTCTCTTTAATCATATTAACCCTGTGTATCTTGTTTTCATTGAGTTCAGTCCAGTACAAAGGTGTACGGCATTTACGACCGTACAAAGCTTCGTAGGGTGCCATTTTGATACTAGATTGAAAGCTATTATTGTAAGCAAATTCAATCAAAGGTAAGTATCGTTCCCACGTACCCTCAAACTCGAGGGCACAACATCTCAACATATCCTCACGTATTTGAATGGTTCGTTCAGACTGACCATCTGTCTGCAGATGAAAAGCTGTGCTAAAGTGTAGTTTGGTACCTAAAGCATCTTGCAATTTCTTCCAAAACTGCGACATAAATCTCGGGCCTCTGTCCGAAACAATGGAAATCAGTACACCATGTAATCTCACAATTTGAGATACATACAACTCAGCAAGCTTACCAAGCGAATAGTCTGTACGAATTGGAACAAAGTGAACTGATTTGGTTAGTCTATCCACTATAACCCAAATTGCATCCTTCTTACTCGGTGTCAAAGGCAAACCAGATACAAAATCCATAGTAATTCTATCCCATTTCCATTCAGGTATCATGATCGGCTGGAGTAACCCAGAAGGCACCTGATGTTCGGCTTTTACTTGCTGACAAATTAAACACTTCGACACAAATTTGGATATGTCCCGCTTCATACCAGGCCACCAATAGAACTATTTCAAATCATTATACATTTTCATGCTACCCGGATGTACTGACAATCGACTATTATGAGCCTCATCCAACAACATCTGAATCAAATCCACATTCCTCGGAACACATATTCGGCCTTTGAAGTTCAAACAGTCATTTTCATCAATTCGAAACTCTGACTCTACATTACTTTCACTCTGAACTCATCTTGCCATCGTATCTTTGTCAACTCTCTGGGCATCACAAATTTGTTGAATATATAACGGTCCTACTTTCGATTCGACTATTATCGGACCATCATCAGACATAACCATATGTGCGTTCAACGCACGAAGAGCAAATAATGATTTCTGACTTAAGGCGTCCGCAATAGCATTAGCCTTTCTCGGATGATAGTCAATCACTAATTCGTAATTTTTCAACAGCTCTAACCATCTGCGTTGTCTCAAGTTCAAATCTCTCTGTGTCATTAAATACTTCAAACTCTTGTGATCTGAATAAACATAACATTTCTTACCAAACAGATAGTGACGCCATATCTTTAACGCGAACACAAAAGCTGCTAGCTCTAAATCATGCGTAGGATAGTTTCTTTCGTGAGGATTCAATTGTCTCGAAGAATAAGCTATAACTTTGCCTTCCTGCATTAAAACGCAACCCAAACCATTCAAAGATGCATCACTATAAACAACAAATTCTTTACCCGATTCAGGCTAAACTAACACTAGAGCTTCGGTCAAAAGAGCTTTCAGGTGATCGAAACTTTTCTGACACTTTTCTGACCATTCAAATCTAACATCTTTCTATAATAGCTTTTTCAATGGGGTAGCTATTATAGAAAAACCTTTCACAAATCGTCTGTAGTAACCAGCAAGTCCCAGAAAGTTTTAAATTTCAGAAACATTCTTCGGTGGTTTCCAATCGAGTATGGCCGATATTTTATTTGGATCAACTCGAATACCTGATGCTAAAACAACGTGGCCCAGAAAATTGATTTCAATCAACCAAAACTCACATTTGCTTGAATACAACTGTTTATCTCGCAAAGTTTGTAGCACAAGTCTCAGGTGCTCAGCATGCTCGGTTTCATCTCTGGAGCAGATTAGAATATCATCTATAAACACTACTACAAGCCGATCCAAATACTGGCTAAAAATTTGATTATCAGATCCATAAAAATAGTAGGTGCATTAGTGAGTCCAAAAGGCATAATGAAAAACTCATAGTGACCGTACCTCGTTCGAAACGCAGTCTTTGGCACATCAAAATCTCTGACTCGTAACTGATAATAAACCGACCTCAAATCTATATTTGAAAACACTGAAGCCCCTTCCAACTGATCAAATAAGTCATCAATCTGTGGCAACGAGTATTTATTCTTTATAGTTTCCTTATTGAGCTGTCTGTAATCAATGCACATTCGCATAGTCCCATCTTTTTTTTTCACAAATAAAACTGGTGCACCCCAGGGAGAGAAGCTCGGTCGTGCAAAGCCCCTATCTGTTAACTCTTGCAACTATGCTTTCAACTCTTTTAATTACAGAGGTGCCATCCGATCTGAGCTATCGAAATCGAGTCGCCCCGTACTAACTCAATACCAAACTCTACCTCTCGAATAGGTGGCAAACCCGGTAATTCCTCGGGAAACACATCTGGATACTTACACACAACTGGAACGAATTCAATCTTTTTTTTCAGTCATTTTAATATCCAACACATAATCCAAGTAAGCTTCACACCCTTTTCTCACATACTTATGAGCTAACATCGAAGATATTACAGCCGTTAACCCATTCAGGTCTTTAGATTCAATTCGGATAATTTCACCATTCTGGCATCTCAAATCAATGGTCTTTCTTTCGAAATTAACTACAGCATCGTGCAAAGTTAACCAGTCCATTCCCAAAATTATATCGAACTCATCGAAAGGCAACAACATTAAATCAGCTGGGAAGCATAAATCCCGAATCATCAATGGGCAACTTTTACATACTTTATCAACTAGAACACATCGACCCAAGGGGTTTGTTACACGAATCACAAACTCAGTAGACTCAACAGGTAGAGTCTTACTGGATACTAAAGTTTCACATACATAAGAATAAGTCGAACCAGGATCAATCAACGCAATCACACTAGTATCATAAAGAGCGAAAGTACCAGTAATGACATCTGGTGAAGAAGCATTGTTGCGAGTGCGTATAGCATATGCTCTAGTAGGTGCACGAGCCTCTGACTGAATTGCTGTATCTTTTGTTCCCCTCTTACTGCCACTTACATTATCGGAATGCCTAGGTGGTCTACCTCGTGCTGACACGTTGCTCTATCTCGCATTCTGAATAGTGTTTTTCTCGGCTAACATCGGACACTCTATAATAAAGTGATCCATTGATCCACATTAAAAACAGGACCAATCATGGAATCTACAACTCCCAGAATGCCATTTTCCACAATGTTTACTCAACCCAGTTCTGTTGAACATTACCAACACTGGCCATCGAAGTAGCTCGGGAGCCCGCAGGTGGTCGATCTCTATCTCGTTTGGCAAAGTATGAAGTAGCCTTATGTCGACTGGATTCATCTCTAAACTTCTTTGATGCTGAGTGAAAAGTCTTACTCGATGATCTTTTTTTAGTGTCTCTAGCTTCAAACTCGGCTTTTCTTTTCTCTTTTCCAAGCTCTTCGACTTTACAGGCTCGTTCAACCAGTACCACGAACTCTTTAGTCTCCAGTATGCCGACCAGCAGTTTAATATCTTCATTCAACCTGTCTTCGAATATTTTACACATAGTAGCCTCGGTTGAAACACATTTACGGCATATCGACTCAGTCTGACAAATTTTCGTTCATACTCAGTCACGGTCATTCGACCTTGTTTTAATTCCAGAAATCATTTTCGTTTCTGATCAATGAATCTCTGACTGATATACTTTTTACGGAATTCTATCTGAAAGAATTCCCAGGTCACTTTCTCCCGCGAAACCACCGATACTAGTGTATTCCACCAGTGATATGCAATGTCCCGTAATAAGGATATAGCACACTTCAAGCATTCGTCTGGAGTACATGACAGCTCATCGGGTACACGGATAGTATTATCAAGCCACAGTTCACTCATTCCATTTCGTTATCATCATTAGCTTTAAATTCCTCGGCCCCATGTTTCCTAATTTTATCAACTGGAGGCCTGCTAGATCTTATCGGATTTATCATCAGAGGTGCTGAAGGTATCGGAGTTGGATTATTCGGGGGTGGAGGTTGTTGTACAGCTGGATTAGTTCAAATAAATTAGGTAAACCATTCATTCATCTTCTGGTAGAAGACTTGCTTAGCCTCCCCCTCATGGCTACTCGAGATAGGTCGAGAGTCTACCGGCGCTGACCCATGTGCGAGATCAGGCGCTACGCTCTCAACATCATCAGCTACGACTCTGTCGAGATCCATTTACTATATAAAAACACAATTCAGATGTCAGAAGTCACACACTATCATATTATCATTTAAGGCATGTATAGCTAGACTCACACACACTACGGTAGTCCTAGAATTGACAAAATCGTAAGCTCTGATACCAATCAAATGTAACACCCCAAACCCGTATCCGTCGCCAGATTTGGGTTATATGGTATTACCAAACAATACTCAATTAAGAACAGACATTCAGATTAGACATTCATATAGTACATATAATTAAGCCATAATCGAATTGATAAACCAAACACATTAAACACTAACTCACGAACTCATAAAGTCAAGTCTAATTCTAATGATCTAAGTTAAGCCATTTTCGCATGGCTAATATATACAAGAACAAATTCATAGCTCAAAACTTAGTCTAACCTATACATGCCTTTAGTTCAAAAATCCAAACTCAAAAGTACCAAAATAGGTTGATAGTGTGGATGACTTTGTCAACGATCCCCTGAGCTCGTAGTTTGATCAAAATCTATAAAACAGAATGATAAACACACAGAGTAAGCTAATTTAGCTTAGTAAGTCTTAAGCAATTAAAAGTGATTCAATTTAATACTCTAACACTTCAGATCATATACTTAATAACAATTAAACTTTAACAAAACACATATGGTATCTCATTACCGAACTTCAATACCTTATATGATTTAACATTCTTCCTTATCTTACCTTCAGCAAATAAATCACTATCTCAGTTCAAGATTCAAATGGTAAGTATTAATTTCCAACCATGCACTCATTTCATATACACTTCATTCATTAGAACCATGTACAAGAACATATATATATGCACTTATCCATTTAACATTTCATAACTCTAAGTATTCAATATCCACATAATGATAATATGATCATATAACTAAAAAGGCCGGATATACATATATGATCATGAATCACATTCTTGTCCAACAGAGCTCACATATATGCTTTCCTAATTGATCGATCATAGAAACTCAATTAAATAGTTCATAGGCACTTACCTGTATGGCCAAGTAGATTAATTCACATGAATAAACTATAGTTGGTTCTTTTGTCACCATAACTCCAGCATTTTATATGCATAAGCTCATATTAAAATCACCCAGGCATTAAGCACGCTAGACAAAGTCTCAATTTTAATCACCTAGGCATTTAGCTTGCTAGGCAATAAGCTCGATACATTTCACCGGCACAAGGCCTGCTAGGCAATAAGCTCGATAAATTTCACCGGCATAAGGCCTGCTAGGCTCCAAGCCCGAATATTCATATTACTGAGCCAACTCATTGACATTACATATTAGCAATATCACATATCTCACATATAATTCACATCGCTTTCACATAGTGAAATCAATTAATTCAACTACATTTCATTTCTAAATTTCTTTAACATATTCGGCTTCGTCATATTTCAATTCACAAACTCATAATTCAGCATATATACTAGGTTATAATCGATAATTACGGTATTAACTTGCTTAAAGACTTACCTCGGGTATCGTCAGACGACAAGAACCGTCTATTCGATAACTTTCGCCTTTCCCCGATCCAAGTCTGTTTTTCTTTGTTCTTGATCTAAACATATTCAAATTAAGCTCATTCAAGCACATTTCATTTCAATTTAGTCCCAAAACACATAAATTAGAAAATTACCATTTTGCCCCTAATGTTTCACATTTTTACAAATTAATCCTATTTGCACAAAACACAAAATATGCAAAATCTCCCAACAATATAGCTTGGCCAAATCTTCCACATAGCCATATAAGTCCATGCATTTCATTTATTTTGCATTTTAACCCCTCAAAAATTTATTTTCTCAATTTAGCCCTATTTACTCAAAATCACCAAAAATCTTAATACAAAACATATTAATCTAACATATATCTTTCATAATTCATCAACTACCATCATAAAACTCATGAACTCATCAATGGCACATTTCAAAATATTCATCAAAATAAAAAATTTAAGCATGGGTCTTGAAGTATTCGAAGCAACGATTACAAAAACGTAAACATTATCAAAAACCAAACAAAATCCATACCTTAATTTGAACTCCAAGGTGCCGAACCTTAAACAAAGAAAATGGCTTCTTTTCTTTCCTTACATTCAGCCAACAATATGAAAGTTTGCATGCATTTTATGTTTTATTTTGTTTATTACATTATAAAAGCCAATTTACCTTTTTAACCATTATAAATAAACATAAAAAATCATATATTTAAAGTCCATTACCGTCCATGCTAATGTTCAATGGTCAAATTCCACTTTAAGGACCCCACATAAATAAAGCCATAACAATATGCACTTTAACAAATGGTAAGTCACTTTTTCATTTTACGCGATTACGTCCTTTTATCAAATTGAGCACTCAAACGATCTAATTTTCATACGAAACTTTCACACATAATAATTCACATATAATAAAAACTAAAAGAATATTTAAAATTTTTTTTGGACTCGAATTCGTGGTCCCGAAACCACTGTTTCGATTAGGGTCAAATTCAGACTGTTACAATGTGTGTGTGTGTGTGTGATTATGCTTGATGAATGTGGTTTGTAAATGGTATGTGGATGTCTTAGTGTAGATGTTTGAATGCTTAATAATACCATGTTGTGTGATGATAAATTTGTAGAAGTGTATAAGTGTTTTAGGGTGGCAAAGGGCTTGATAAATAGCCTTACTTGTGGCCAGACGGGCAGCCACACGGCCATTTGCCCAGGGTGTGTGAAGTTTGCACTTGATTTTCGAAAATTCAAAACCCTACATGGCCTAACACACGGGAGTGTATCTCGGTTATGTGAAGGACATGGCCTTGGATATGGGCATGTGCCCTTGTTTTTCAAGAAATTTTCTATTGTTCCAAAGTTCTTAGTTTAGTCCCGGACCACTTCCAAAGTATGTATTGAGCGTCGTAGTCCCTTTTTAGGGACTCAAAGATAAAAAATTGAAAAGTTTTAATTTGGATGAAATTTTATGACTCAATTTAACATGTTTACAAGTGTATGTGTTCCGATAATGCCTCGTATCCAATTTCGGCATCGAATTCGGGTAAGGGGTGTTACATAGCCGAACCTATTCCTTGCTCATAACAGCCTACATTTTTCATTTATTCATATTTTTTACACATATTTTACAACTTTTACAAATAGGTCCATATTTAACATTTTCATCAAAAAATCACTTGGTAAATGTTGTTTATCTAACATCAAAATATACACATATTCAACATGGGTAAAATTTTAGACTTTGACATCTCTTCAAATTAGTCCTTGAAATAGCTAGATTAGGTTAAGACAACTTCAAAAACATAAAAATCATTAAAAAGGGGCAAGAACAGACTTACAATCGAGCTTGGAAGTGGCCAAAACCCTAGCTATGTCTTCTTCTTCAAATTCGGCTAAGGGGGGACTAATTTGAGAAGATGGCATCTTTTATTTGTTTTATTTTATCTTTATTTGCCATTTTACCAAAATTCCCTTAATGCCAAACTTTGAAATTTCACGTAACCATGTCCATTTTTGTTCATCCTATGGTATAATGGTCTAATTTCAATTTAAGGACCTCCAATTTAAGAATTTATTACAATTAGACACCTCTAGCTTCTAGAACTCACATTTTGCACCTATTACAATTTAGTCCTATTAGTCAAATTGGACACCCTATCGATAAAATTTCTTAACAAATTTGTTTATCACACAATCATTTAATCATATTGTAGATCTTAAAGAAATAATAAAATTAACATTTCTACTTCGAATTTGTGGTCCCAAAACCATTGTTTCGATTTGGCCCAAAAACGAGCTGTTACAACTCTCCCCCCATTAGGGATTTTCGTCCCTAAAAATCTTACTAAATAAGAGGTTTGGGTACTATTTTCTCATAGCTTCCTCAGGTTCCTACATAGCCTCTTCGACCCCGTGTCATTGCTATAAAACTTTCACTAAGGCTATGCTTTTATTTCTCAACTGTTTAACTTCTCGAGCTAAAATCTTGATCGGTTCTTCACCATAAGTCATATCGGGTCGAATCTCAACCTCTGTCAGTGAAATTATGTGCGAAGGATCCGATCGATAATGGCGCAATATCGATACATGAAACACATTGTGGATCCTTTCTAACTCTATTGGTAAAGCTAACCGATATGCCACCAGCCTTATTCTTTCAATAACCTCATACGGACCAATAAAATGCGAACTCAGTTTACCCTTGCGACCGAATCTAAGGGTTTTCTTCCACAGAGACACTTTTAGAAATACCTTATCACCGACTTAAAATTTAATTTCCTTTCATTTTAGATCCGCGTACGATTTTTGTCTGTCTGAAGCTACTTTCAAACAATCACGAATTACTTTCATTTTTTCTTTGGTTTCTCTAACCAAATCAACCCCGTGAATCTGTCTCTCTCTGAGCTCGGCCCAGTACAACAGATTCGACATTTGGTGCCATACAATGCCTCATACGGTGCCATCTTTATGCTTGACTAAAACTACTGTTATAAGCAAATTTGACTAAAGGTAGATATTTTTCCAACTAACTTTGAACTCTAAAACACAAAAACGAAGCATATCTTCAAGAACTTGAATCGTTCTTTCAGATTGATCGTTGGTTTTTGTATGAAATGCGGTACTAAAGTTCAACTTTGTACCCAAAGATTCTTGCAACTTTTTCCAAAATCAAGATGTAAACCTTGGATCTCTGTAACACCCCTTACCCGTGTCCGACCCCGGGATAGGATACGAGGTATTACCGAACTTAACTTACTTAAACATACATTATCGGGCTATAAAATTTCTTTTCAAACTTAAAACTTTTCATTCATATTCATAACATCTTTATTATGGGCCTACGAGGCCCTAAACATACTTAAGGGAGGTTTTGGAATTAATCCAGAAACTTTTACGCTCTTAGAAATTTTTTACCTAAACAGGGGCCACACGCCCATGTGGGCAGGCCGTGTAGTCACACACGCCCATGTCCTTTGCCCATGTGGACTTTAATTTTTTTTATTTCAAACCTACAAGGGTTTTCACACGGCCGGACACACACCCGTGTCAATGGCCCATGTCTCTCACACGGCCTAAACACGCTCGTGTCCTCACCCGTGTGTGAAAACCTTAGCATTCTATTTATGATGTCAGCAACTTCTCAAGGGTCATACGGCCTAGGCACATGCCCTTGTGCTAGCTCGTGTGACGAATCAAATTCTCGTAATTTGGTGCAGGGGACACAGGGCCTATCAACACACCCTTGGGGGTTACCGTGTGTCACACACGGCCTAGACACATGCCCGTGTGTCTACCTGTGTGGTCAATTAGAAGGCTATTTTCAAGCCAATTGCCACCCTAAAACATAAACACACTTATACCAACTCAAGCAATACATGATATGGCAATAATACCCTATAAAGAACCACCAATCATCATTCAAACACTTCACATTTTACCTCATCATTTGCATAAACTTTCCCTTCATAAAACTTATCATCATTAAAATATGAAACTTGACAAATATTGGCCAATTCTCTATGGCCATATACAAAGTGAGTGTATAACATTAGTAGCCAACCCTTTGGCTCTCAAATATGACATAATCCAAAATGACCAAGTTCCTATACATGCCATACCCAAAATAAATCAACTTTACTATACCAAAAGAATGATTGATAGTGTGATCCGAGCTCCGATGTTCTACGATCCCCGAGCTAGCTTGGCGATACTACAAGGAAAAGGGAAAAGAGAGGGTAAGCATATAGCTTAGTAAGTTTGCATGAATTAATATAACAACATAAGTGTTCATGGTTAAATCCATTCATCTCATATAACAATAGCAACACAAGTTCTTAAGTGCTTAGGCAGACTTACTCATACTCACTCTTACAATCACACATCACATTATGGTTTCATAACTTGAAATTTTATTCATGGTACCTGTATCACTTAGTCACATAATTTAGCACGTATGCTAACTTGGACATAAACTTTAATCATCATCATCCTTAACATAAATGGAACTCATTATCAACCTTGTATAATTTAACTCTATAGCATCTTTGCATACTTAGCTCTTTTGCCCGTTGAACTACTCGGAATATCAGAGGATACTCAATCTCATCATCCATGTATCATGATGCCAATGCCATATCCCAGATATGGTCTTACATGGGACCACCTCTTGATGCCGATGCCATATCCCAGATATGGTCTTACACGGGATCTCTTAGCTCGATGTTGATGCCATGTAACACCCCAAACCCAGCCTAGACGTTATGGTCGAATCTGGCGTGTCACATCGAACTATTTTTTGAAATCAAGGTTTGTTGGGAGAAATCATTTGAGTTAAAATCCATTTAGTTTTTATTTCTTGGGAAACAATTGGTAAGTTATAAAACCCAACACTTAGTAAAACGATTACCATGTTTGTTACAGTTAGTTTAAATTTGCGGAAGCTACTCCATTTACGGTTATCTTAAAGTTAAAAATATGTGTTTGCCTTGTAAAACAGTTATTAGTTATGAAAACTTGTTTGTATCCATTTGGCAGTTCAAAATAAGAAATTAAAAACCCACTTAAAAGAAATTAAAAATCACCAGAGTCCTTATTACAAAAATATCAACCCAATATAAAATATTTAAATAACTACGTTTAAACAAACTTCCTCGATCGTGTGGCCCCCTCCGAGTCCCTCACAACTCCAAATCGCCTAAGATTGGGGATTACATGTACAGTTAAAAGAAAAGAGTGAGTTACGAGAACTCAGTGTGTAATCCACTATCACTCAATCAGTAATACATGCAGAAACAGTCTAGGCCTGAGCCCTGTTCAGTAACAGTGCAGTGTGGGCCTTAGCCCAATACAGTAATAGTGTGGGCCTAAGCCTGATACAGTATCAGTATGGTGCAAGTATGCAACCCACCCCAATCCAGTCAGCACACCACACGTACCAACCAACACACCACGTGAGGACAAAGTCGACCCACCTAGCCAACACACCAATATTGTAGCATAGCTGCCAGTAATAATAACGCAGCAGAGTTGCCAGTAACAGTATATGTGGCAAAGCCATTAGTAACAGTAATTATGGCAAAGCCACTAGTAATAGTACTTCCTCCATATCAGAATCCTAACCCCATGTAGTATGCCATGTTATCAATATTTAGTGTATGCAATATGTCCTACTTAGTACAGTCATACAATACATACTTTCATCTGCCAACCTACCTTTAGGGGTAAAATGGTCATTTTTATGCATTAGGGGTAAAACGATAATTTTTCCCTTTAGGGGTATTTTGGTCATTTTACCTACCTTGGGGTCTCGGTACAGGTAATGACCTTTCTAAAGGCCTACAGTCGCCTCGAGCAACATAGATAATCCATTTGGTCAAAACAGTGTAAATGGGCTCAAAGCCCAATATTTGGCCCAAATGGGCCCACATGCTCGTGTGGCCCATTTAGCCCAAATTTAATCACGGCTATGCAAACTACATAGCCCAATTGAGTTTTCACCACTTTTCGTAAATTTTATCCGTGTAGGGCCCACGAGCTTATTGGCCCACACGACCTATTTTGGCCTAATGAGGCCCATAACGGCCCAAGTGCACGAGAACACTCGTTTTACCACACGAGCAATCGCACGCTCGTGAGGCCTCAAATGTCGAAGTTTCAACTTTTTGGCTTTTCGGCTTTTATGGATTCACAGCGAAGATAGTGTGATTACACACCTTTTTACAGAGTCGTTCCAAGATCTACGAGCACCCAACCTAGATTCATCGAGATCCAATGTTAGTCCTTAATTGTTAGGGTAGCACCCTCTTAATAACATTTAATCCGAAATACCCTTCTCATCTTGTTTGAATGAGGGTAACCTTAATCCCTCAACAATCGCTGTTCAGCAACGATCACACGCCTTCACTACTTTTCTAAAGTACAGTCAAGAACCGATTAGTAAGTGGTAGGGCATATTCGGCCAACCCCAAAAAAACATGAGGTAACCTTATTACTTTACCGGACATTTGAGAATGAAAGTGTGACTCCTCCAAACCATTCACACTTCACCACTCCTTGAGGAAGACCCTAGAATCACAATGAGTGCAATACGTGAAGAATAAAATAACAATCAGTTAATGGGGTTATTCGGTTTTGGAAAAGAAAGGAATAACATAGGTGCATTCGATTTTAAAAGTAAAGCAGGAGATGGATTTTGAACACTTACCAATTGTCAAAGCCATTGTAGAACCAAAATAGAGAGGGACAAAACTTGGTTTCAGCCCAAGAAAGAATAGAAGCCAAATCAAGAAGGGAAGAGAGGGACTTTCAGTCACAACCTACCAAATGTCAAAAAAGAAAAAGAAACACAAGGGAGAGGCAAAGATGGGGTTCGGTTGAAACAACGGTCAATAAGCCAAAGAAATGAAAAAGTAGTAGACCAAAACTTAAAAAAACAGAGAAGAAAGGAGTTTCGGCAGAGGTTGATACAAGAGAAAGAAAGGAATGGTCAATTGCTAGAGAAAGAACAGCAGGAATCGAACAACAAAGATGCACGAGTAGTAAGTTACAATTTCGGCACTAGAGAGAAAAGGAAGAAACAGAATTAGAAGTCCAAAAATCGGTGACAAAACTGACCAAAATGAGGGGAAAAACCCCTCATTCGAAATTCCTAGGCTTCCCTATACCCATTCGGCACAAACACTCCCACACACTCTAACTTCCTTGATTCACTCCACCAATCTCTCCATAATCCTCTCTATGATTTGTTCCTAAAATCCCTCCATCACCAATTCAAACTCATCTCATTCATCAGACTTCCATTGCAACACAAACTCTAGCCATCCTAGCTACAAAATAAATGCCCTCTATGCTGCGCCAACACTCGAACCTTAGACCCCTTTCCATACTTGTAACGCCACCACCACTGCACCAATAGGCTTTTTGTGACTTAAGGTAAACACAATAATTAATAAGACCTAGGTGCTAGCGTCCAGATCCTTTTAAGAGAAAAATTTAAAAATTTTGCGAAAGACAAGACTTGAACCCAGGCTTCTCACACACACCCATACACACACAAATCACTTAGCCATTAAAGAAAACAAGCAATTTTTGTCTGAACATGAAAAATTAAAGTCCCTAAATTTTTGGGGTGTTACATGCCATGTCCCAGACATGGTCTTATACGAAATCGTACTTAGATGTCGATGCCATGTCCCAAACATGGCCTCACACGAGATCTTCCTTTGGTGTCGAAGCCATGTCCCAGACATGATCCTACACGAGACCTTCCTTATTCGATGTTGATGCCATGTCCTAGACATGGTCTTATACGGGATCTTCATTCAGTGTCGATGCCATGTCCCAGACATGGTCTTACATGGGACCTACATTCTGTGCTGATGCCATGTCCTAGACATGGTCTTATATGGGACCATCCTTATCTCATGTCGTGACATAGGTATCCTCGTTATTTTGAATCTTCAACCGGGACTTCAACTTGTCATATTCTCTTCACTTTTTCATCAAGGTATCATTAATTAATTTCATGAAAATAATAATATGCATTTTTCATAATAATAAGAAATTTAAATACGATAACATATGTAGCTTTAATTTCCCACAAACTTACCTCGATACTTAAAATTCTTGTAGATGTTTAATTTTGTCCAACACTTTGTTCTTACCTCGGTTTCGGTCTGGGCTTAGTAATATCCAGGAATTAGGGCTTCTGCATTATTGCTTACTTGTATGAAGTAGCATGCCTATGTGTGTGGTGAATGTGTTATATGAAATTTGAGAACTTTAGAGTGTAGATGAATGCCTTAGAAATATTGTATTTTAAGCCTTAAAGGGGGAGCTAGGCAAATAAGGCCTTAAGAACAATTGTAAGGAAAATTTGACAAACAAATGGGCTTGTTAAAGTGGTAAGGAGGCGCCACTTAAAGCCCTAGGAAGTGACGCCACAAGCTGTGTAATAGGGCCTAGGTTCGAGCAGCAAGGGAAGCAAGGGGGAGTTTTATTTTGCTGCAAGGATAAGCAGTAGTGGACGGCATGTGGACTGTAGAAGGAGGAGCTATAGATGGGGTTGGAGTGTTGAGGATTTAGCCAATGAGGAGGGGATCAAGGGATAAGGTAGAGAGGGAAGAGAGGTGGCCAAATATGGGACTCCCTTAAGGTGATTTTCGACCAAGTTAGAAGGGGAGGAGTAGCCAAATTTTGTTAAGGGGTTAGTAGTCTACATTGCCAAAACTTCTAAGCCTCACACTCACCCTCTACATATTTTGATAAAGGCCACAATAGCATTCTTTCTTTTCTTCCAATTGTTAAAGCCGAATATCCCTCTCTCAAAAATTCCATCCTTTGCCGATTCTTCCTAAAGTCTCATACTTCTCCTTTTCTTTCTCTTGTTGAAGTGAATCTCCTAGTGTTCATCAAGTCAAACCTATTCTCTTTGGGATCTAGAAGCGATTGTTCATAAAACCCCAAAAGTCAAAACACGTTGATCACTATCTAGTCTACATAGCCGAATATCTCAAGGTGTCGAGCGTAGAGGCGAATCGATTTCAATATTAAGGGTAAGATCAAATATTATTCGATTTTTAAACCTTTCTCTCTTTTAGCCAAAAATTTAGAAACTAATCCCATTAATGTTCTTTGGCCGAAACTATGAAGGATCTTTCTGGATTTCTCTTGTAGCCGACTTCTAGGGGAGACCATTCGTGATTTGGTTATCCAAGGTAAGTAAAGTGTAATATTAGGCTAAGGGCCATCTTCATAGTTTCTACATATTAAGCCGATTCTAACCATTGATAAGTAGGGATTTCGAAAACTTAAGGAGCAAGTGATCGTTTTGAGATTTAGATCCACAAGGTAAGTGGACATGCATATTCGACCTTAGGCCATTCTCTCTAGTAATGATTGACCGATTTTAATTTGGGTGTTAGGAAGGAGCACAATCGATTTTGGTAAACTTTCGGGATTCAGTGAAAGCGATAGTAACCAGGTGTGTAGCCCTACACAAATTCTTAATAAGATTTACGGTATTAACTTGATATGTGTATTAATAAGAATGTGAATAATATGGCTAAAGGTACCATTCAATGGTACGACATATTCAAGTACGTTATTCTCTAAAGATCTATTAATAGTTTTATAAACTATGAATGTGACATATATGAGAATTTGTTACGAATATGAATAAGGCATATGGCATGATATTCGCATGATTTGTATGACGATGGGGCATATGGGTGATTATGAAAGGGAAGTGATCGGTGGTTTATACCACAATAACACAGTGACTCATGTCACATAATCGAATGTGGTGACTTATGTCACAAAATATTATATCCGTGACTTTGTCACAATTATCTGAGTGGCTATGCCACAATTTATAAGGCGATGTGCAAGTCGTGCAATGATCGCCTTTGATGGTGTGTAGCGGATGGAGGGTCGATTTAGTAATCCCCACAGTGTGATGGTAGGTACGGGTGATGTGTAGAGGATGGTTTCTAGGTATGGGTTGGGTTTACATCATTGCCTATACTTGTTTTGTATGATCTGACATGCCTAAATCAATTGAGAATTTGTCTTGATTGTTACACATTGAGTCTGTTGACTCACCCGTTGTGGGATATCTTTTCGGTGACACTCAATAATGGACCGGTCGACGTGAGCTTAATGGTGGCCATGCTTGCACTCGTAGTTATTTTATTTTGATGTTTTCTTTATTTAAGTATTTTGGATTTATTTTGGGGTTTTGCTTTGATGTAATTATGGCCATTAAGATTCACTGTTTTAAGTATGTGTTTGAATTTGGGTTATTATGATAAGACTATTATTAAATCAGGACTAAATAACTTTTCTTAAAAATGTAAAAAAACATTTAAATGTTTTGACACCTAAACAACACCGTTTCTAATTTGAACTCAACACAAATCAACTGTTCTTTAGAAACACACAAATTTTTCCAAAGTTCAAATAAGTTTTGAATGGTTTTACTCAAGAAGCATGCCAAATTAGGTCAGGGCTTGTGGACCGATTTTGGGGTGTTTCAGTTTGGTATCAGAGCCCGGTTCAAAATTCGACCTTGAGGGCTTTTTGGGCCCAAAATGTTTTTTCTTTTGAAATTAAATTTTACTAAGAAATGGGTAGGTTTTCTGGCGTGGCACCTAACTCTTCGGCCCGAAGTCCACCAGGTAAGTACTCCTAACCCTTTTTATGATTTGTATGTGGGAAATTATAGGGACGTAGATTAGTAGATTAGCAATTAAACCCTAGGATTAGTTTACTCCAACACCAAAACACATAAAACTTAAAGTCTAACCAAACAAACCTGTGTCTAAGTCACCGAGTTAAAGGTGTGGCAATCGTTGTACGCATGACGGAGCAGATTATAGACGACTTGGACCTGACTACCGAGGAGAAATTGAAAGAGGTAGTGTCGCTACTCCGTGATGAGTCATATCAATGGTGGCTCATGGTTCGGAATGGTGCTGCCACTGATGATCTTACTTGGAAATATTTTAAGGCGGCATATCAGAAGAAGTACATTGGAACTTGTTATGTGGATGTGCAGAGAAAGGCATTTTTGAGGCTAGTTCGGGGAAATAAGTTCGTAGCAGAATACGAGGCAAAATTCTTAAGGTTGAGCCGTTATGCTCAAGGTATAGTGGCTATGGAGCATGAACGGTGCGTCCGGTTTGAGGACGGACTAAGGGATGACCTAGGTTGTTGATAGCTCCACAGTAGGAGTGGGAGTTTGCTGTGTTGGTGAAAAAGGCAAAGGTTGTGGAAGGAGTTAAGGAGTCTGTGAGATAGCATACAGATAGGAACAGGCAAAAGAGAGGGTTTGGATCATCAGGGTCATCCGAAGTGTGCAAAAGAGGCCTAGAGTTAATGAGCCGCGAGGTCAGCAGGCTGCTACGGGAGGACTGTACCGTACTTGTGACCAGTGTGGGAAGATGCATCTAGCAGAGTGTTGGAAGAAGAAGGGAGGATGTGTTAAGTATGGGTCCAAGGACCACATGATTAAAGACTATCCTATGAGAATGTATGGGGGCGACCAAGAAGTCGTGGTCCTAATCAGCCGGAAGAGAATGACAAGCAGACCACCATGGGTCGTGGCTCGGTTGGCAGAGGTAACGATTCTGGTAGAGGATGGGGAACACCGGGTAGAGGTGTTGGTAATTTAGAGGCAAGACAGCCGGGTCTAGTGTATGCGATTCGTCGGAGAGAGGATGGAGACGCACCGGACGTCATAATCGGTACGTTCCTTATAGCTGACAAACCTTACATTACTCTAATTGATGTTGGCTCTACCCACTCTCATGTTGCATGTAGAGTAGTTAAAACACTAGGCATAGCCTCTGAACTGTCTAATAGGGAGATGACTGTAGTGAGCCCATTTGGTCAAACTCTAGTGGTGAATAAGATATTTCGGAGTGTACCTCTAGAGCTCCAGGGAGTGCTATTTCTTGTCGACTTGATGGAATTACCCTTTGGAGAATTTGATCTCATCCCTAGTGTGGACTGGCTAGTGGAACATCGGGCTATATCGGATTGCGCAGCTCAGCGAATAGAGTTAAGGACGCCGGAGGATAAGGCGGTAGTTATGATAGGGAAAAGAAGAAACTAATTGTCTAACGTAGTTTCTGCTTTAAATGCTAATAAGATGGTTCGAAAAGGGTGCGAGGCATTTTTTATCTTTGTTAGTGCGTTGGATGCAAAAGAAGGGGGAGTTAGTGGAGTTAGAATAGTAAGAGAATTTGAGGATATTTTTTCGGAGGAGTTACCTGGAATACCCCCGGATAGGGAAGTGGAGTTCAGAATTAACTTGTCGCCGTGCATGCCTCCCGTGTTAATTGCCCGCATGAATGGCACCAAAGGAGTTGGTTGAGCTCAAGGCTCAGATCCAAGAGTTGCTTGACCGTGGGTTTATCCGACCCAGTGTGTCTCCATGGGGAGCACCGGTCTTGTTTGTGAGGAAGAAGGACGAACTATGCCCATGTGCATAGATTATCGTCAGTTGAATAAGCTGACCATCAAGAACAAGTATCCTTTGCCAAGAATAGACGACTTGTTCGATCAGCTTAAGGGGGCCGCGGTATTTTCGAAGATAGATTTAAGGTTTGGATATCATCAGCTTAAGGTGAAGGAAGTAGATATCCATAAGACGGCTTTCCGGACAAGGTACAGTATTATGAATTCTTGGTGATGCCGTTCTGATTGACAAATGCCCCAGCCGCATTCATGGACATGATGAACTGGGTTTTCCAACCCTATCTGGACCGGTTCATTGTTGTGTTCATAGACGATATTTTAGTGTATTCGAAGTTTGAGGAAGAACATGATGAGCACCTCTGAGTTGTGTTACAAGTGTTAAGGGAGGAAAAGCTGTATGCCAAGTTCAGCAAGTGCGAATTTTGGCTGAAGGAAGTTACATTCTTAGGACATGTGGTGTCTGCAGAAGGGATAAGGGTGGATCCTCGGAAGATTGAGGCAGTGTTGGATTGGAAGCCACCTAAGTCCATGGTGGAAGTTCAGAGTTTCTTGGGTTTAGCAGGTTATTACAGAAGGTTCGTAGAAGGGTTCTCATCAATTGCCGCACCTTTGACGAAGTTGCTAAGGAAGGAGGTACCTTTCATATAGACTGATAAGCAACAGGAGAGCTTTGAGAAGCTTAAGAGAGTCTTGACTGAAGCTCCAGTTTTGATTCAGCCTGAGGCAGGGAAGGATTTTGTGGAGTACTGTGATACTTCCCATACAGGATTGGGATGTGTCCTTATGCAAGACGGGAAGGTAGTTGCTTATGCGTCTCGACAATTAAGGCCACATGAGGTTAACTACCCGACGCACGACTTGGAATTGGCAGCAGTGGTCTTTGCTCTTAAGGTATGGAGGCACTACTTATATGGAGAAAAGTCAGTGATTTACACAGACCACAAGAGCCTTACGTATCTACTGACTCAGAAAGAGCTGAACCTGAGACAGCGAGGTGGGTAGAGTTATTGAAAGACTACGATTATTCAATAGAGTATCACCCGGGCAAGGCGAATATGGTGGCAGATGCCCTAAGTCAAAAAGTAGTGACGGAGTTAAGGGCAACGTTCGCACATTTAAGCCTCTATGACGATGGAAGTTTGTTAGCAGAATTGCAAGTTAAGCCGACGTGGTTGAATGAGGTGAAAGAGAGTCAGTTGGCGGATGATGATCTAGGTGCTAAGCTACGGCAAGTGCAGAGTGGGGAGTTGAAGGACTATGGTATTAATGGCGATGGAGTATTGTGTTTCAAGGGTAAGGTCTGTATGCTGAAGAACGAGGAGTTACGGTAGAGAATTCTTTAGGAATCGCATAATAGCCCCTATGCTATGCATCCTGGAGGTAGTAAGTTGTACAAAGATCTAAGGGAACAGTTTTGGTGGCCTGGTCTTAAGCGGGAAGTTACCAAATTTGTAGGGAAGTGCTTAACGTGTCAGCAAGTTAAGGCTGAACACCAAGTTCTGTCAGGATTACTTCAGCCGATTAAGATTCCGCAGAGAAGTGGGAGAGAATCACCATGGACTTCGTTAGTGGGCTTCCCATTATGCCTACTAAGAAGGACTTGGTATGGGTGATAGTGGACCGATTGATAAAGTCCGCACATTTCATTCCCGTGCGGGTTGACTATTCCCTACAAAAATTGGCAAGGTTGTATGTTGCGGAAATTGTGAGGCTGCACGGAGTGCCGGAGTCAATTATCTTGGATAGGGATCCGAGGTTTACGTCTCAATTTTGGAAGGCACTACATCAAGCTTTGGGCACCAGATTAGACTTCAGTATGGCATTTCATCCGCAGTCAGATGGTCAATCTTAGCGAGTGATCCAAGTGTTAGAGGATATGTTGAGGGGCTGTGTGATAAACTTCAGAGGAAGTTGGGAAGAATATTTGCCTCTAGCGGAATTCGTGTATAACAACAGCTATCAGAAAAGTATTCGGATGGCAAAGTACGAAGCACTGTATGGACGGAAGTGTCGTACTCCCACATGTTGGACAGAATTGGGAGGACGTCAGATTTTGGGTCCGAAAATTGTGGCAGAATCAGAGGAAAAGGTTAAGGTAATTCAGACACGATTGAAGGAGGCATCTGACAGGCAGAAGTCATACGCAGATCTTAAATAGAAGGAGATCAAGTTTGCTGTGGGAGATTATGTGTTTCTTAAAGTGTCACCTTGGAAGAAGGTGATGAGATTTGGTCGCAAAGGAAAGTTAAGCCCCAGGTTTATAAGACCTTATCGGGTATTAAAGCGAGTTGGACCGGTGGCATACCAGTTGGAGTTGCCTTCGGAATTACAGCAGATGCACAATGTATTCCATGTTTTGATGCTACGTCATTATCGCTCGGATCCATCTCATGTAGTTTTGGTTGAAGAGGTGGAGCTAAGGCCAGATTTGTACTACGAGGAGGAGCCAATTCAGATCTTGGAGCGAGATGTGAAAGTATTGCGAAGAAAATCAGTTCCTTTGGTCAAAGTGTTATGGCATAACCATGGATCGGAGGAAGCTTCTTGGGAGCCGGAAGAAGCAATGTGACAGCAATACCCCCACCTATTCTAGCCAGGAAATTTCGAGGTTGAAATTATTTTAAGAAGGGTAGAACTGTAATATCCGAGAATTAGGGCTTGTGCATTATTGCTTAATTGTATGAAGTAGCATGCCTATGTGTGTGGCGAATGTGTTATATGAAATTTGAGAACTTTAGAGTGTAGATGAATGCCTTAGAAATATTGTATTTTAAGCCTTAAAGGGGGAGCTAGGCAAATAAGGCCTTAAGAACAATTGTAAGGAAAATTTGACAAACAAATAGGCTTGTTAAAGTGGCAAGGAGGCACCACTTAAAGCCCTAGGAAGTGACGCCACAAGATGTGTAATAGGGCCTAGGTTCGAGCAGCAAGGGAAGTAAGGGGGAGTTTTATTTTGCTGCAAGGATGAGCAGTAGTGGACGGCATGTGGACTCTAGAAGGAGGAGGTATAGATGGGGTCGGAGTGTTGAGGATTCGACTAAGGAGGAGGGGTTCAAGGGATAAGGTAGAGAGGGAAGAGAGGTGGCCGAATATAGGACTCCCTTAAGGTGATTTTCGGCCAAGTTAGAAGGGGAGGAGTAGCCGAATTTTGTTGAGGGGTTAGTAGTCTACATTGCCAAAACTTCTAAGCCTGACACTCTCCCTCTCCATATTTTGATAAAGGCCACAATACCATTCTTTCTTTTATTCCATTTGTTAAAGCCGAATATCCCTCTCTCAAAAATTCCATCCTTTGTCGATTCGTCTTAAAGTCTCATACTTCTCCTTTTCTTTCTCTTGTTGAAGCCGAATCTCCCTAGTGTTCATCAAGCCGAAACCTATTCTCTTTGGGATCTAGAAGCCGATTGTTCATTAAACCCCCAAAAGTCGAAACCTATTGATCACTATCTAGTCTACATAGCCGAATATCTCAGTGGTGTCAGGCAGTAGTGCAGTCTATTTCAATATTAAGGGTAAGATCAAATATTATTCGATTTTCAAACCTTTATCTCTTTTAGTTGAAAATCTAGAAACTTATCCTATTAATGTTCTTTGGCCGAAACTATGAAGGATCTTTCGGGATTTCTCTTGTAGCCGACTTCTAGGGGAGACCATTCGTGATTTGGTTATCCAATGTAAGTAAAGTGTAATATTAGGCCAAGGGCCATCTTCATAGTTTCTACATATTAAGCCGATTCTAACCATTGATAAGTAGGGATTTCGACAACTTAAGGAGCAAATGATCGTTTCGGGATTTAGATCCACAAGGTAAGTGGATATGCATATTCGGCCTTAGGCCATTCTGCCTAGTAATGATTGACCGATTTTAATTTGGGTGTTAGGAAGGAGTACAATCGCTTTGGTAAACTTTCGGGATTCAAAGAAAGCGATAGTAACTGGTGTGTAGCCCTACACAAATTCTTAATAAGATTTACTATTAACTTGATATGTGTATTAATAAGAATGTGAATGATATGGCTAAAGGTACCATTCAATGGTACGACATATTCGTGCGTTATTCTCTAAAGATCATTAATAGTTTTATAAACTATGAATGTGACATATATGAGAATTTGTTACGAATATGAATAAGGCATATGGCATGATATTCGCATAATTTGTATGACGCATGGGGGCATATGGGTGATTATGAAAAGGGGAAGTGATCTGGTGGTTTATACCACAATAATCTGGTGACTCATGTCACATAATCTGAATGTGGTGACTTATGTCACAAAATATTATATCTGGTGACTTTGTCACAATTATCTGGTGGCTATGCCATAATTTATAAGGGCGATGTGCAAGTCATCTGCAGTGATTGCCTTCGATGGTGTGTAGCAGATGGAGGGTCGATTTAGTAATCCCCACGGTGTGATGGCAGGTACGGGTGATGTGTAGAGGATGGTTTCTAGGTATGGGTTGGGTTTGCATCATTGCCTATACTTGTTTTGTATGATTTGACATGCCTAAATCAATTGAGAATTTGTGCTGATTGTTACACATTGAGTCTGTTGACTCACCTCGTTGTGGAATATCTTTTCAAAGACACTCAAGAATGGATCGGATCTGCAGGAGCTTAATGGTGGCCATGCACACTTTTAGAGTTATTTTATTTTTGATGTTTTCTTTATTTAAGTAATTCAGATTTATTTTGGGGTTTTGCTTGATGTAATTATGGCCATTACGATTCACTGTTTTAAGTATGTGTTTGAATTTGGGTTATTATGATAAGACTATTATTAAATTAGGACTAAATAACTTTTCTTAAAAATGTAAACAAACATTTAAATGTTTTGACACCTAAACAATGCCGTTTCTAATTTGAACTCAACACAAATCAACTGTTCTTCAGAAACACACAAATTTTTCCAAAGTTCAAATAAGTTTTGAATGGTTTTAATCAAGAAGCATGCCAGATCCGGTCAGGGCTTGTGGGCCGAGTTTTGGGTGGTTCAGTTTGGTATCAGAGCCCGGTTCAAAACTCGGCCTTGAGGGCTTTTTGGGCCCAAAATGTTTTCTTTCTTTTAAAATTAAATTTTACTAAGAAATGAGCAGGTTTTCTGGCATGGCACCTAAGTCTCCGGCCCGAAGTGCACTAGGTAAGTACTCCTAACCCTTTTTATGATTTGTATGTGGGAAATTATAGGGACGTAGATTAGTAGATTAGGAATTAAACCCTAGGATTAGTTTACTCCAACACCAAAACACATAAAACTTAAAGTCTAACCAAACAAACCTATGTCTGAGTCGCCGAGTTAAAGGTGTGGCAACCGTTGTATGCATGTCTAGGATTCGATTCAGGGGGAGCTTGGTATTTAAGTAGTCCTAGTGACTCACCTCCTCACCGCTCGAATCCTACTTGGTGCGTAGTGACGGTTCACCCTAACCAAGAGGACTCAGTCACAGGCTAAACTCAATAACTAAAACCCGAAAGGGACCCATCACCTTGTTTTGTGAAATTCTAAAGACAAACCGTGATTTTAAAATTTCAAAGTACCCTTGATTTAAAATGACCCAAAATACTCGATTTGCAAATTGACCAAATTACCCCAACTGCATAAAATGACCAAAATACCCTCGGTGTGGAAAGTTATCAAGTACCTCAAATTAAAATTTCTAAAATACCCTTGTTTTGAAAAGTCACCAGAACCATATTTTGTGAAAAATTATCGAAATGCCCCGGTTTGAAAAATTACAAAATACCTCGGTTTATAAAATTACCATTTTACCTTGAAATTTTCTTACCAAGTATTTCAATTTTGTAAAAATATCAAAAATATCTATTCTGCGAAATTTTCAAATACCATAATTTGGAAAAAATATTTATTTACCAAAATACCCCTGGAGGATGAAATTACGAAAATACCCTTGGATAGTGGAAAACAACAACAATGACAACTACAACGCTTTTCTGTAATGAACGTAAGTTCATGAATGTAATAATTGAATGAATAAATTTGAGACTGTGTGTGTATGAATTCGAAAGAACTACTCCTTAGAACTATTGAACATAAGACTGTTCATGATAAATCAGTGGAACAAAACTAATTCATAAAATTCATTAATCAGATAAACACGATTCGGAAGCATGAATTCTAGGGGACGTGGTCATAACGTGCGTGGCCGTGGTAGAGGCCGAATGACCGTGTCGGAGCCCGTTAGGTCAGAACAAGGGTCCAAAAATGAAATGCCACCACCACCAGCCACTGATGTGGAATACCAAGATCAGACGGGGGATGATGCAGTATCCCAAGCGATGCTGCGGGTTCTGAAAAGGGTGGCTAGAGCAGGTGAAGGCATGGAAGTTCGAAAGTCGGTACCTGAACGACTTTGAGCTAGTGGAGCTGAGTTTTTCCATGGAGTATCTGGTGTGGCACCCAATACAGCTGAGTATTGGTTAGAGGTGACGGAGCAGATTATGGACGACTTGGACTTGACTGCCGAGGAGAAACTGAAAGGGGTAGTGTCGCTACTCCATGATGAGTCATATCAATGGTGGCTCAAGGTTCGGGATGGTGCTGCCGCTGATGATCTTACTTGGAAATATTTTAAGGCGGCATATCAAAAGAAGTATATTGGAACTAGTTATGTGGATGCGTAGATGAAGGTGTTTTTTAAGGCTAGTTTGGGGAAATAAGTCCGTAGCGGAATACAAGGTGAAATTTCTAAGGTTGAGCCGTTATGCTCGAGGTATAGTGGCTACGGAGCATGAACAGTGTGTCCGGTTTGAGGACGGACTAAGGGATGACCTGAGGTTGTTGATAGCTCCACAGCAGGAGCGGGAGTTTGCTGTGTTGGTGGAAAAGGCAAAGGTTGGGGAAGGAGTTAAGGAGTCTGTGAGACAGCATACAGATAAGAACAGGCAAAAGAGAGGGTTTGGATCATCAGGGTCATCCAGAATGTGCAAAAGAGGCCTAGAGTTATTGGGCCGCGAAGTTAGTAGGCTGCTACGGGAGGACAGTACCGTACTTGTGACCAGTGTGGGAAGATGCATCTAGGAGAGTGTTGGAAGAAGACGGGAGGATGTTTTAAGTGTGGGTCCAAGGACCACATGATTAAGGACTATCCTATGAGAGCAGAAGGGGGCCGACCAGTAAGTCAGGGTCCTAATCAGGCTGGAAGAGGAGGACAACAGCCACCGCGGAGTCGTGGTTTGGCTGGCAGAGGTAACGATTCTGGTAGAGGATGGGGAACACCGGGTAGAGGTGTTGGTAATACAGAGGCAAGACAGTCGGGTCTGGTGTATGCGGTTCACCGGAGGGAGGATGGAGACGCACCAGACATCATAATCGATACGTTCCTTATAGCTGACAAACCTTACTTTGCTCTAATTGATGTTGGCTCTACCCACTCTTATGTTGCATGTAGAGTAGTTGAAACACTAGGCATAGCCTCTGAACTGTCTAATAGGGAGATGACTGTAGTGAGCCCATTAGGTCAAACTCTAGTGGTGAATAAGATATTTCGGAGTGTACCTCTAGAGCTCCAGGGAGTGGTATTTCTTGGTGACTTGATGGAATTACCCTTCCGAGAATTTGATCTCATCCTTGGTATGGACTGGCTAGTGGAACATCGGGCTATATTGGATTGCGCAGCTAAGTGAATGGAGTTAAGGACGCTGGAGGATAAGGCAGTAGTTATGATAGGGGAAAGAAGAAACTACTTGTCTAACATAGTTTCTACTTTAAAGGCTAATGAGATGGTTCGGAAAGGGTGCGAGGCATTTTTGATCTTTGTTAGTGCGTTGGATGCAAAGGAAGGGGGAGTTAGTGGAGTTAGAACAGTAAGAGAATTTGAGGATATTTTTCCGGATGAGTTACAGAATACCCCCGGATAGGGAAGTGGAGTTTAGAATTGACTTGTCATTTCGGCATAGCTCTGTGTCAATTGCCCGTCATGAAATGGCACCAAAGGAGTTGGTTGAGCTCAAGGCTCGGATCCAAGAGTTGCTTGACCGTGGGTTTATCCGACCCAGTGTGTCTCCATAGGGAGCACCGGTCTTGTTTGTGAAGAAGAAAGATGGAACTATGCGCATGTGCATAGATTATCGTCAGTTGAATAAGCTGACCATCAAGAACAAGTATCCTTTGCCAAGAATAGACGACTTGTTCGATCAGCTTAAGGGGGTCGCGATATTTTTGAAGATAGATTTAAGGTCTGGATATCATCAGCTTAAGGTGAAGGAAGTAGATATCCATAAGACGGCTTTCCGGACAAGGTACGGGCATTATGAATTCTTGGTAATGCCGTTCGAATTGACAAACGCCCCATCGCGTTCATGGACATGATGAACCGAATTTTCCAACCCTATCTGGACCAGTTCATTGTTGTGTTCATAGACAATATTTTGGTGTATTCGAAGTCTGAGGAAGAACATGATGAGCACCTCCGAGTTGTGTTGCAAGTGTTAAGGGAGGAAAAGCTGTATGCTAAGTTTAGCAAGTTCGAATTTTGGCTGAAGGAAGTTACATTCTTAGGACATGTGGTGTCTGCAGAAGGGATAAGGGTGGATCCTCGGAAGATTGAGGCAGTGTTGGATTGGAAGCCACCTAAGTCCGTGGCGAAAGTTTGGAGTTTCTTGGGTTTAGCAGGCTATTACAGAAGGTTCGTAGAAGGGTTCTCATCAATAGCTGCACCTTTGACGAAGTTGCTAAGGAAGAAGGTACCTTTCATATAGACTGATAAGCAACAGGAGAGCTTTGAGAAGATTAAGAGAGTCTTGACTGAAGCTCCAGTTTTGATTTAGCCAGAGGCAGGGAAGGATTTTGTGGTATACTGTGATGCTTCCTATACAGGATTGGGAGGTGTCCTTATGCTAGACGGGAAGGTAGTTGCTTATGTGTCTCGATAATTAATGCCACATGAGGTTAACTACCCGACGTACGACTTGGAATTGGCAGCAGTGGTCTTTGCTCTTAAGGTATAGAGGCACTACTTATATGGAGAAAAGTCAGTGATATACACAGACCACAAGAGCCTTAAGTATCTGCTGACTCAGAAAGAGTTGAACCTGAGACAGTGAAGGTGGGTGGAGTTATTGAAAGACTACGATTGTTCTATAGAGTATCACCCGAGTAAGGCGAATGTGGTGGTAGATGCCCTAAGTCAGAAAGTAGTGACGGAGTTAAGGGCAATGTTCACACATTTAAGCCTCTATGACGATGGAAGTTTGTTAGCAGACTTGCAAGTTAAGCCGACGTGGTTGAATGAGGTGAAAGAGAGTTAGTTGGCGGATGATGATCTAAGTGCTAAGCTACGGCAAGTGCAGAGTGGGGAGTTGAAGGACTATGGTATTAATGGTGATGGAGTATTGTGTTTCAAGGGTAAGGTCTGTATGTCAAGAACGAGGAGTTACGGCAGAGAATTCTTTAGGAATCGCATAGTAGCCCTTATGCTATGCATCCTGGAGCTAGTAAGTTGTACAAAGATCTAAGGGAACAGTTTTGGTGACCTGGTCTTAAGCGGGAAGTTACCGAATTTGTAGGGAAGTGCTTAACGTGTCAGCAAGTTAAGGCTAAACACCAAGTTCCGTCAGGATTGCTTCAGCCGATTAAGTTTCGCAGTGGAAGTGGGAGAGAATCACCATGGGCTTCGTTAGTGGGCTTCCCCTTACGCCTACTAAGAAAGACTCGGTATGGGTGATAGTGGACCAATTGACAAAGTCCGTGCATTTCATTTCCGTGCAGGTTGACTATTCCCTACAAAAATTGGCAAGGTTGTATGTTGCGAAAATTGTGAGGCTGCACGGAGTGCCGGTGTCGATTATCTCGGATAGGGATTCGAGGTTTATGTCTCGATTTTGGAAGGCACTATATCAAGCTTTGGGCACCAGATTAGACTTCAGTACGTCATTTCATCCGCAGTCAGACGGTCAATTTGAGCGAGTGATCCAAGCGTTAGAGGATATGTTGAGGGGCTGTGTGATAAACTTCAGAGGAAGTTGGGAAGAATATTTGCCTCTAGCGAATTCGCGTATAACAATAGCTATCAGGCAAGTATTCAAATGGCACCGTACGAAGCACTGTATGGACGGAAATGTCGTACTCCCACATGTTGGACGAAATTGAGAGAACGTCAGATTTTGGGTCCAAAAATTGTTGCAGAATCGGAGGAAAAGGTTAAGGTAATTTAGGCACGGTTAAAGGAGGCATCTGATAGCAGAAGTCATACGCAGATCTTAAATGGAAGGAGATCAAGTTTGCTGTGGGAGATTATGTGTTTCTTAAAGTGTCACCTTGGAAGAAGGTGATGAGATTTGGTAGCAAAGGAAAGTTAAGCCCCAGGTTTATAGGACCTTATCGGGTATTGAAGTGAGTTAGACCGGTGGCATACCAGTTGGAGTTGCCTTCGGAATTGCAGCAGATGCACGATGTATTCCATGTTTCGATGCTACGTCATTATCGCTTGGATCCATCTCATGTAGTTCCGGTTGAAGAGGTGGAGCTAAGGCCAGATTTGTCCTACGAGGAGGAGCCAATTCAGATCTTGGAGCGAGATGTGAAAGTATTACGAAGAAAATCAGTTCCTTTGGTCAAATTATTATGGCATAACCATGGATCGGAGGAAGCTTCTTGTGAGCCGAAAGAAGCAATGCGACAGCAATACCCCCACCTATTCTAGCTAGGTAATTTCGAGGTCGAAATTATTTTAAGAGGGGTAGAACTGTAATATCTGGGAATTAAGGCTTGTGCATTATTGCTTAATTGTATGAAGTAGCATGCCTATGTGTGTGGTGAATGTGTTATATGAAATTTGAGAACTTTAGAGTGTAGATGAATGCCTTGGAAATATTGTATTTTAAGCCTTAAAGGGGGAGCTAGGCAAATAAGGCCTTAAGAACAATTGTAAGGAAAATTTGACAAACAAATAGGCTTGTTAAAGTGGCAAGGAGGCGCCACTTAAAGCCCTAGGAAGTGACGCCACAAGCTGTGTAATAGGGCCTAGGTTCGAGCAGCAAGGGAAGCAATGGGGAGTTTTATTTTGCTGCAAGGATGAGCAGTAGTGGACAGCATGTGGACTCTAGAAGGAGGAGGTATAGATGGGGTTGGAGTGTTGAGGATTCTGCTGGGAGGAGGATCAAGGATAAGGTAGAGAGGAAGAGAGGTGGCCGAATATGGGACTCCCTTAAGGTGATTTTCGGCCAAGTTAGAAGGAGAGGAGTAGCCGAATTTTGTTAAGGGGTTAGTAGTCTACATTGCCGAAACTTCTACGCCTCACACTCTCCCTCTCCATATTTTGATAAAGGCCAGAATACCATTCTTTCTTTTCTTCCATTTGTTAAAGCCGAATATCCCTCTCTCAAAAATTCCATCCTTTGCCGATTCTTCCTAAAGTCTCATACTTCTCCTTTTCTTTCTCTTGTTGAAGTCGAACCTCCCTAGTGTTCATCAAGCCGAAACCTATTCTCTTTGGGATCTAGAAGCCGATTGTTCATTAACCCCCAAAAGTTGAAACCTATTGATCACTATCTAGTCTACATAGCCGAATATCTCAATGGTGTCAGGCAGTAGTGCAGTTGATTTCAATATTAAGGGTAAGATCAAATATTATTCGATTTTCAAACCTTTCTCTCTTTTAGCCCAAAATCTAGAAACTTATCCCATTAATGTTCTTTGGTGAAACTATGAAGGATCTTTCGGGATTTCTCTTGTAGCTGACTTCTAGGGGAGACCATTCGTGATGTGGTTATCCAAGGTAAGTAAAGTGTAATATTAGGCCAAGGGCCATCTTCATAGTTTCTACATATTAAGCCGATTCTAAGCATTGATATGTAGGGATTCGACAACTTAAGGAGCAAGTGATCGTTTCGGGATTTAGATCCATAAGGTAAGTGGATATGCATATTCGGCCTTAGGCCATTCTGTCTAGTAATGATTGACCGATTTTAGTTTGGGTGTTAGGAAGAAGTACAATCGGTTTTGGTAAACTTTCGGATTCAAAGGAAAGCGATAATAACTGTGTGTAGCCCTACACAAATTCTTAATAAGATTTACTAGTATTTACTTGATATGTGTATTAATAAGAATGTGAATGATATGGCTAAAGGTACCATTCAATGGTACGACATATTCAGGTACGTTATTCTCTAAAGATCTGTTAATAGTTTTATAAACTATGAATGTGACATATATGAGAATTTGTTACGAATATGAATAAGGCATATGGCATGATATTCGCATGATTTGTATGACGCATGGGGGCATATGGGTGATTATGAAAAGGGGAAGTGATCTGGTGGTTTATACCACAATAATCTGGTGACTCATGTCACATAATCTGAATGTGGTGACTTATGTCACAAAATATTATATCTGGTGACTTTGTCACAATTATCTGGTGGCTATGCCATAATTTATAAGGGCGATATGCAAGTCGTCTGCAGCGACTGCCTTCGATGGTGTGTAGCGGATGGAGGGTCGATTTAGTAATCCCCACGGTGTGATGGCAGGTACGGGTGATGTGTAGAGGATGGTTTCTAGGTATGGGTTGGGTTTGCATCATTGCCTACACTTGTTTTGTATGATTTGACATGCCTAAATCAATTGAGAATTTGTGCTGATTGTTACACATTGAGTCTATTGACTCACCTCGTTGTGGGATATCTTTTCAGGTGACACTCAGTAATGGACCGGGTCGGCAGGAGCTTAATGGTGGCCATGCACAGCTCAGAGTTATTTTATTTTTGATGTTTTCTTTATTTAAGTATTTCGGATTTATTTTGGGGTTTTGCTTGATGTAATTATGGCCATTACGATTCACTGTTTTAAGTATGTGTTTGAATTTGGGTTATTATGATAAGACTATTATTAAATCAAGACTAAATAACTTTTCTTAAAAATGTAAACAAACATTTAAATGTTTTGATACCTAAACAACACCGTTTCTAATTTGAACTCAACACAAATCAACTGTTCTTCAGAAACACACAAATTTTTCCAAAGTTCAAATAAGTTTTGAATGGTTTTACTCAAGAAGCATGCCAGATCCGATCAGGGCTTGTGGGTCGGGTTTGGGGTGTTTCAGGCTTCGTGTTTCTTAATCTATAATAACAATTTCACTTATTTAATATTCACATTTACTAAATCGATTAATGAATCACACTTTGGGAAAATTATGATTTTGCCCGTAAACTTTCTCATAATTACACTTTTACCCCTAGGCTCGTAAAATGATTTTTATTCAACTTCCTTGTATTTTAAGCTTAGCTAAATTATTCTCTTAACTACAACAGCCCTTAATTTCCACTATTTCACCTCTGTATGACCAATTCTATAACTTTTACATTTTGGTCCTTTTATGCATTTTTCATGAAAATCAATTAGAAAATCATACATCAAACTTTCATGTTTTTCCTTCAAACATCAAAATACATGCATGTCATACACGGGTAAATTTTTAAACACAAACCCTAGCTCAAAATATATCTAGAAATAGCTAAATCGATCTATGAGAATCTCAAAAATACTAAAAACATAAAAACGAGGCAAAGAGACACTTACAATCATGCTTGAAAGATGAACAAACCTTAGCTATGTCTTTCTTAGGAAATTTCGGCCAAGGAGAAGAAGATGGACACAATTTTGACTTATTTTTCCCTTTTTAATCTTTTATTTACCAAATGACAAAAATGCCCTTAATGATCCTTTCTTGAGATTTTTCCTTCCCATGTCTATTTTTGTCCATATTAACATATAATGGTCTAATTGCTAAATAAGGACTTCTAATAATTTTTATAATGCTATTTCATAATTAAATCTTCTAGATTCTCATATTTTCTAATCCTTGCAATTTAGTCCTAATGGACGAATTGTTTACTAATTAATAAAATTCCTTCATGAATTTTTCACACAATCATGCAAATACCTCGTAACCTCATAAAAATCATTAAAATACATATTTTTACTTTAGATTTATGGTCTCCTACCACTATTCTGACTAGGCCCTAAATCGAGCTGTTACAATCTCTGTCTGAAATAATAGAAATAGGCACCCCGTGCAATCTAACAATCTCAGCAATGTACAATTCAGCTAGCTTATCAAGTGAATAGTCAGTACGTTCCGAAATAAAATGATCCGATTTCGTCAATCTATCAACAACGACCAAAACAAGATCTTTCTTCTTCGGAGTCAGAGGTAATCTAGTTATGAAATCCATCGTAATTCTGTCCCATTTCCACTAGGGAATCATCATAGGCTAAAGTAAACCTGAAGGTACTTGATGTTCGGCCTTTACTTGTTGAAAAATCAAACATTTCGATACGAATTCAGAAATATCTCTTTTCATACTTGACCACCAATACAATTTCTTCAAATAATTGTACATCTTCGTGCTTTCTGGGTGAACAGACAGACAACCACTGTGTGCTTTGTAAAGAATTTTTTGAATAAGCTCAGTATCTCTTGGTACACCAGTCCTACCTCGGAACATTAAACAATCATTGGTCCCAATCTGATAGTCCAAATCACTAGTAGATTCACACTAAACTCTTTTAGCTTGAAGTTCTTTATCACTTTTCTGAGCTTCGCAAATTTGCTGAAGAAATACTGTTTTAGCTTTTAACTTAGCTAGAATCGAACCACCATCGAATAAAGTCAGTCGCGTATTTATTACTCTCAAGTCAAACAAAGATTTCCTACTTAAAGCATCAGCGACCACATTCGCCTTTCTCGGATGATAATCGATTACCAATTCTTAATCTTTCAACAACTTGAGCCATCTCGTTGTCAGAAATTCAAATCGTTTTGAGTCATTAAATACTTCAAACTCTTGTGGTAGGTAAAGATGTGGCACTTCTTATCGAATAAATGGTGTCGCCAAATTTTTAAAGCAAACACAATAGCGACCAATTCTAAGTCATGCATCGGATAGTTCTTTTCGTGCGGTTTCAACTGTCTCAAGGGCATAAGCTATTACTTTTCCCTTTTGCATCAACACACAACCAAGACCGTTCAAATATGCGTCGCTGAAAATTACAAACTCTTTTCCCGATTCAGGTTGCACTAATACCGGTGCCTCAATCAACAACACTTTTAATTGTTCAAAACTCTTTTGACATTTCTAAGACCGTTCAAACTTAACATCTTTGTGTAACAATCTTGTCATAGGTGTAGCAATCATCGAGAATCCCTTGACAAATCGTCGATAATACCCGACTACGCCCAAAAAGCTTCTAATGTCGGATACATTCCTCGGTGGTTTCCAATCAATAATTGCCGAAATCTTACTCGGATAAACTCTTATACCTTCTGCTGAGACAATATGCCTAAAAAATCTATAACGACCCGGATTTGGGCCTAGTAGAATTGGGCCCATTGGGCTTTGGCCATGGGAGCTTTTAAAAAATTTTGAGAATAAGAGAATGGCACTATTACAAGTTGGACCTATTAGGTGAGTGATTTTGGCAGGTTAGGGGCTTCAATGAAGTCCCGAGATCAAACTTGGCTTTAGGAAAATTTTGGTTTTAGGTGAATAAAACCTTAGGAATTAATAAGTAGGCTTTAAGAATAAAATGTAGAGAAAAATGACACAAAAAAAGCTTGTGGTGTAGTGGCAAAGTGACGCCACATAAGAGACAAGGAGGTGACGCCACAAGGAAGCAAAGGGTCCAAGGTTCAATCATTGGCGCTGACATTTCTTTTTGATTTATTTTTAAGTGAACTTGGACTTTGGCCCATAGATTTATATTTAGTTGCGCATGATGTTAGACACAAGAGAAGCTTGTGGCCTAGTGGCTAGTGGCGTGAATTGGCTGATGAGAGAGCCTGGGTTCGAATCTCATGACAAGCAAGGGAGTATTTATTTTACGGACTGGACGGCCAGAGTTTGTGTTGGATTTAAACTTTACTAAAGAAGGGATCCCACATTGGAAAGCTAGCAAGAGGGAAGGTGAGAAGCCGGCTATATATAGAGCTGTCTATGAGGAGAGGAAGCATACCTTGGTGGGTGAGAAGCTGGCTATATATAGAGCTGTCTATGAGGAGAGGAAGCATACCTTGGTGGGCGTATGGGCATAGGAGCATTCAAAGTGCCAATTAGCTTCAGAATCCTATCAGGTGTGTATCTCACACTACTCTAGCTGTAGAGCGGCAAATGACGAAATGTCGGTCACACGGCGATGGTAGCCACACAAGCGTGCAGGCGCATGTGTGGGAGCTTCGACACGATAGTCGAGGCCACCATGAGTATTCTTGTGGGTTGACGTTGTTTGGGCCGAAAGGGGCCAAGTGGGCCCAATGGGCCTGGGGGCCATATGAATAAATTGTATGGTTATGTTGTAGATAGTGAACTGGTTTATATGAATCTCATATTTGTGGCTAGATTTGGGCTAAATGGGCCACACGAACGTGTGGGTCTATTTGGGCCGAGAATGGGCTCGAGGCCCATTTGCATCGTTATCTCTATTTAGAATATCTCAGTTTGTGAAATTATCGAAATACCCCTGGTTTGCAAAATTATCGAAGTACCCTGGTTTGTGAAATTATCGAAATACCCTTAGTTTGCAAAATTACCGAAATACCCCTGGTTTGTAAAATTACTAAAATACCCCTAGTTTGCGAAATTATCGAAACACCCCTAGTTTGTGAAATTTCCAAAACACCCCTGGTTTGCGAAATTATTGAAATACCCTTAGTGGGTAAATTATTAAAATACCCTTGGTGGGTAAATTACTGAAATACCCTTGGTGGGTAAATTACTGTTATATCCTTAGGGGTTAATTAGTACAATTGTGTGTATTCTGTTTAATTGGTTGTGATGGTAATTTATTTCACACATAATTTTTGATAAATGCTTTGCGTACATGACATTCTGCATGGGATTGGGATATTGATGATCGGAGGAAGTGTAATCTGGTGGCTATGCCATGTATATTCTGTTATTCTGGTGGCTTTGCCACAAATTCTGTGATTAGCAGCTTGTCTACCATCGAGGTGTGTAGCGGATGGATGGGTCAATTTAAAAATCCCTACAGTGTGTTAATGGATGCGGTGGTGTGTAGCGGATGGATTATTAGGTTTGGTGCATATTTTGTTTGCATGATCATGTTTATAGGGCTAAGGCCAGTTATTACTGAATAGGGCTTTAGCCGATCTGCTTTGTATGGGCTTGCCCGATGCTTCAGATAGGCTTTGGCCCATTCCGCTTCTGTATAGGCTCTGGCCCAGTTAATGACCAATTAGGGGATTACACATTGAGTTCTCGTAACTCACCCCTTTGCCTTAACCTTGTAGGTGATCCCCAGCATTAGAGGATTTGGAGCTGCAGAGGACTCTGTGGTGGCCATACATCGGAGCTTTATTCACTAATTTCAGTAAATTCGGTCTTTACTTCATTTTAAGATTATTTTAATTTGGGTTCAGTATTTTGTAATAAGGCCTTTGGATTTTGTTTTACTTTTTAACTTTCATTTCTTTTATATTCAAACTATAAATGATTAAACACTAGGTTTTCTTAAAAAGTTAATAACTGTTTTCAAAATACCACATTTTCGTAAATTACAGGATCTGATTTCTACTATAAACAAGTTTTTGCTAATAGCAATAACAACGCTTTTACAAGAAAACCATAAAAGCAAATCTGAATTTCACAAACAAAAAAGCACGGAGTTTCAAAAAGAATACGAAGTTTTTAACGAGCGCGTAGTTTTTAAACAAACCTTTCATATGACATGCCAGATCCGATCGTAATGTCTAGGCCGAGTTTGGGGTGTTACATTTTATGGTATCAAAGTCAAGATGCAAAACTCAGCTGTGGAATGGGTTTAAAATTTTTTTTTCAAAATCTGTTTGACCTTTGGTTTAGAAAAGTGATAGTGTTACTGGAAGTATGGCACACCGAGTCTCCGGCACCAAATCCATAAGTTCCTGATACTATAATTTGTTGTATGCTGTATTGACTATAGTTATTCTGCGTATGTTTTGTAGATGTGATGCTTAAACTTAGAGTTTGTATTTATTCCGTGTATATTATGGAAATTATTTGTGTGTGATGTACATTCGCTCTGATGGATAAATAGTGTGGTGCGTGCTTGTGTTATTAAGATCAGAGTGCGTAGCGAGAGCGTTGTGTGCTAGGTTAGGATGTGCAACATTTTCGTTAGTTGGAAATTTCGAGGACGAAATTTCTTTTTAAGGGAGGTAGATTTATAATGACCCAAATTTTGGCCTAGTAGAATTGGGCCCATTGGGCCTTGGCCATGGGAGCGTTTAAAATTTTTTGAGAACAAGAGAATGGCACTATTGCAAGTTGGACCTATTAGGTGAGTGATTTTGGCAGGTTAAGGGGCTTCTTTGAAGTCTTGGGATCAAACTTTGGCTTTAGGAAAATTTTGGTTTTAGGTGAATAAAACCCTGGAAGTTAGTAAGTAGGCTTTAAGAAAAAAATATGGAGAAAAATGATACAAAAAGAGCTTGTGGTGTAGTGGCAAAGTGACGCCACAAGGAAGAAAGGGGTCTAAGGTTCAAGCCTTGGCGCTGGCATTCCTTTTTGATTTATTTTTAAGTGAACCTGGACTTTGGCCCATAGATTTATATTTAGTTGCGCATGATGTTAGACACAAGAGGAGCTTGTAGCCTAGTGACTAGTGGCGTGAATTGGCTGATGGGAGAGCCTGGGTTCGAATCTCTTGACAAGCAGGGGAGTATTTATTTTGCAGACTGGGCGGCCAGAGTTTGTGTTGGATTTAAACTCTACTGAAGAAGGGATCCCACATCGAAAAGCTAGCAAGAAGGAAGGTGAGAAGCTGGCTATATATGGAGCTATCTATGAGGAGAGGAAGCATATCTTGGTGGGCGTATGGGCATAGGAGCATTCGGAGCTCTGATTAGCTTCAAACTCCTATCAGGTGTGTATCTCACACTACTCTAGCTGTAGAGCGGTAAATGACGAAATGCCGATCGCACGTCGATGATAGCCACACGAGCGTGCGGGCGCACGTGTGGGAGCTTCGACGCGATAGTCAAGGCCACCATGAGTATTCTTGTGGGTTGACGTTGTTTGGGCCGAAAGGGGCCAAGTGGGCCCAATGGACCCAGGGGCCATATGAATAAATTGTAGGATTGTGTAGTAGATAGTGAACTGGTCTATGTGAATCTCATATTTGTGGCTAGATTTGGGCTAAATGGGCCACACGAATGTGTGGGTCCATTTGGGTCGAGAATGGGCCCTAGGCCCATTTGCATCGTTATCTCTATTTAGAATATCTCGGTTTGCAAAATTATCGAAATAACCCTGGTTTGTGAAATTATCGAAATACCCTTGGTTTGCAAAATTACCGAAATACCCTTAGTTTGCAAAATTATCGAAATACCCATAGTTTGAAAAATTACTGAAATACCCCTAGTTTAGGAAATTACCAAAATACCCCTAGTTTACAAAATTACAGAAATACCCCTGGTTTGTAAAATTACCAAAATACCTCTGGTTTGTAAAATTATCGAAATATCCCTAGTTTGCAAAATTATCGAAATACCATTGGTTTGCGAAATTACCGAAACACATTTGGTTTGTAAAATTACTGAAACAAACCTCATTTGCAAAATTATCGAAACATCCCTGGTTTGCAAAATTACTGAAATACCCTTGGTGGGTAAATTACCGAAATACCTTTAGTGGGTAAATTACTGAAATATCCTTGGTGGGTAAATTAATAAAATACTCTTGGTGGGTAAATTACTGTTATACCTTTAGGGGTTAATTAGTACGATTGTGTGTATTCTGTTTAATTGGTTGTGATGGTAATTTATTTCACACATCATTTTTGATAAATGCTTTGCATACATGACATTCTGCATGGGATTGGGATATTGATGATCGAAGAAAGTGTAATCTGGTGGCTCTGCCACATTTTGTCTTGTGGCTATGCCACGTATATTCTGTTATTCTGGTGGCTTTGCCACAAATTCTGTGATTAGCAGCTTGTCTACCATCGAGGTGTGTAGCGGATGGATGGGTCGATTCAAAAATCCCCACAAGTGTGTTGGGCTGGTATGGGTGGGGTGTAGCGGATATATTATTAGGTTACGATGCATATTTTGTTTGCATGATCATGTTTATAGGCTAAGGCCCAGATTGTTACCGAATAGGGCTTCGGCCCAGACTGCTTCTGTATGGGCTTCGGCCTAGTCAGCTTCCGTATGGGTTCGGGCCTAGTTAATGACCGATTAGGGGATTACACACTAAGTTCTTGTAACTCACCCCTTCGCTTTAACCTTGCAGGTGATCCCCAGCATTAGAGGATTTGGAGTTGCGGAGGACTCTGTGGTGGCCAGACATCGGAGCTTTATTTATGAATTTTAGTAAATCCGGTCTTTACTTCATTTTAAGATTATTTTAATTTGGGTTCAGTATTTTGTAATAAGGCCTTTAGATTTTGTTTTACTATTTAACTTTCATTTCTGTTATATTCAAACTATAATTGATTAAACACTGGGTTTTCTTAAAAAGTTAATAACTATTTTCAAAATACCAAGTTTCCGTAAAATACTGGATATGATTTCTACAATAAACAAAGTTTTCGCCGATAGCAATAACAACGCTTTTACAAGAAAACCATAAAAGCAAATTTGAATTTCACAAACAACAAAGCGCAGAGTTTCAAAAAGAATACGAAATTTTTAACGAGCGCGCAGTTTTTAAACAACCCTTTCATGTGACATGCCAGATCCGATCGTAACGTCTACGCTGGGTTTGGGTGTTACAAAATCTGAATTCTCGGAGCCAAAACTCACTTTTGCTGAATTTAGCAAACAACTTCTTATCTATCAAAGTCTGCAACACAATTCTTAAATGGGCGGCATGCTCAAACCCATCCCGAGAATAAATCAAAATGTCATCAATAAACACAACTATGAACTTGTCCAAATACGGTTTGAAGATTTGATTCATCAAATCCATAAAAATAGCAGGAGCATTAGATAATCCAAAAGGCATAACAAGAAATTCATAATGCCCGTACCTTGTTCTTAACGTGGTTTTCGGCACGTCTGAGTCTTTAACTCTCAGCTGATAATAGCCAGATCTCAAATCTATTTTCGAGAACACTGTTGCCCCTTTCAACTGGTCAAATAAATCATCAATCCTCGGTAAAGGATACTTGTTATTTATCGTAATCTTGTTGAGCTAACGATAGTCGATACAAAGTCTCATGGATCTATCTTTCTTCTTGACGAATAACACCGGTGCACCCTAGGGAGAAAAGCTCAGTCTCGCAAAACCCTTATCTGTTAACTCTTGTAACTAATACTTCAATTCTTTCAACTCGGTTGGAGCTATTCTATATGGAGTTATCGATATCAGTGAAGTTCCCAGTACCAAATCAATGGTAAACTCCACCTCTCTGACTGGTGGTAATCCAGGCAACTATTCTGGGAACACATCTAGATATTCACAAACTATCAGTACCGATTAAATCTTTAATTTAGACACTTTCGTATTCAGTACATACGCAAGAAATGCTTCACAACACTTTCTTACATACCTTTGAGCCAACATCGACGAAATCACAATAGGCAATTCACCCAACTCATCTAAAGAATTTTATTGTTTTGACATTTCAATTCAATATCTTTTCGTCTACAATTCACTACTACATCATGTAGAGTTAACCAATCCATTCCAAGTATCATAGCAAACTCATCAAATGGCAAAAGCATTAAGTCAGCTGGAAACAGTGACCCCGAATCATTAAAGGACAACTCTTGAAAACTTTATAAACTTAAACATATTTGCCTAAGGGGTTTGACACCTTAATTACAAACTCAGTAGACTTAATAGAAAAATTCTAACTAGATACCAAATTCATGCAAATATAGGAATGAGTCAATCTAGGATCAATTAATGCAACTACATTAGTATCATAAAGAGAAAATGTACCAGTGATCACATCAGGGGAGGACACATCCTCGTGAGCACGAATAGCATAAGCTCTCGCAGGTGCTCTAGCTTTCGATCTCACAGCTGAGTCTTTGGATACTCCTCTACTACTGGTCCTATTTCCCATATTTCTCACTGGCCTCGCTCTAGCAGCAGTGTTACTCGATCTTGCCTACTAAAAATTATCTTTTTCAACCATTTTTAGGCAATCTTGAATAAAGTGATCTTGGGAGCCATATTTAAAACAAGCCCGGTTATTCATCCTACATTCACCAGGATGTCATCTACCATAGTGTTAGCATTCAGGCTTATTAGATCTAGCATTACCAACGCTCGCTATGGATGTAGTTTGGGCCTTAGAACTCGAATATTGTTTCCCATGATCTCGATTGGGATACCCGGCTGAAGCATTGGAGCAAGCATACAAATCTCTTGATTTCTTTGACGAAGATTGCAATGACTTATTCATCAACCTCTTTCTCGAATATCTAGCCTCAAACTCAACTTTTCTCTTTTCCTTACTTAACTCTTCTCTTTGTAGGCTCGTTCAACTAGCACAAAAAATTCTTTCAACTCTAAAATCCCAACTAACAGCCTGATGTCCTCATTCAGCCCATCTTTGAATCTCCTACAAATAATAGCCTCTGTTGAAACACATTCCCGAGTATACTTACTGAGTCTAACAAACTCCAGCTCGTATTCAGTCACAGTCATTCAGCCTTGTTTCAACTCCAAGAACTTTTTGCGTTTTTGATCAATAAATCGCTGACTAATGTACTTCTTTCTGAATTCCTCTTGGAAGAAATCCCAAGTAACTCTTTCCCTCGGTACCAAAGATATAAGAGTTTCCACCATTGATATGATGTATCCCTCAGAAGTGACATAGCACATTTCAAGCACTCCTTCTATGTGCAAGAAAGCTTATCAAATACCCGGATAGAGTTCTCAAGCCAAAATTCTGCTCTTTGAGGATCATCATCAATATTTGCTCTAAATTCTTCAACCCCTTGCTTTCGAATCTTATCGACTAGAGGCTTGCTCTATCTTACCAATTTCACACTTTGGAGAGCTACGGGAACCGATTGCGGGTTAGGTGGGGGTGGAGGATGTTGGGCAGCTGAATTTTTCTGAACAAACTCGACAAACCACTCATTCATCCTTTGGAAGAAGGCTTCCCTAGCCTCTCCTCCTTGACTAATTGTCACTGGTCTACTTTCAAATGTGCAGTCCCTTGGGCGGGAGTCGACAAATTACTCTCAACACCATCAGCTACTTCTCGGTCGAGATCCATTTACTATGTGAAAACACAATTTAAATTTGTCAGGAGTCATCACACTATCACAATTTATATATGGCATGTATAGCTAGACTCTTACACACATTATGTTAGCCCGAGAATCGACCAAACCATAGCTCTGATACCACTAAATGTAACACCCTTTACCCGTATTCGATGCTGGAACACGGAGCGAGGCATTATCGGACTCACATCACAAGCTATCATTTAATTCTAAGTCATAAATTTGCATCCAAATTAAAACCAATCATAAAGTCCATGATACGAGCCTATGAGGCCCAAAATATGCTTTAAAAGTGGTTCGGGATGAAACTAAAAACTTAGGGAATTTTTACAAAACTTAAAATTTTTTGCTAAAAGCAGGGCTCACACACCACTGTGGTACAAGGGACACACGTTTGACCCTGGGACACGCTTATGCTGCAGGCCATGTTCGATTTAGGTTGCTTTCTGACTTGTGCCACATGGCCATGCCACACGCCTGTGTGCTAGGCCGTGTTGTAAATTAATTTAATTCGAATTAGGTGTAGGTTTCACATTGCCAAGACACACGCCCGTGTTTCAAGCCGTGTAGCACACACGACTGAGACACACGCCCGTTTCTTTGCCCGTGTGCTCAATTCTAGACATTCTGTTTCTCAAAATTAAGGGGCAGGGGACAAATGGCTAAAACACATGCCCGTGGGATAGGCCGTGTGTGCCTGTGTGTCTACCCGTATGGACAAAATAAAGGCTATTTACCAAGCCCTTTTGCCACCCTCACTTGCATATACCTACACAACATCACATGGCACAAGTCCAAACATATAGATGCAACCAAAACCACCACAACCATGGTAATAACATGACATTTAAAAGCCAACATCTATCATGCTTAAAACATCATACTTTTGTCAAACTCAAACATACAATAAGCACATCCACAAGCATTCAATATGATTACTTTCAATTTGTATAGTCTAGCCCAATTTCACCAACTTAACATCAAGCCAATTCTCCCCATTTAACACCTATGTTATTAAGCCACAAATAATCATCCACCAACCAATTAAAAGGCATATCACAAATAACATTAGCCCATGCATAACTCACATCCAATTTAACCAAGATAGGCCATCTTTCAAGGCCTTATACAAAATAAAACATTTATCAATTACAAGCCAATACTTTTGGCCAAATCATAATGACATAGTTACCCAAAATGACCAAGTCCGTATACATGCCATACTTTCAAAATACTAAGATCATCAATACCTAAAATGAGAGAGTTTGATTGTAACAGTCTGGTCTAGACCCTAGTCAGAAAAGTGGTTTTGGAACCATGAATCCGAGTCATTAAAATATTTTAATATTATTTTCATGTTCCTCTGATATGTGATTAAATATTTGTGAAAGCCTCGTATAAAAATTTTTATGTCTGTGTGCTTAATTTGGAAAAAGGATTAAATTGCATTAAATGCAAAACTAGCATGCTAGTTGTTAAAGTACCTATGTGTTGTGGCTTTTAAAAGAGGAGGCCTTAAGAGGTAATTAAACCACTATTTAGTTAGTGGATAGACAAAAGACAAACATGCCCTTAATGTATAATTGTTTTAAATGTCTATTAAAAGGGCAAATGGGTAAATTGATAAATCAAAGTTTATTAATCAAAATCAAAAGGCCAAATTCCATCATCTTTTTACTTTATCACTGAAAATTGGAATAGAGAAGAAGATTTTAAGTTCTTTTATATTCGCCTAGCTTTTGATCCAAATTAAGGTATGTTTTGACTCAGTTTTTGATGATTTTTATGTTTTTGAGATTGTTGTTTAGTCTACTATCCAACCCATGTTGTAATTTGAAGAATTGATGATGTTTATGAGATGAACCTTTGATGAACTCATGTGATTTCTAATGCTTTATAGTTAAATATGAAAGATATGTATATGATTATCATAGTTTGTCTTTGGAGTTTTGTTGAATTTGAGTATATTGGACTCAATTGAGAAAAATGATTATTTGAGGGTTTAAATTGTGAATTTGATAAAATTTTTGGACTTGTATGAGATACATGAGCATTAGGCTAAGCATGGATATATGGTGATCTTGTAAATTTGATGTTTTGTGAAAAAATGGACTAAATTGATAAAATATGCAAATGTGAGGGTTAAGTTGCAAATAGCCCTAAATATATGTATTTTGGATTGAATTGAATGATTTGATGAATAAATCAGTTAAATCTGTATATGTATTGATCAAGAACCAAAAAACAAATTTAGATCGGGAAAAGTCAAAAATCATTGAATAGCCGTACGTTTCCATTAAATCGAACTCGAGGTAAGTCAATATACAAATAAATGTATTTGTATTGAATTATGTATGTTCTTATGATTATTGATAATGATGAATGTATATGACATGATGTATACATGAATTCTGAGATAGAATCGACATAGTGACAATGTCCGAGAAGTCCCGTTTGAACCTAGGAATAGATAGGGTAGTCTATGTCATGACACAGGTGTCCGTTATGTAATATCATGTAAGATCATGTCTGGGACGTTGGCATTGATATGAGATTTCGTGTAAGACCACATCTAGGACGTTGGCATTGATATGAGACTTACGTGAAAGACCATGTCCGGGACATTGGCATCGTATTGATTTGTATAAGACCCTGTCTGGGACACTGGCATAAATATCTGATTACATGTAAGACCACGTCTGGGACGTTGGCGTTGTACGACTATTTCAAGCACTCTGAGTATCCTATTAGATTCCAAATGGTTCAATGGGAAAATCTGAGATACGAACAACTATGTGATTGGTATTTCTGTTTCAGGTACGCTTGTTATGTACACTTAGTGTGTATGAAAGGTAAGTATCTACATGAACTTACTAAAATAGATATGTGAAATGAATTGATAGAACGATATATGAAGAGATGCTTAAAAGAGCTATGTGCATATGTTATATTGATTTGAAGAATGTGGTAAAATATGGCTAAACAAATGAGCTAAAGAAATATATGTGATAAATTTGCTATGAGAACCATTAATGTCATGGTATCAATATGGTTATGTGCATTTTATGCTAAGTTTATTTGTATATGACTTACTAAGCTTTTGAAAGCTTACTCTGTGTGTGTTTGCTCTGTTTTATAGATCGTCAAAGCTACTGAAGGCTCGGGGACCGTCGAGGATCGTCATCACACTACTCAAACTCATTTTGGTACTTTTGAAATGTGTATATATCTAAATATGGCATGTATAGGCTAGTTGTTTTGGATTATGATTGAAATGTGTATAAATAGCCATGAGATGTGGCTAGATAAATGTTGGTTATATGTTTGAGTGATTATGTTATATGATGCATAGTTTGGTATGGTTTGATAGCTAATGAAATGGTCAAAACTATGGTAAGCATATATATGCATTATGAGTATGTATGTTTGAGCAAAGGAATGATTATATGAAAGGTAAATGTGGATGAATCATGTTTGAATGTATATGTGATTTTAGTTGGACAAAGTGGTATGATTGAAAATGAGTTTTTAATATTAGAATTCATGATTGTTTGGCATGTTTTTGGATGTCAAGTGTGTATGAAATGAATTGGTAATTTTTCTTGTAGGGATTGACCCTTGTGTGGATGGCATTTTAACCTTGCAAGTGGTCTATTTTGCCTACACTGCCGTGGCACACGGGCATGCCTAGTGGCCGTGGGTTTAAGTTAGTAGCTAGCCTATGTGTACACGGCCATAGCATACGGGCGTGCCTAGTAGTCGTGTGAGTAAGTCAGTAGCTAGCCTAATGTTACACGGCCATGGCACACGGGTGTGCCTGGTGGCCGTGTGGATAAGTCAATATACAAGCTCTGTTTTGGCACGACTAGGACACATGGGTGTGTCTAGTAGCTGAGGGAGGCACACGGCCTGCCTAGACAGGCGTGTGACCTCTACAAATTTGAAAAAGTTTTAAATTTCTGAGAATTTTCATGTGTATTCAGTTCAGTCCCGACCCTATTCTAAAGCATGATTAAGGTCTCGTTGACCTATAAAAGAGACACTTTGATGCGATTGATGATTTGTATTATAAAATGTCTATAAAAGTTTTCGATCAGCCGGTAATGCCTTTAACCCTATACCAGCGATGGTTATGGGTTGGGGTGTTACATTGATAGTGTGATCTGAATCACTGATGATCTCTAATCTGAGTCAGCTTGGTGACACTATAAAACATGGAAAATAAATGGAGTAAGCCATATAGCTTAGTAAGCTCGTATGCAAGAAATAAGCAACCCTACCATACATATAACATTCAAATAATATAACATAGTAAAATGTAAGTTTACCATAGTCTCATGATCATAACTCGTTCCATCACAAAACTTACCTCATATTCACCATTTCGAACATTTAATAGATATGAGCTTCATGTACATACCTGTACCATCTCAAAATGAATTTACACATATTCTCATCTTTGACATACCCGTGAACCACTCGGAATAACAATGTCGAATACTCGAAAATTTTGCACACTAAGTGCCACATATGTAGCCAAAGCTACCTAAGTCTTATATCACATAATCGCTCACTCTTGAGCTATCAATGGGTCTACTCACACAAGCTGTCAGTCAAGTATAGCTACACGGTGCTGCTCACACAAGCTGTCAAGTATCCGCAACATATGCTGGTATACTCAACCACTGGTAGGACGTACGAAACTAGCACCCGGATCACGTAATCACATAACACATGGTAACCCTAGTGACATGCACTTGTATCCTAATCTATTTTTAAGGTTCAACGGGATTTCTCACTTGTCGAATCGTCGTCAAACTCGTTCGTAGTATTATACTCATTCACATAATCAAACATACAATTCATGCAATGTTAAAGCATTTAAATACAATTATTTTAAAGCTTATTTTTAACATACGAACTTACCTCGGTATAAAATGGCTAATAGTTTAATTTTTTCCCCTAACTTTTCAACTTTTTACATTTTAGTCTTTAGGCTCGTAAAATGATTTTTTATTCGATTTCATCACACCCAAACCTAGCCGAACCTATTCCTTGCTCATAACAACCCACATTTTCATTTATTCACATTTTTTACAGACATTTTATGAAACACCCCAAACCCGGCCCACGAGAATGGACTGGATCTGGTATGTTCCTCGAAGTAACCCGATTCAAATTCATACAAACTGTTTTGAAAACTATGAGTTTTGGAAGATAGCCGTTGTGGGTTGGGCTTGAGTTCAAAACAAATTTATTTTATAACAAAACCCATTTGCTTTAAGTGACAAAAATATTTAAACTTGTTTCATACTAAGTGGGCTTACTTTTTACAAAGCCCTAAACTCATAACATAGTAATTATAGTAGAAATAAAAATTCGTCACGGTGGCCTTATTACATAAAATGAAACCCAAAATAATAAATTGTACAGTACTTTAAAATAAAATAAATATTCAAATTAAACTGAACTTCAAGTCGATCATGGCCACCACAAGTTCTGCCGTCCCGGTCCATTACTGCTCATCACAGAAACATATTCCCACAACAGGGTGAGTCGATAGACTCGGTGTGTAACTCAACACTAAACATAATAGAAATAGGCACACCATAAAATCATATGCATATAACAATTTCAAGATCATGATGCAAACCCGAACCCAAACCTATATGCCATCCGCTACACTCCACCCGTACCAACTTTGTGCAGTGGGGACTACTAAGTCAACCCTCCTTCCGCTACACTCCATCGAAGCGTTCATTGCGGTCGGCGTGCTCATCGCCCATCGATAATATTGTGGCATAGCCACCATTGTAATGTAACCGGTTACCACTTAGTGAGACCGAAGTCATCACATTCACTTAGTGAGACCAAGTCATCACAATCACTTAGTGAGACCAAGTCATCACTTTCACTTATAACGTTGGTGAGACCGTAGTCAACACCTTCTTCCCTTTTACATAAATCCAGAATGCCCCAAATTACAAATATCATGCATAACTTATTTTTAATTTACTTTCACATCACTTTTCACTTGTATAACATTTATTTCGAAATCCTAGTAGAAGTAGGAAAACGTACCTTAGCACTTTGTACCATAATATGGCACTTTAGCCACTTTCATTCACTTTCACATTAGCATATATAGCATATTTAAACCATAAAACTATTAAGAATAGTGTGGAATACACACCTGATTTGTTTAGCGATTCCTTGAGATTTTGAAAGCAAGATCTAGCGTTTAGATCCTAATTCCTACATTTGGTTTGTCAAATATTACTTAACATAAATTCTATTTTGGGCTATAGTATCCAAATCCTAGTAGGATTTGTAAAGAGGCTTACCTTTGATGCCGATTTGATGTTTATTCATATCCCAGAATCTTTGTTTTCCTTCCTTTGATATTCGGCCAACCTTGAAACCTCATCATAAATTAGTTTTCGCTTTTAATAATTTCAGATCTAATCTTAGTAATCACAAAACTTTGGCGAATACCTTTTGGGGACTTACCTTATGGATTCTTAAAATCCAAACTTCACCTCCTCTTTCCTTGTAATCGGCCAACCTAGATTTTTGAATAGGTTAGCTTTTTGATCAATCGATCTAATTGACTAATGGTTTGGCCTTGGCGAATGTCTTACTTACCTTTAAATCCGAAGTCGATTTGATTCTGTCGAAATCACTTGTTAGATTTGAACTATTATTTAACTATGGAAAGAACCTTTTAGCCGAATGTATGGTGATGTTCTTACCTCGTTTTGAATCCGGATGATCTCTTTTAATATTCGGCTATGGCTCTATTTGGGATCTCAAAGCTTTGGCTTTTGTGGAGGAACGATGAAGAAAAGAAAAAAGAAAGGAAAAGAGATGGAGAGACCTTGACAAGGAGGATTCGCTAAGAAAAGAAAAAAAATAAATTGTTGTTGCTTTGATTAGGAGGTTTGGCAAGAATGATGAAGAGAAGAGAATGGCTTTTACTTTTCTCTCTTTAGCAGAATCTATTAGTCTTAGAGTCCTATTTCACCAATTCTTCACTTGTGATAAGGTTTAGTCTTATCAATATGAAACTCCATCAACTCTCCTAATTAGTCAAGAGTTTTATTGAATGGAAACTCCTCCCCTTGTGCCGTCAACCCTCCACTCATGGAGACAAAATTTTATTTCTTTTATTTGTTTCTTAGATGACTCAAACTCGGGCCCAAAACCTCTTGCATTTGGGCCATTTCCTAGGAGCCTTAGGTGGCATCTTGAGCCACATTTCCAAGTTCGTTATTGGGTCAAAGTTTATGTTCTTTATATTTTTAGGGTCACTTGGCCCTAAGCTCCCCTTTGGGCTCTTCAATTCGGCATTAGGGTCATTTTTAAGTTTCCTAAAATTTTCATGCTACTCTGTATTTTCCTAGTTTCCAAAATGTTTAGTTTCCTATTTTGGCTTGGTTTCCAAAATGTTTAGTTTCCTATTTTGGTTTGGTTTCCAAAATGTTTAGTTTCCTATTTTGGTTTGGTTTCCAAAATGTCTAAGTTTACGAAAATGTTCATTTCCATTTCCATTTCCATTTCCATTTTCATTTCCATTTCCATTTACATTTCCATTTCCATTTCCATTTCCATTTTCATTTCCATTTCCATTTCTATTTCCATTTTCCATTTTCATGCATTTCTAGGTTTCCAAAAGTATCAAAATTTTATTCATAGTGCTTGAAACTTGTCATTTCATACAATTAAGCTAGAAATGCATAGGCCCTTTTAGGATGTTCTGATTCTACCCCTTAAACAAAATTTCGTCCTCGAAATTACTTACTATCGTTCATCCATACCGTCTAACTCACCACACTACGCTATTGCTGCGCACTCTGATCTTAAAGAACTATCATATTTTCTAGGCACATTCTCTAAGTTCACAATCGAGGTTCCATACACTTCATTAGCAACATAAGATCGAACTAATCTTATAGCGAGTAAAGTAATGAAGTATAATCTACAAATAAGAAACTTACTCGTTGTCTCGTCTGCGCGTCACTATCCTCATGACGGTAGATCGCATAAACAACCTTGGTCATCTTGCTTCGAACCTTCAACGCCTCCACTGGGTGCTCCATGACCTTGGCGGAACCATTACCTTTGTTATTTGAACCTCGACCTCGTTGAAATTGCTTGTCCCTCCCTACCTACGATTAACATTACGAGTTCTTTGGTATCATCATTTGATATCTTTGGACGGTCCTTAAGCATATGGTCCTTAGACCCACATTTAAGACATGCTCCTATCTTTTCCAACACTCACAGTGCTTCCTTCCACAATACTCACAAGGGCGATCTTGTCCTCTGGTATCAACTTAGCGACCTTTTGACCCCTCGATTACGGGCCTTTTCGCTCATTTCTGACGATCCATAACCTCTCTTGGGTCTATTCACCTTCTGAGTTTCGCCTAGTCGAGTCCTTGATTCCTTGACTACCTTAGCCTTTTCAACCAACGTGGAGAACTCCTCTCTCGATGTGGAGCTATCGAACCTTAGGTCATCCCTTAATCCGTCCTCAAACGGACCTGGCGTTCATGTTCATCGCGACTACTCCTCGAGCATATCGACTTAACCTCGAAATTCAGCCTCATAAGCCGCCACCGATTTGTTTCCACTGAACTAGTCCTAGAAAAGCTTTTCCGCTCATCAATATCTGAAAGTCTTGACATACTTCTTCGATATGCCTCTTTAGCATATTCCCGTCGGATCCTCTGCGTGGCACCATCCTGAACGATTAGCCACCATTGGTATGCTTCATCACGTAGCGGGGCTACCATTCCTTTCAACTTCTCCTCGGGGTCGGTCGAGTTCATCCATAATACGCTCGATTGCTTCCATCCAATACTCGGCATCTGGGTGCCACACGGACACTCCACGAAACACCTCGGCCCGTTGGCTCGAGTCGCTCGGTGCAGACTTTCGAGCTCACAATTTCCACCGCGCCACCACCATTTCCAATACTGCAACATGGCTGCGACACGACCTCATCCAAATGCGAGCCTCGCGCTCGACATTAACGGTTGGGGATGGTGGTGGCGATGGTAACTCATTGTCGAACCTTGACCGATCTAACGGGTTACGACACGCTTATTCTTCCTCTACATGACCTTGGTGACCACGTCCTCTAGAACTCATTTCCTAGTGTCGAGATCGATTAAGAAATTTTATGGATTAGTCTTTGTTCCACTTATTTATCGTGAAGAAGTTTTATGGAAAGGTATTTAAGAGTGGTTCTTTCAGTATTCATACAAACACAGTCTTTTCCATTCATTCGTTCATCCATCAAACAAGTATGAACTTTCGTTCATTCGGAGAAATGTTGTAGTTTTTGTTGTTGTTGTTGTTTTCCTCTGCCCGGGGTATTTTCGTAATTTTGTCCTCTGAGGGCATTTTCGTAATTTTTCGGAAGAAACACGTTCCTTGGTGTTTTGTCAAAATTATTTTAAAAATTTTGAAGTCTAGGGTAATTTGGAAAAAGTTTTAAATCTGGGGTTATTTGGTAGTTTATAACCTCGGGGTATTTTGGTAATTTTTCACAAATCGGGGTAAATTTGTAAAATTTAATATATCGATGGTATTTCAAAAGTTTGTAAAACTCGAGGGTTCTTTTAAAAATTGTTTCTTCAAAATGGGAATGTTGCAAAATTTTGAAAATCGAGGTCATTTTGGTAATTTTGTAAGTCGAGGTAATTTTGTAATTTTCCAAAATCAAGATATTTTGATAGTTTGCAAGTTAGGGTTTTGAATATTTATAAAATAATGGAATTTTGGTAAAAGCTGTTAATAGTTGAATCATTTTATAAACTAAGGGCATTTTGGTAATTTTACCACTAAGGGCATTTTGTAATTTTATGGATCAAAATTTTTTGAAAATAATTGTGTCTAGAAATAGTTTTCGAATTAAGGATAAGAGAAAGAAATTGATTTAAGAATTTTAATATTAAGTGTTAAAAAATGGCTAATTCCTTCCTGGGTTTTAGTTATTGAGTTTAGCTTATGTTGAGCCTTCTTGGTCGGGGTGAACCAATGCTACGCACAGGCGGGATTCAGTGGAGAGGAGGTGAGTCACGCGATTGCTTAAATACCAAGCTCCCACTGAAACCATTCCTAGACATGCGTACAGGGGTTACCACACCCACTAAGTCCTCTGGGTTAGGGTGAACCGAAGCTACGCACTAGGTAGGATTCAAGAAGAGGAGGTGAGTCACTAGGACCGCTTAAATACCAAGCTCTTGAGATCCACTCCTGAGACATGCGTGCCATGGTTGCCACACCCTAGCTTAATTGACTTAGTCATAGGTTGGTTTGATGCCTTAAATCTTATGTGTTTGTGTTTGAGTAGTCTAATCCTAGGGTTCAAGTTCCTATCATTCTATTCTACGTTACATGCCTTTTCTACCCTTATATAAATCACAGAATCACACATAGAGTTAGGGGTACTTACCTGGTGGACTGCGGGTCGGAGACTTAGGGGCCATGTCTTAATACCTGTCCATTTGTAAAAATACTTTCATAAAACTCATTTGGCCTTATTTTTAAAAAAAAAATGTTTTGGGCCTTAGGCCACAGGCCGAGAGTTTGAACTGGGCTCTGATACCAAATTGAAACACCCCAAACCCGGCCCACGAGAATGGACTGGATCTGGTATGTTCCTCGAAGTAACCCGATTCAAATTCATACAAACTGTTTTGAAAACTATGAGTTTTGGAAGATAGCCCGTTGTGGGTTGGGCTTGAGTTCAAAACAAATTTATTTTTATAACAAAAACCCATTTGCTTTAAGTGACAAAAATATTTAAACTTGTTTCATACTAAGTGGGCTTACTTTTTACAAAGCCCTAAACTCATAACATAGTAATTATAGTAGAAATAAAAATTCGTCACGGTGGCCTTATTACATAAAATGAAACCCAAAATAATAAATTGTACAGTACTTTAAAATAAAATAAATATTCAAATTAAATCTGAACTTCAAGTCGATCATGGCCACCACAAGTTCTGTAGTCCCGGTCCATTCTTGCTCATCACCAAACATATTCCCTAGCAGGGGTGAGTCGATAGACTCGGTGTGTAACCAACACTAAACATAATAGAAATAGGCACACCATAAAATCATATGCATATAACAATTTCAAGATCATGATGCAAACCCAACCCAAACCTATATGCCATCCGCTACACTCCACCGTACCAACTCATGCACCGTGGGGACTACTAAGTCAACCCTCCTTCCGCTACACTCCATCGAAGGCGTCATTGCAATCGGCGTGCTCATCGCCCATGATAATATTGTGGCATAGCCACCACCATAATGTAAAAGTTACCACTTAGTGAGACCAAAGTCATCACATTCACTTAGTGAGACCGAAGTCATCACAATCACTTAGTGAGACCAAGTCATCACTTTCACTTATAACGTTGGTGAGACCGTAGTCAACACCTTCTTCCCTTTTACATAAATCCCGAATGCCCCAAATTACAAATATCATGCATAACTTATTTTTAATTTACTTTCACATCACTTTTCACTTGTATAACATTTATTTCGAAATCCTAGTAGAAGTAGGAAAACGTACCTTAGCACTTTGTACCATAATATGGCACTTTAGCCACTTTCATTCACTTTCACATTAGCATATATAGCATATTTAAACCATAAAACTATTAAGAATAGTGTGGAATACACACCTGATTTGTTTAGCGATTCCTTGAGATTTCGAAAGCAAGATCTAGCGTTTAGATCCTAATTCCTACATTTGGTTTGTCAAATATTACTTAACATAAATTCTATTTTGGGCTATAGTATCCAAATCCTAGTAGGATTTGTAAAGAGGCTTACCTTTGATGCCGATTTGATGTTTATTCAAATCCCAGAATCTTTGTTTTCCTTCCTTTGATATTCGGCCAACCTTGAAACCTCATCATAAATTAGTTTTCGGCTTTTAATAATTTCAGATCTAATCTTAGTAATCACAAAACTTTGGCCGAATACCTTTTGGGGACTTACCTTATGGATTCTTAAAATCCCGAAACTTCACCTCCTCTTTCCTTGTAATCGGCCAACCTAGATTTTTGAATAGGTTAGCTTTTTGATCAATCTGATCTAATTGACTAATGGTTTGGCCTTGGCCGAATGTCTTACTTACCTTTAAATCCAAAGTCGATTTGATTCTGTCGAAATCACTTGTTAGATTTGAACTATTATTTAACTATGGAAAGAACCTTTTAGCGAATGTATGGTGATGTTCTTACCTCGTTTCGAATCCGGATGATCTCTTTTAATATTAGGCTATGGCTCTATTTGGGATCTCAAAGCTTTGGCTTTTGTGGAGGAACAAGATGAAGAAAAGAAAAAGAAAGGAAAAGAGATGGAGAGACCTTGACAAGGAGGATTGACTAAGAAAAGAAAAAAATAAATTGTTGTTGCTTTGATTAGGAGGTTTCGGCAAGAATGATGAAGAGAAGAGAATGGCTTTTACTTTTCTCTCTTTAGTCAATCTATTAGTCTTAGAGTCCCTATTTGACCAATTCTTCACTTGTGATAAGGTTTAGTCTTATCAATATGAAACTCCATCAACTCTCCTAATTAGTCAAGAGTTTTATTGAATGGAAACTCCTCCCCTTGTGCCAGTCAACCTCCACTCATGGAGACAAAATTTTATTTCTTTTATTTGTTTCTTAGATGACTCAAACTCGGGCCCAAAACCTCTTGCATTTGGGCCATTTCCTAGGGCCTTAGGTGGCATCTTGAGCCACATTTCCAAGTTCGTTATTGGGTCAAAGTTTATGTTCTTTATATTTTAGGGTCACTTGGCCCTAAGCTCCCCTTGGGCTCTTCAATTCGGCATTAGGGGTCATTTTAAGTTTCCTAAAATTTTCACATGACTCAGTATTTTCCTAGTTTCCAAAATGTTTAGTTTCCTATTTTGGTTTGGTTTCCAAAATGTTTAGTTTCCTATTTTGGTTTGGTTTCCAAAATGTCTAAGTTTAAAAATGTTCATTTCCATTTCCATTTCCATTTCCATTTTCATTTCCATTTCCATTTCCATTTCCATTTCCATTTCCATTTCCATTTTCATTTCCATTTCCATTTCCATTTCCATTTTCCATTTTCATGCATTTCTAGGTTTCCAAAAGTATCAAAATTTTATTCATAGTGCTTGAAACTTGTCATTTCATACAATTAAGCTAGAAATGCATAGGCCCTTTTTAGGATGTTACATTTTACAACTTTTACAAATAGGTTCCTATTTAACATTTTCATCAAAAAATCACTTAGTAAATGTTGTTTATCTAACATCAAACATACATTTTCTACCATTAAACATCAAAATACACACATATTCAACATGGGTTAAATTTTAGACTTTGACATCTCTTCAAATTAGTCCTTGAAATAGCTAGATTAGGTTAAGATAACTTCAAAAACATAAAAATCATTAAAAACGGGGCAAGAACGGACTTACAATCGAGCTTGGAAGTGGCCAAAACCCCAGCTATGTCTTCTTTTTCAAATTCAGCTATGGGGGGACTAATTTGAGAAGATGACATCTTTTATTTGTTTTATTTTGTCTTTATTTACCTTTTTACCAAAATGCCCTTAATGCCAAACTTTGAAATTTCACCTAACCATTTCTTTTTTGTCCACCCTATGGTATAATGGTCTAATTACCATTTAAGGAACTACAATTTAAGAATTCATTACAATTAGACACCTTTAGCTTCTAGAACTCACATTTTGCACATATTACAATTTAGTCCTATTAGTCAAATTGGACACCCTATCGATAAAATTTCTGAACGAATTTTTTTTCACACAATCATTTAATCATACTGTAGACCTTTAAGAAATAATAAAATTAACATTTCTACTTTGGATTTGTGGTAGCAAAACCACTGTTCCGATTTGGCCTAAAAACAGGCTGTTAAACGCATTGCAACAAAGATTTTGCAAGCAAGATTCTTTTTGCCTACAGTGTTTAAGGATGCGTACACATATGTGAAAATTTGCGATAGATGCCAAAGAACCGAAAACATATTAAGGAGGAACGAGATCCCTTTGACAAATATTTTAGAGGTAGAACTACTCAACGTATGAGGCATTGATTTTCTAGGCCTGTTTCCTTCTTCTTATGGGACCAAGTACATTTTGATAGCTGTGGATTATGTATCCAAGTGGGTTGAAGTTGTGGTATACCCAACAAATGATGGTAAGATAGTCATGTGATTCCTACATAAGCATGTATTTACATGGTTTGGGACTCCTAGAGCTATAATTAGTGATGAGGGATCTCACTTTGTAATTAAATTGCTTAAGTGGTTGCTTGACAAGTATGACGTGAAACATAAAATTGCTACTGCCTATCACCCTTAGTCAAGTGGGCAAGTTGAAAGGGTGAACCGTGAAATCAAAGGTTGAGATATAGTGTGCCCTAACAAAAAATTGGTCTCAAAGGCTTGATAATGCTCTATAGGCCTATCGAACTACTTTTAAGACACCATTAGGAATGGCTCCCTATCAGCTGGTTTGTAACACTCCTTACCCGTCTCTGACTCCGGGATCGGATACGAGGCATTACCATGCTTAACCTTGCTTGAACATGTAATCTTGGGCTATAAAAAATTCCATTCAAACTTAAAACTTTTCTTTCTTAATCATAACATACATATCATGGGCCTACGAGGCCTTAAACGTACATTCGAAAGGTTTCGGAGTTCAATCGAAACTTTTACACTCTTTGAAAATTTTGCCTAAACAGGGGTCACATGTCCGTGTAACTTGGGACACGCCCGTGTGGGCAGGCCGTATGGTCTCACACGCCCATGTCCCTAGCCCATGTAGAATTTATTTTTATTTCGAACCTACAAGGGTTTTCACACAGTCGGACATACACTCGTGTCAATAGCCCGTGTCCTCACCCGTGTGTAAAAATTAGGGGTACTCTGTTTATGACATCAGCAACCCCTTAAGAAGCACACGGCCCGTGTGACGATTCAAATTCTCGCTATCAAAATGCAGGGGACACACGGCCTATCGACACACCCATTGGGGTTGACCGTGTGTCACATACAGCCTAGACACACGTCCGTGTGTCTACCCATGTGGACACTTAGAGGCTATTTTCCAAGCCGATTTCTACCCTGAAACATCAACACACTTATACCAACGCAAGCAACACATAACATAGCCTTAAAACACTAGGAATAATCCTTAAAACATCACTTGTATAATTCATAAAAACTCATCTTCAATAAGATATGGTACTTAACAAATATTAGCCAATTTCTTTGGAAATATACAAAAAGAATGCGTAATCCTAATAGCAAAGCCTTTAACTCACAATATGACATAACTCAAAATGATCAAACTTATATACATGCCATACTTAAAATAAATAAAAAATGATCAAACTCCTATACATGCCATACTCAAAATAAATCAACTTTGCTATACTGAAATAGTGATTGATGTGTGATCCGAGCTCCGACACCTACGATCCCCGAGCTAGCTTGGCGATACTACAAGGAAAAGGGAAAAGAGAAGGGTAACCATATAGCTTAGTAAGTTTGCATGAATTAATATAGCAACATAAGTGTTCATAGTAAAATCCATTCATCTCATATAACAATAGCAACACAAGTTCTTAAGTGCTTAGGCATACTTACTCATACTTACTCTTACCCATCTCATATCACAATATGATTTCGTACTTTGTATTTTACTCATGGTACCTGTATCACTTAGTCACATAATTTAGAACTTTTGCTAATGTAAATATAAACTCAATTTATTCTCTTTCTTAACTTAACTTGATCTCTTTATCATCTTGGAATAGCTTAACTTGTTATTATCCTTACTTATTTGGTTCTTTTGTTACCTTTTTCACACATAACTCTTTTGCCCATTGAATTACTTGGAATATCAAATGATACTCAATCTCATCATGTATGAGCCTCAATTCCAATGCCATATCACAGATATGGTCTTACATGGAATCACGTCTTGATGCCGATGCCATATCCCAGATATGGTCTTACATGGAATCACCTCTTGATGCCAATGCCATATTCCAGATATGGTCTTACACGGGATTTCTTAGCTCGATATCAATTCCATGTCCCAGACATAGTCGTACACGGGATTCTCCTTTGGTGCCGAAGCCATGTCCCTGACATGGTCTTACAGGGGACCTTCCTTGTTTGGTGTCGATGCCATGTCCCATAGATGGTCTTACATGATACCTTTCTTATTCGATGCTGATGCCATGTCCTAGACATCGTATTATATAGGATCTACGTTCGGTGTCGATGCCATGTCCCAGAGATGGGCTTACACGAGACCTACATTCCTTGATGACGATGCCATGTCCCAGACATGGTCTTACACGGGCTTTCCTTATCTCATGTTGTGACAAAAGTATCCTCGTTATTCCAAAACTTCAAACGGGACTTTCACTTACTTGTTCTCATTGATTTTCTTATTAAACATTGATAATCAACTTCATTGAAATAATGTACTTTATGCAATATAACAAATAAGTTAATCATAATAACATATGTAGCAATGAATTCATACAAACTTACCTTGTTTCTCAAAATGTGTATCGATGCCCAGTTTTGATCCAGGCTTCGTGTTTCTTGATCTATAATAAAAAATTTACTTTTTTAATTCTCACATTGACTAAATTGACTCATAATTCATACTTTGGCAAAATTACCACTTTGCCCCTAAACTTTCTTATAATTACACTTTTGTCCCTAGGCTCGTAAAATGATTTTCATTCAACTTTCTTATATTTCAAACCTAGCCGAATCATATACTCAACTATAAAAACCTTCAATTTCCACTAAATCACTCATATATGACCATTTCTACAACTTTTACAATTTGGTCCTTTTATGCATTTTTCATGAAAATCACTTAGAAAAAGATGTGTATCATACATCAAACTTTCATATTCTTCCATAAAACATCAAAATACATGCAAGTCATACATGGGTAAATTTTTGAACATAATCCCTAGCTCAAAATATAGCTAGAAATAGCTAAACCGAGCTACGAGGATCTTAAAAATACGAAGAACATTAAAAACGGGGCTAGGATGCACTTACTATCAAGCTTGAAAGTTGAAGAAACCCTAGCTATGTCTTCCTTGTGATTTTTGGCCAAGGGGAGGAAGATGGACAACATTTTTGACTAATTTTCCCTTTTAATTCTTTTATTAACCAAATGACAAAAATGCTCCTAATGATCCTTTCTTGAGATTTTTCCTTCCCGTGTCCATTTTGTCCATCTTAACAAATAATGGTCTAATTGATAAATAAGGACCTCTAGTAATTTTTATAATTCTATTTCATACTTAATTCTTCTAGAATCTCATATTTTCCAATCGTTGCAATTTAGTCCTAGTGGGCAATTTATTCACTAATTAATAAAATTCCTCCATGAGATTTTCACATAATCATGCAAGTACCTCATAAGCCTTATAAAAATCATTAAAACATATATTTTTACTTCGAATTTGTGGTCTCGCACCACTATTTAGACTAGGCCCTAAGTCGGGCTGTTACAATTCTCCCCCTTAGGGATTTTCGTCCCCAAAAATCTTACCAATAAAAAGGTTTGGGTATTGGTTCCTCATAGCCTCCTTAAACTCCCATGTAGCCTCTTCTACCCCATGTCTCTGCCATAAGACTTTCACAAAGCTATACTTTTATTCCTTAATTGTTTAACTACCCGGGCTAGAATCTTCACCGATTTTTTGCCATAAGTCATGTCGGGTTGTATCTCAACTTCTGTCGGTGTAATCACATGCGGAGGGTCTGATCAGTACTGTCGCAACATAGACACGTGAAACACATCATAAATCTTCTGTAACTCAGATAGAAAAGCTAGTCGATAGGCTACCGGCCCTATCCTCTTGGTGATCTCATATGGCACGATAAAAGTGGACTCAATTTGCCTTTTCGGCCAAATCTAAGAACTTTTCTCCATGGCGACACTTTCAAGAATACTCTATCACTGACTTGATACTCGATCTCTTTCCTTTTCAAATCTGAGTAAGATTTTTTCCTGTCAGAAGTATTCTTTAAACAATCTCGAATCACCTTTACCTTCTCTTTAGTTTCTCTAACCAAATCAACCTCGTAAATCTAGTTTTCCTTAAGTTCAGTCCAATATAAAGGCGTTCGACACTTAAGCCCATATAAAGCCTCATAAGGCGCCATTTTCAAACTTGACTGAAAATTGTTATTGTAGGCGAATTCCACCAATGGTAAGTATTTTTCCCAGCTGCCCTGAAACACCGAAGCATATGTTCAAGTACTTGTATTAGCCTCTCTGATTGACCATCAGTTTAAGGGTGAAAAGCTATACTAAAACTCAACTTTGTACCCAAGGCCTCTTGCAACTTTTGCCAAAATTTAGACGTGAGTCTAGGATCTCTATCTGATATAATAGATAATGGTACTCCATGAAGTCTCACAATCTTTGAGATATACAAGTTTTCCAACTTGTCAAGTGAGTAGTCGACACGTACAAGTATAAAATGGGATGACTTCGTGATTCTATTGACTACGACCCATACAACATCTTTCTTGCTCGGTGTTAAGGGCAAACCTGTTACAAAATCCATGGTAACACAGTCCCATTTCCACTTGGGCACCATAATAGGTTGAAGTAAACACGAGGGTACCTGGTGTTCAGCCTTTACTTGCTGACAAATCAAGCATCTTGAAACAAACTCAAAAATATCTTTCTTCATACTCGGCCACCAATACCATTTCTTCAAATCATTATACATTTTGGTGCTACCCGGATGTATAGATAGGCATCCATTATGTGCCTCATGCAAAACTTTACGAATGAGCTCATTATTTCTTGGTACACAGACTTGGTTTCTAAACATCAAACACCCATCTAAATCAATTCAAAAATTATACTCAACACTCGACTCGCATTGAACTCTTTTGGCTTGCAATTCGCTATCATCTTTCTGTGCCTCATAAATCTATTGGAGGAACATCGATCTAGCCTTCAACTCAGCTAGAATAGAACCATCATCGAACAAACTCACCCCTGTATTCATAGCCCTCAAAGCAAATAGGGATTTCTTACTCAAAGCATCAATGACTACATTCGCCTTTCCCGGGTGGTAGTCAATGACCAACTCATAATCTTTTATTAGCTCTAGCCATCTTCATTGTCTCAAATTCAATTCCTTTTGAGTCATCAAATACTTCAAAATTTTGTGATCAATGAAAATCTGACATCTTTCACCATACAAATGGTGTCTCCAAATCTTCAGCGCAAAAAAAATGGTAGCCAACTCTAAATCATGCGTCAGATAGTTCTTGTCATGTGGGTTTAACTGTCTAGGGGCATATGCTATCACCGTGCCTTCTTGCATAAGTACACAACCTAATTCATTTAAGGATGCATCGCTGTAGATCACAAATTCTTTTCCCGATTCAGGTTATACTAGAACTGGAGCTTTTGTTAACAACGCCTTTAATTTCTCAAAACTTTGTTGGCACTTTTCTGTCCATTCAAGCTTTACATTTTTCTGTAATAGTTTCGTTATTGGAGTCGCTATCATAGAAAACCCCTTAACGAATCACCTATAATAGCCAGCTAAACCCAGAAAACTTCTAACCTTAGATACATTTTTCAACGGTTTCTAATCAACAATAGCTGAAATCTTACTTGGGTCAACTCAGACTCCATCTCCCGAGACAATGTGTCTAAGAAATCCAACTTCCTTGAGTCAAACTCACTTTTCCTAAACTTGGCATACAACTGATTTTCTCGTAGAATTTGCAAAACTGTTCTCAAGTGCTCAGCGTGCTCATGCTCATCTCGGGAATATATCAGTATATCATCAATAAAAACAACCACAAACTTATCTAAATATGGCCGAAAATGCGGTTCATTAAATCCATAAACATCGCAGGGGCATTTATTAAACCGAAAGGCATGACTAAAAATTCATAGAGCCCATACCTCGTTCAAGAAGCCATCTTAGGCACGTCTGAGTCTTTTACTCTCAACTGCTAGTATCCCGACCTCAAGTCTCTCTTGGAGAACACAGTGGCTCCCTTCAATTGATCGAATAAATCATTGATCCTAGGCAATGGGTACTTTTTCTTCACTGTTACTTTATTAAGCTATCGATAATCTATGCACAATCTCATAGACCCATCTTTCTTTTTCAAAAATAGCACTAGAGTACCCCATGGAGAGTTACTCGGTCTTGTAAAATCTTTTTCTGTTAGCTCTTGCAACTGTGCCTTGAATTCCTTCAACTCAGTTGGAGCCATTCTGTAAGTAGCAATCGATATCGATATAGTACCAGGAGCTAACTCGATACCAAATTCAACCTCTCTAGCCGGAGGCAATCCTGGCAATTCTTCGGGAAAAAAATTTGGATACTCACATACTATTGGTACTGATTCAATCTTTAACTCGGTTTCTTTGGCATTCATCAGAAAAGCAAGATACACCTCATCCCCTTTTCTTACATACTTCTGGGCCGACATGTGAGAGATCACTACCGACAACCTGTCTTGTTCATCTGATTCAACACGAAGAGTGTCCCCATTTTCACATCTCATCTCAATATATTTCTTTCTACAATATACTGCCACATCATAAGTGGTTAACCAGTCTATACCAAGAATAATATCCAATTCATCAAATGGCAATAGCATGAGATTTGCCTTAAAATAATGACCTCTAATCATCAATGGGCAATCTTTGCACACTTTATCAACTAATAGGCTTTTGCCTAGTGGATTAGACACTTTTATCACAAACTTAGTAGACTCTATGGGCATGCTCATACTAGATACTATTTTCATGCAAATGTATGAATAGGTAGACCTTGGATCAATTAAGGCAACAGCATTAGTGGCATGAAGAGAAAATGTACCCGTAATTATATCAGGAGATGATGCCTCTTCGCGAGCACAAATGGCGTAAGTCCATGCAGGTGCTCTACCCTCGAATCTTGTAGCCTGCTCTCGAGGTGTACCCTTACTACTCGCCCCGCTTCTCGGGTTCATTTATTGTCTTCCTCTATTAGTGCTTCGTGCTCTTGCACTTTGAACCTTGTCTTTCTCAACCATTTTGGGGCATTCTCTAATAAAGTGATCTTGGGAACCACACTTAAAACAAGCACTCTCATGTGCATGACACCCACTAGCGAATATTCCCAACACTAGCAACTGAGGTGGTTTGAGCCTTATTCCCCGAATACAGTTTACTCTTGCTTCTACCTGAAAACCCGGCTAAAGTAGCTGATCGGGTAGGAAAATCTCTCAATTTCTTGAACGAGGACTGAAATGACTTACTCCACTGTCTTTTTCTTAAGTCACGAGACTCCATCTCAGCATTTCTTTTCTCTTTAACCAATTCTTCGGCTTTACAAGCCCGGTCCACTAGCACAACAAATTCCTTCAACTCGAGGACACCAACAAATAACTTAATGTCTTCACTTAATGTTTTCATTTAGTCCGTCCTCAAATCTCTTACACATAATAGCCTCAGTGGATACACACTCTCGAGCGTATTTGCTGAGCCTTACAAACTCACGCTTGTACTCAATTGCTGTCATCTTACCTTGCTTCAATTCAAAGAATTCCTTTCTTTTCTGATCAATAAATCTTTGACTAATGTACTTCTTCCTGAATTTTTCCTAGAAAAACTCCCACGTGATCCTTTCCCTTGGTACCACCGACACAAGAGTGTTCCACCACTGATAAGCAGAATCTCTCATAAGAGAAACTACACATTCATGCACTCTTCAAGTGTGCACAATAATTCATTAAATGCCCTGATGATATTTTCAAGTCAGAACTCGGCTCTTTCCAAATCATCATTCTTACTAGCTCGGAATTCCTCAGCTCCTTGCTTCCGAATTCTATCTACCGAAGGCTTTTCTTTTCTTACCATTTTGAACACTTGAGGGGCTATAGGGGTAGGTTGAGGAATAGGCGGGGGTGGAGGGGGTGGTGCATTTGGGTTCATGCGAACGCACTCCGTATACCAAGCATTCATCATATGGAGGAAGGCTTCCCTAGCCTCCTCTCATCCTCTCTGACTTACAGTCGTAGGTCTGTTCTCATTCTCATTTGGCACTGTCCCTTTAGCGGGAGCCGGCGCATTACTTTCTACATCATCTACCATAGATCCTTCAGGATCCATCTACTATTTAAAAACCCAATTTAAATCGTCAAGAGTCGTCACACTATCATTATATAAATACTTTTATGTATGGCATGCTAGACTCAAAATTATGCTACATTAGTCCAAGTATTGACTAAACTGTAGCTCTAGTACCATTAAATGTAACACCCCTTACCCGTCTCTAACTCGGGACCGGATACGAGGCATTACCATGCTTAACCTTGCTTGAACATGTAATCTCAGGCTATAAAAAAAATTCATTCCAACTTAAAACTTCTTTTTCTTAATCATAACATACATATCATAGGCCTACGAGGCCTTAAATGTACATCCGAAAGGTTTCAGAGTTCAATCAAAACTTTTACACTATTTGAAAATTTTTGCCTAAATAGGGGTCACACGTTTGTGTGACTTGGGACACGCCTGTGTGGGCAGGCCATGTGGTCTCACACACCCATGTCCCTAGCCCATGTAGAATTTATTTTTATTTCGAACCTACAGAAGTTTTTACACGGCCAGACACACGCCCGTGTCAATAGCCCATGTCCTTCACACGGCCTAAACACGCCCGTATCCTTACCCGCGTGTGAAAACTAGGGGTATTTTTTTATGACATCAACAACCTCTTAAGAAGCACACGGCCTAGGCACATGCCTGTGTGTTGGCCCGTGTGACGATTCGAATTCTCACTATTAAAATGCAGGGGACAATCGGCCTATTGAAACACCCATTGGGGTTGACTGTGTGTCACACACGGCCTAGGCACACGCCCGTGTGTCTACCTGTGTGGACACTTAGAGGCTATTTTCCAAGCCAATTGCCACCCTGAAACATCAACACACTTATACCAACGCAAGCAACACATAAGATAGCCTTAAAACACTAGAAATAATCCTTAAAACATCACTTGTATAATTCATAAAAACTCATCTTCAATAAGATATGGTACTTAACAAATATTAGTCAATTTCTTTGTCTATATACAAAAAGAATGCATAATCCTAATAGCCAAGCTTTTAACTCACAATATGACATAACTCAAAATGATCATACTCCTATACATGCCATACTTAAAATAAATCAACTTTGCTATATCGAAATAGTGACTGATAGTGTGATCCAAGCTCTGACACCTACGATCCCCGAGCTAGCTTGGCGATACTACAAGGAAAATGGAAAAGAGAAGGGTAAGCATATAGCTTAGTAAGTTTGCATGCAATTTATATAGCAACATAAATGCTCAAAATAAACTTATCCATTTCATGTAACAAGAAAAAAATAAGTCTCAAATACTTAAGCATATTTACTCTTACCCATCTCATATCACAATATGATTTCAAACTTTGTATTTTACTCATGGTACCTGTATCACTTAGTCACATAATTTAGCACTTTTGCTAATGTAAATATAAACTCAATTTATTCTTTTCCTTCACTTAACTTGATCTTTTTATCCTCTTGGAATAGCTTAACTTGTTATTATCCTTACTTATTTGGTTCTTTTGTTACATTTTTCAAACTTAACTCTTTCTCCCATTGAATTACTCAGAATATCAGAGGATACTCAATCTCATCATGTATGAGCCTCAATGCCGATGCCATATCCCAGGTATGGTCTTACATGGAATCACCTCTTGATGTCGATGCCATATCCCAGATATGGTCTTACATGGGATTCCTTAGCTCGTTATCGATGCCATGTCCTAGACATGGTCTTACACGAGATTCTCCTTTGGTACCGAAGCCATGTCCCAGACATGGTCTTACACGTGACCTTCCTTGTATGGTGTCGATGCCATGTCCCATACATGGTCTTACATGAGACCTTCTTTATTCGATGCTGATGCCATGTCCCAGACATGGTCTTATATAGGATCTACGTTCAGTGCCGATGCCATGTCCCAGACAAGGTCTTACACGGGCTTTCCTTATCTCATGTTGTGACAAAAGTATCCTCGTTATTCCGAAACTTCAAACAGGACTTTCACTTGTTCTCATTAATTTCCTTATTAAACATTGATAATCAACTTCATTGAAATAATGTACTTTATGCAGCATAACAAATAATTTAATCATAATAACATATGTAGCAATGAATTCATACAAACTTACTTCGTTTTTCAAAATGTGTATCGATGCTCAATTTAGTCCTCAATTTTGTTCTTGCCTCAGTTTTGATCCGGGCTTCGTGTTTCTTGATCTGTAATAAAAAATTTACTTGTTTAATCTCACATTGACTAAATTGACTCATAATTCATACTTTGGCAAAATTATCACTTTGCCCTTAAACTTTCTCATATTTACACTTTTGCCCTAGGTTCGTAAAATGATTTTCATTCAACTTTCTTATATTTTAGACCTAGCCGAATCATATACTCAACTGTAACAACCTTCAATTTCCACTATATCACTCATATATGACCATTTCTACAACTTTTACAATTTGGTCTTTTTATGTATTTTTCATGAAAATCAGTTAGAAAAAGATGTGTATCATACATCAAACTTTCATATCTTCCATAAAACGTCAAAATACATGCATGTCATACATGGGTAAATTTTTGAACATAATCCCTAGCTCAAAATATAGCTAGAAATAACTAAATCAAGCTACGAGGATCTCAAAAATACGAAGAACATTAAAAACGAGGATAGGATGCACTTACTATCAAGCTTGATAGTTGAAGAAACCCTAGCTATGTCTTCCTTATGATTTTCGGCCAAGGGGGAGGAAGATAAACAACATTTTTGACTTATTTTCCCTTTTAATTCTTTTATTAACCAAATGACAAAAATGCCTTTAATGATCCTTTCTTGAGATTTTTCCTTCCCATGTCCATTTTATCCATCTAACATATAATGGTCTAATTGCTAAATAAGGACCTCTAGTAATTTTTATAATTCTATTTCATACTTAAATCTTCTAGAATCTCATATTTTCCAATATTTGCAATTTAGTTCTAGTGGGCAGTTTATTCACTAATTAATAAAATTCCTTCATGAGATTTTCACATAATCATGCAAGTATCTCATAAGCCTTATAAAAATCATTAAAACATATATTTCTACTTTGTATTTGTGGTCTCACACCACTATTCCGACTAGGCCCCAAGGCAGGCTATTATATGGTTTTTGGAAAGGCATGTCATTTGCCACTTAAGTTGGAAAATAAAGCTCACTGGGCCTTGAAATAATTAAATTTGGATCTTAAGGAAGTTAGTAAGAGAATGATGCTACAGCTTGATAGTTGGAAGAGTTGAGGTTATTTTCATATGAGAATGGCAAGATATGTAGAGAAAAATTGAAGAAATGGCATGACAGTCGTATACAACCTTGTGAATTCAGAGAAGGTCAAAAAGTGTTGTTGTTTAATTCGAGGCTAAGGTTATTTTTGGGAAAGATCAAATCTCGATAGAAAGGACCTTATACCATCTATAAAGTTTATCCACATGGAGCCGAAGAATTATACGACAACCATGGAGGCAAGTTTAAAGTTAATGTCAATGTCTCAAGCATTATTAGGATGGTGAAGTTGAGCGAATTAAAACCTCATTCAATTTAATAGACCCTTAATTTTTATGATCTTACTTTTTAATAAATAATTATTCTTAAATTAGTACATTTAATTAATTATATATAAGGAGTTCAGATCTTAAGCAGGACCGTTGTGACCCCTTCAACCTTTATTGGGAATTAATTTAATTGAATCTTTTGAGAAGAAATTTTCTAATTAACTTCAAAATTTTAAATTCATTTTTGTTTTTAATATTAATTTTATTTTTTAAGTTTAATAAGGGGGTCAATTTGGTCCAAGTACTAATCAGTTTATTTTATCTTAAGTAGTCTAGTTTGTAAATACAATTTGCGCTCAAGGCCTGAAACAACAAAAAGGAGAAAATTCACTCTCTGTTGTTCATCCATAGGGTTCTCCAAAACCTTAATTGTGTCGCCACATTTTTTTCCTCTATACTTGCTACCCAAGTCACCTTTTTTAGATAATTTTTTGCTACAAGTTTGCCCTAAGTCATCACTATATAAACCCTTCTCTACCACCATATTTTTCATAACCCTTCAAGCAATTAGCCTAAACCCTAGCCACTCATTCTTTTTCCTTTTAGCCGTCAGCCTTGAATCCCAAAGAATCTCCCCAAATTTCCTTCCCTTGTCGCAAAGCCTCCCCAATCTTGCCCCAAGTCTTTTGCCAGAGCAACCATATCACAGCCGAACCCTGTCATTGTCCCACACTTATCGCCGTTGCAATCCAATTGTTGTCGCAAGCCTATTGCCGCAGCAAAAACCTTGCTACCACCCATTGCCAATTTCTTTTCTCTTCTTTTTGCCAAACCTTTGCCTATTTTTTGGGAAATAATCACCATGTCTCACAAAAGAACTAGATCTACCATGTCTCGCAAAAGAACTAGATCTTCTAAGACCTTTGTCGAGAATCAAATTGTGATCCAAAATGAGGAAGCAAGAGAAAAGTTTGATTCCATCTTCAAAAATCAACCTATGATGCCGAAAAATGGTTTCAACTTGGATAGTAATGATAATATGGCTATGCCATGGCCAATATGAAAGACAATTGATGCCCTCAATTGGAACTATTTTTGCGATACACGATTATTGCCCGAAGAGGAGTTAGTTTGAGAGTTTTATGCCAACTTAACTATACCATATGCTACTAAAGTTATTGTTTGCAAGAAGAAGGTGCCCTTATCTTCTAAGCCCATTAATGATTTGTTTAACTTACCTAATGTAGAAGAAGATGAGTACTTTACCATGATAACAAATATAAATTGGAATTTTCTTCAATAAGTGCTTAATGTTGTGACAAATCTGGGATCCTAATGGATTATAAGAAAGTATGGTAGTCAATTTTGCCGAAGGGAATATCCAAAACTAGTGGCTAAGGTATGGTTCTACTTTGTTTGATATAGTTTCATGCTTAACTCACATAGTTCCACCATCTCAATGGAGTGAATACTTTTGTTGTATACAATTATGACAGAAAGGTTGATCAATGTTGGGAAGATTATTCTTAAGGAAATCCACGATTGTGCTAGAAAGAAGACAGGAAGTGCCTACTCTCCATCATTGATAACCTCACTTTGCTTAAGGGCCTAAGTTAAAATAAAGGCAAACCTGATGGGCTCGTATGTTCAAGGTTACATCACAACCCATGATCTTGAAAGGTTAGTGGAGAATTTCCATAAGCTAAACCTCATTAAACCAAGTGAACCAACCGAACCAGAAACTGACGAGTAATCGAACAAATCCGAACTGAAAGCTGACTTAGTTGATGAAATAGAAGAATCCGATATGAAGAAGAATCGAACAATCTAAAACCGATAAAGGAACCAAAAATTTCTGAATTAAGAGAGAAGATGAATGTGATGAGCCTGTTAAACCAAGTGATGATCTTGAGTTGACCATTCCTATGCCCACTTCTTCAAATACTATGAAGAAATCAGAATTCTCAATTATGATGGATATGATGAAATATATGCATAACCAACAACAGGCTTATTGGAAATATGCGAAGATTAGAGATGATTCTGTAAGGAATACTTTCAAAAATATCTCTAACAGTTTTGTTCCTGAGTTCCCAGATTATATCTTCGAGTTATAGAAGAAATATGAGAATGAAAGTGAGGATGAAACATCAAAGGAGGAAGACGAGAAGGATAAGTTAAATAAATAAAAGGGGGAATTTCTTGTCTTTAGTATTTATTTCTTTTTAAGTATTTATTTTTATTTCCTTGTTAGAATTTTGCTTTCGCAAAATAAATTGTAAGCATGAATAAAATAAGCTATATGCCTCTTTGTTAGGAAAAGCAAAGTGATGTGATAATGGGAATGAACATGTCTAGGATTGGATTGTTGAGAAAGACTTGGTACTTAAGCAGTCATTATGACTCACCTCTCTTTTCTTAAAACCCTACCTTGTGTTTAGTTTTCATTTATTACTTTATTTTTGCAATGAAGAAATTTTTTTTAAGGGGGTAAGGCAATATTTTGCATGAATTTTTAAAATTTTAAAGTATGTTTCAATCTTTTTACTTAAGTATGTTGAAATGAATGAATGTTCAAAGAGAATTTTTGTTCAAATACAAGCATGATTTCTGATTTTATCTAAGTTATTCTTGTGTTATCTTAAGTGATGGAATGTTTGTATGTTCTTTAGTCTTATGTAGTTTTTTGCCATGAAAATTTGATTTCTTTAGAAATAGACATGTATAAAGGTTTAAGTCTTTAGAGTTGACTTAGTAACTTTCTTGAGGCGAAATCCTAAGAGGTATAAGAATCTAAATATGATATAGGCACACTTTCTTTGGATCGTTTGAGCCTTTCAAGCTGACCTTATTAAATTAACCTTTGAAACTTTACTTTTGAGCTTAATGTCCTGTTTATTGCAAATTACCTACATTATAAGGCACATTACGATCTTTTTTATTTTATCTTGTTCTTTTGCACTTATCTTAATTAAATTTGTCTTGGTGATCAAAGTTTGAGGGAAAATACGAAAAGATGTACATGCTCTTCTCATGTCCAAAAAAGAAAAGAGAAGAAATGAAAGAAGAAAGGTAAGTTTGTTCAAGAGAATAAAAAGCAAAGCAAAGTTTGCTCAAAATTTGAAAAATAAAGGTTGACCATGAGTTTGAAATAAGTTTGGGGGTGTTCCAAAGACCCATTTGTACGAAGGTTGTGACGCAAAAGGATCCAAGACAAAGTTAAGGTTAAGATGATTGAACCTAAAAATTCACTTCTCTCTATCCTTACCTTTAGCCTAGTCTCATTACAACCTAATAAAAGACCTATTGATTTGATGATTATACCAACTACATTAGTGGAGAGGAATTGCTAAGTTCAACATTTGAAGACCATTTGTTAAACCTTGTGATTACGATGTTTAGATTGATAAGGAAAGCTTATTGATTGATAAATGTTATATATGAATTTGAAATGCATGCATATTATAACTCATGTTGACATTATGTTATACTTAGTATAAAGTTTGGAAATAATATTTGCATTAGATCTACTTATTAATTAAAAATATTTTTGAGCATGATTTCGTTGATGCATGATTATGTACGATGATTGATGTTGTTTCATCATTTTTCAAAATTACCTTAGCAAAATTTGTGTTGCGCATGAACATTACTCGGGATGAACAATGGTTTAAGTTTGGGGGTGTGTAAACCTGAAAGTATATAGGCCTTTTCTATATATTTTTACCACATTTTGACTTAATAAATATGTTGATCTTGATTAATTGTAATTGAATTAAGTGAATTTTACTTAAATATTAATATTGGTTATGAATTTATAAAGTATGTGAAATTATGCTTTATTACATGATTATTGTGCATAATATATTTTATTTCATGTTAATTATTAATATGTGAATTTTCAATATGCAGTAGGACCATGAAAGATAAGATTAATATAAATGTTGCATGGACATGCACATTCCCACTCTATTTGGACGGAAAAACCATGTAAAACTGGGTCATAAAGATGTTAAGTTGACCCAGTAAAAGTAAACTACATGATGGACAAGTCTGATTATTTATTGGACTAAGAAACTATCCAACAAGGAAGAATTAAATCCCAATTTTGGCACAAGTAAATGGCTGCCCGAAAAATAAGATTCGGGATATTTTGTTGAAGGTCCTTGCAGTTGAAAAGATGTCAAAAATTAGCACAAAAGTCTACCCTTTGAAACCGTCCACCTTATGGCTATTAATAGCAAGGTTTTGAATTCAAAATAAAGCAACCAAGTCATCTGCTTTTCCACAATTTGTGGCTGGCCAAGCGGAGAGAAGAATGAGGAATTTCAAATTCTATTGTTAGTAAACTTCACCCTTACCTTCACCTATAAATACCACACACCTTTCACCGTTCAAAGCATCCCTCATCCCTCATCACTCATTCATCATTCTCTCTTCATTGCACCCTCTCATCTTCATTTCCCTTTTCATTTCCCTTGCATAGCCATTCCATTTCCCCTTCCATATTTTAGTTAGCAAAAGCTTTGTCAAGATACTTCCTTGGTTGGCCACCTTAAGAAACCTGTAGCAGAGGAGCAATGAACAGAACGGAGGAACACATCAGTTAGAAAGATCCTGTAACACCCCAAACCCGGCCTAGACGTTATGGCCGGATCTAGCATGTCACATCAAAAGGTAGTTGAAAAGCTAAGAGGTCGTTAAAAATGTTGCTTCTCTTTTTGAAACTCCGAGATTCATTGTTTGCTTGTAAAAATACAATTTGCATAATATCTATTTTTATAAAGTTGTTATTATTTTTTGAAAGTTGTGAAAATCGAACTCGAATAGTTGCGAAAACGTGCTATTTTGAAAAGCAATTATTAATGTTTTAAGAAACCCTATTTTTAAATGCTTAACAGTTAGTATATGCTGAAATGAAAGTTTAAAGAGAAAAATAAATCCAATTGTAACACCCCAAACCTGGTCTATGCATAAGACGAGATTTGGTTTGTTACATAGATCGAACTATCTTACAAATTAAGTTGAATCAGTATTTCAAAACCCTTTTTGAAATTAGAGCTTAATAAAACCAAGAGAAAAAGATTAAGTTTGATGTATTTGAGAAATAAGAACAGTTAAAAGTTTCTCATATGTTTAAAAATCCAATTTATTTTAAGTAAACATTATATAATAATCATAAGCCCATATTAAAATATCCAAAACATAGTTTTAAACCAACCACACATAAAAATCCATAAAAACATTAATAATAGAGGCCTTATTACATCATACCCAAAATAATAATTTAAAGAAAGTACTTATTTAAAAGTTCAAAATTTATTTAACCCATGTTTGCGATATGGCCTCCACGAAGTCATCCTCGGCCCAAGTCCACATCAATTTCCATTACGAGAGAGAAAAATTTGAGGGTGTGAGTTACTCGAACTCAATGTATAACTTACTTACTTAATCCATGGGCGATTATCAAGTCATGATTTTGGGCTTGAGCCCATTATCAAGATTAACAAAGATAAATAATGGAATGCATGGAAAATGAAATTTCCCACCCAAACCTAATTTCCATCCGCTACACACCACCGTACCAACCATCACACCTGGGGATCAAGTCAACCCACCCCGCCATCACACCAATCGTAGGCATTAAGCCATTTTATATTTGTGGCGAGCCACCGAACTAGATTATGATAGAGTCACCAACTAGAGGCATTGAGCCATTAAAATATTTGTGGCATAGCCACCGAACTAGAGGCAATCAGCCGATTAATTATTTTATGGCAAAGCCACCGAACTAGATTTTGGCAATGAGCCTTTCTTCTCTTCATCGTTAATCCCAACCCATGCAACATGTATGCAAAATAGCTTATGTACATATGATGATTTTATCAAAAAGGCCCAAGTCAATATTTCAGGTTTTTATTAAGGCTCATAATACAATATATCATTTGTTCCATATAATTAATTAGCATCTTTGGCCCATTTAACGATCTAGCATAGATTTTGGCCCATTTATTATTTATCAGGGATTTCGGCCCATTTAACTATCTATCCAAGATTTCGGCCCATTTTACTAACTAGCATATTTTTCGGCCCATTTACTAACTAGCAAACTTATCGGCCCATTTTACGATCTAACACATCTTTGGCCCATTTCACATGAGATTTTTAGTATTCATTTTACTACCTACACATCGAGGGCATTTTCGTAATTTTCACATTTTAACAATTTTATGAATATTTCACCAAAATACCAAATATTTCAGTATTATCTGATTTTGTCGGTTTTACGATTTTACTCAATACCACGAATGACATCCAACCCGAGAAAAGTGTGAAGTTACACACCTTGATATCGTGAGTACTAAACCTTCCGCTCGTCAACACCTAATCATAATACTGAACCATTAGGACATTATCTTTTATCAAAAATTTACTATTGATATACGATCTAAATCCTTACCCCTTTGATTTTGAACCACTTCTATCTTTGGTTTCTCCTCGTTCGATGGTTCGTTACCCGATGAGAATCCACGAACGTACAAAGGCTCGGGAGTACGAACTTCAAATAATTGATTCTCCTCGGTTGATGGTCCGCAACCCGGTGGAAAATCTCGGACTCCAAAAACAGCCCTTCGTTTATATTTAGGGGGAATAGTGGAACCACCCCTCTTACGAAGACTATGGACTGCCCTTTTCTGCCCTATCTTGAATGTCTCTAAAGACATAAGATTATTAGTTCGACTTATTAATATCAAAAAACGATGAACGTTTATAAGATTTGGGATTTTACTTACCACGATTTGTCTTCGTTCCACGAGAATCAATCAAAAGATTGTGATCCTACAAACGAATCGATTAATAACTACCTATACTAACTAAATAAGAATCCTTAAAATAAAAATCTCCTTACCTTGATTCTTGAAATCGATTGTGGTAAGAGAAAATAAAGAGATTTTGTCACAAGAGCATATTACATTCGGCCATGGATGATATAAAATTGAGGAAAATTGTAATGAAGAAGAAAAATGAAGAAAAGGGAGATAAGATGGTATGGTTCGGTTTCAAGAGAGAAAGAGAGAAAGAAAGAAAAAGAAAGGAGAAAAAAAAGAGAAGAAAAAGATACTTAGTTTGGAAGAAAATGCATTCGGCATAGGAGGAGGAAATGAGAAGATGAAAGGAAGAAAAATATTTGCTTGTCTATGTACTTTCGGTCACAAAGAGAAAAAGGATTTGGGAGAGAAAAAGTTTCAAACCGAAATGGTCACAAGAGAATGGCTCAAAGAAGAAGAAAAAATGAATTGTGTACTCAAATATGTTGGAAATTTTCGGCTAGAGAGAATATGGGTGGAGGAAAAATGCTTTGTTAAGAAAATGACCAAAATGAAAGAGTTTCTTCTAACATTCAAGCTACCATACTCTCAACCAAAACCGTCCACCCCTTTTTGCCTCATTGCCGTCCAAAAACATGGGTCAAATGGCCATTAGGAAGTTTCCAAAACATCTTCCTACTCTTAAGCCTTTTTCCCCTCCTTTTTCCTTAAGTTGATGAAACACAATCCCCCATTTCAAGCCCTTATCCTTAGCTTTCCAAATACTTAGTGTTCTTACCAAAAATAAAACATCCCAACTCATCCTAGCCTTATCTCTTTGCCGACACATGCTCAAGCTAAAGCAAAAAAGTAAAATTCCTAGTTGCATGCTAGGTGATTCGAACTCCTTCCTCATGGTAATACATATGGCGCCAACTCCACTTTACTACTAGCTCAACTTATGCCATCTTTTGGTACTTAATTAATTTAAGTCTTAAGGTCATTTAATTTCTTTACTCTAAAGTACACTTAAATAATAATATTTATTCTAACTCCAAGTAACCCGAACCAACATTTAGCAACATAATGATACTCAATTATTTAGGATGTTAAAATTCTACCCCTCTTAAATAAAATTTCGTCCTCGAAATTTACCTGATTAAAAGAGGTGAGGATATTGCTGCCGAATAGCTTCCTCAGGCTCCCACGTAGCTTCCTCCTCTCCGTGATTATGCCATAAAACTTTGACCAACGGCACAGTCTTCTTTCTTAGTACTTTAACATCCCGGTCTATAATTTCCATTGGTTCCTCTTCAAAAGACAAGTCTGAATTTAATTTCACTTCCTCTATCGGTACTATATGAGATGGATCCGACCTATAGCGTCTCAGCATGGAAACATGGAAAACATTATGAATTTGACCCAACTCCGGAGGTAATTTAATCTGATAAGCCACTGGACCAACACGCTTCATCACACGATATGGTCCGATGAACCTAGGGCTCAGCTTGCCCTTCTTTCCAAATCTAAAAATCTTCTTCCAAGGTGAGACCTTCAAGAAGACTTGCTCTCCCACAGCAAACTCGATATCCTTTCGCTTCAAATCAGCATACAATTTCTGTCTATCTGAAGCTTTCTTTAACCGTGCTCGAATAACTTTTACCTTTTCCTCTGTTTTAGAAATCAAATTAGGACCCAACATCTGTTGTTTGCCCAATTCAGTCCAACAGGTAGGAGTACGGCACCTACGACCATACAATGCCTCATAGGGTGCCATCTGAATGCTAGACTGATAGCTATTATTATACGCGAATTCTGCCAATGGTAGAAAATCCTCCCAACTACCTCTGAAGTCGATCACACATCTCCTTAACATGTCTTCCAATATCTGAATTACTCTTTTCGACTGTCCATCAGACTGAGGATGAAAAGCCGTACTGAAATTCAACTTTGTCCCCAAGGCTTCATCTGAGCTTTCCAAAATCGTGGCGTAAATCTAGGATCCTCGCGAAATAATAGACACTTTGGTACCCCATGCAACCTCACGATTTCAGATACATACTGACTTAGCCAATTTACGCAACGAATAATCCGTCTAACGGAAGAAAATGGCGGTCTTCGTCAAGCGATCAACTATTACCCATACAAAATTTTTCTTAGTAGGTGTTAAAGGTAACCCACTAACAAAATCCATAGTTATCCGCTCCCATTTCCAAAGAGGAATCTTTCTTGGTTGTAACAAACTGACGGTAATTGATGCTCGCCTTCACTTGCGACAAGTCAAACATTTTCCTACAAACTCGAAATCTCCGTGTCAACCACGCCACTAATACATTCACGGAGATCTCGATACATCTTATTTCCTCTGGGTGCATAGCATAAGGGCTATTATCGCCTCCGTAGAATCATTTGCCTCAATTCGGTCTTTAGGCATACAAACCCTTCCACGAAAACACAAGACTCCATTCGTGTTTATACTAAAATCCTCTATTTCACCTCTTTCAACTCTTTGAAATAAAAGTCCCAACTTTTTATCGATGTCTACTTTTCCTTGATTTGTTCCGACCACGAGGCTTCACCAAGTTCGCTAACAAACTACCATCCTCATACAAACTTAAATGAGCAAACATTGCTCTTAAATCGAATCTGCCTTACGACTTAACGCGTCGGCTACCATTTAGCCTTTCGGGATGATATTCGATTGAGAAATCATAGTCCTTTAATAATTCCACCCATCTTCTTTGTCTCAAATTCAACTCTTTTTGGGTAAGGAGGTACTTAAGACTCTTGTGATCTGTGTAGATAATAGACTTCTCACCGTAGAGATAGTGCCTCCAAATCTTTAAAGCAAAAACCACTGCAGCTAACTCCAAATCATGAGTAGGGTAGTTTACTTCGTGCGATCTCAATTGACGAGAAGCATAAGCCACCACCTTTCCATTTTGCATCAGCACACAACCCAGACCCGTGTGAGACGCATCACAATAAACAGTAAATTCTTTTCCAGCCTCCGGCTGAATTAAAACTAGAGCTTCCGTCAGAATCTTCTTCAATTTCTCGAAACTCTCTTGTTGTTTTTCAGTCTAATTATACGGACCTCCTTTCCGCAACAGTTTAGTTAGGGGTGCAGCAATCAACGAAAACCCCTCAACAAAATGTCTATAATAACCAGCCAATCCCAAGAAATTCTGAATTTCAGCTACCGATGTTTAGTGGTTTCCAATCCAAAATAGCCTCAATCTTTCGAGGATCCACCCTTATTCCTTCAGCTGATACCACATGACCCAAGAAAGTCACTTCCTTTAGCCAAAATTCACATTTACTGAATTTAGCATAAAGTTGCTTATCACGAAGTAACTGCAATACAATACGCAAATGCGTGTCATGCTCCTCATCATTTCTTGAATGAACCAAAATGTCATCTATGAACACTACCACAAATCAGTCTAAGTATGGTTGAAAGACTCGGTTCATCATGTCCATAAATGCGGCTGGTGCATTGGTTAATCCAAACGGCATCACTACAAACTCATAATGTCCATAACGAGTTCTAAATGTCGTCTTAAAAATATCTGCTTCTTTCACCTTAAGCTGGTGATAGCCTGATCTCAAATCAATTTTGGAGAAAACTGAAGCTCCCTTCAATTGATCAAATAGGTCATCAATTCTCGACAAAGGATACCTATTCTTGATCGTCAATTTATTCAATTGTCTGTAATCAATGCACATACGCATCGATCCATCCTTCTTCTTCACGAACAAAACTGGTGCTCCCCACGGAGACACACTCGATCGAATAAATCCCCGATCCAGTAATTCTTGAATTTGAGCTTTAAGCTCTGCCAACTCCTTGATGCCATTCTATAAGGAGCAATGGACACTTTGGAGCGATTCCGCAAAAGCTCGATACCAAATTCTACTTCACGATCCGGAGGTATACCGGAAGTTCTTTGGGAAATACATCTGGAAATTCCTTCACCGTTCTCACATCATCCACAGATAACTCTTTGGCATCCAAAGCACAAATAAAGGCTAGGAATGCTCCATACCCTTTTCACACCAACTTTTCTGCCTTCAACGCTGATACCACGTTCGCCAAGTAGTTCTTTCGTTCACCAATCATTATGACTTCCTTATCATCCGAGGTTCTTATTGACATCCGTTTCTCAGCACAATCCAAATACGCCCGATGATCCATGCCCAGAATGAGATCGAATTCACCGAAAGGCAACTCCAGCAAATTCGCCAAGAATACCTTCTCTTGAATTTCTAAGGGTACGTCTCTAAACAGTTTATTTACAATTATCGACTGTCCTAAAGGACTAATTACTATCATCTCACTATTGGTAATTTCAGATTCTAGATTCAGGTTTCCAGATATGGCGCTAGCCACATACGAATGGGTAGAACCAATATCTATTAAGGTAGTAACAGGTACATCGAATATGAAGAACGTACCAGTTATTACATCAGGTGCATTGCCATCCTCGCGGCGTCTAACTACATAGACCAGTCCTGGCTGTCTTGTATCCGTGTTTCCTCTGAGACCATTGCCTCAACCCGGTGCACCTTGTCCACGTCCAGCCCCATTACCACCATGACCTCTCGGTGGCTGCTGAGTACCTTTGGCCGGCTGTGCATCATTATTACGAACTTTTGAGTCATATCCATACATCGAGGCGCTTCTATATTGGTGATCCATTGAACCGCATTTGTAACAAGCGCTGCTTTTCCTCTAGCACTCTCGAATGCTTTTTCCACATTCAAACAATCTCGACCTCGATTATTAGTTCTGGTGCTCTACCTTGGGTGATTCATCATTCCGAGGCCTCTTCGAAATCTCTTTGAAGAACACATCTTGTGTCTCTCTCTTATTTCTAAATCTTTCTCGATTACGACGTTACGAGTTCTTAGCCTCTTGACTATCTTGGCCTTCTCCACAAGTGTGGAAAAAGTTCTAACTTGTTGTGGGCAATCGAACCCTCAACTCATCATTTAGCCCATCCTCAAACGCACACAATGCTCGTGATCTGTTGACACTATTATTCGAGCATAGTGACTCAAGCGTAGAAACTCAGCCTCATACGCTACCACTGTCTTACTCCCTTGGACAAGATTTAGAAATTCCTTCCTTCGGGCGTCTACATAACTCGTTCCAACATATTTCCCTTGGAAGGTAGCTTTAAAGAATTCCCAAGTAATCAGTGCAGCTTCGGTGCCTTCTCGAATAGTAAGCCACCATTGATACGCCTCGTCTCTTAACAAGGACACGGCTCTTTTCAGTTTCTGCTCAACAGTGCATTCCATATCATCCATAATCCGCTCCACAGCTTCGAGCCAATATTTAGCCACATTCGGAGCTACACCGAAAACTCCTCTAAAAACTTATGCATTATTTGACTTGAGTCATTCCGAAATTGACCCATGAGTTGTTGGCCCAATTCTAGTTCCAGCGACCCTTTCTAGGACTCGCAGCATCGCTTAGGTCAAGGCATTATCTTCTTCCATATGATCGCGTGATCCTATCTCACTCTCAAATGATGCAGGTGCATCCATTTCCGGCATATGATTTGGTGCTTCAGTTGCACCTCTAACACCTCTTCCTCTTCCACGGCCACGTCTACCGCGTCCATGACCACGTCCTCTAGTGCTCATGATGACTAATTCGATCTAATCTGATTACAAGTTTTATGAATCAGAAAATTGTTTCAGTGTTTATTAACGATATTTTATGAGATTTGAGAGATAAAGTTGCTTTTCGCAACACATCCTATAGTCTCAATCTCTACGATTTTTAACATCTAAAACTAGAAGTTCTAGAGTGTTCCTATGATCATATCATCATAATAATCATTAAGTAATAAATACTTACTTGGCTTGTTGCCGGATGCTTGTGGTGCCATACTGATCTTTAAAACATAATTGAATGATTTCATACAGAAATTATTTGTGAACCCAACCACAGTCGAGTTTTTGAAACTGGCTCTGATACCATTAAATGTAACACCCCAAACCCGGTCTATGTGTAAGACGAGATTTGGTTTGTTATATAGATCGAACTATCTTACAAATTAAGGTGAATCAGTATTTCAAAACCCTTTTTGAAATTAGAGGTTAATAAAACCAAGAGAAAAAGATTAAGTTTGATGTATTTTAGAAATAAGAACAGTTAAAAGTTTTTCATATGTTTAAAAATCCAATTTATTTTAAGTAAACATTATATAATAATCATAAGCCCATATTAAAATATCCAAAACATAGTTTTAAACCAACCACACATAAAAATCCATAAAAACATTAATAATAGAGGCCTTATTACATCATACCCAAAATAATAATTTAAAGAAAGTACTTATTTAAAAGTTCAAAACTTATTTAACCCATGTTTGCGATATGGCCTCCACGAAGTCATCCTCGGCCCAAGTCCACATCAATTTCCATTACCGAGAGGAAAAATTTGAGGTGTGAGTTACTCGAACTCGGTGTATAACTTACTTACTTAATCCATCGGGCGGATCATCAAGTCATGATTTTGGGCTTGAGCCCATTATCAAGATTAACAAGATAAATAATGGAATGCATGCAAAATGAAATTTCCCACCCAAACCTAATTTCCATCCGCTACACACCACCCGTACCAACCATCACACCTGTGGGGATCAAGTCAACCCACCCCACCATCACACCAATCGTAGGCATTAAGCCATTTTATATTTGTGGCAGAGCCACCGAACTAGATTGTGACAGAGTCACCGAACTAGAGGCATTGAGCCATTAAAATATTTGTGGCATAGCCACCGAACTAGAGGCAATCACCCGATTAATTATTTTGTGGCAAAGCCACCGAACTAGATTTTGGCAACAGGCCTTTCTTCTCTTCATCGTTAATCCCAACCCATGCAACATGTATGCAAAATAGCTTATGTACATATGATGATTTTATCAAAAAGGCCCAAGTCAATATTTCAGGTTTTTATTAAGGCTCATAATACAATATATCATTTGTTCCATATAATTAATTAGCATCTTTGGCCCATTTAACGATTTTGCATAGATTTTGGCCCATTTATTATTTATCAGGGATTTCGACCCATTTAACTATCTATCCAAGATTTCGGCCCATTTTACTAACTAGCATATTTTTTCGCCCATTTACTAACTAGCAAACTTATCGGCCCATTTTACGATCTAACACATCTTTGGCCCATTTTCACATGAGATTTTTAGTATTCATTTTACTACCTACACATCGAGGGCGTTTTCGTAATTTTCACATTTTTAACAATTTTTATGAATATTTCACCAAAATACCAAATATTTCGTATTATATCGATTTTGTCGGTTTTTACAATTTTTACTCAATACCACGAATGACATCCAACCCGAGAAAAGTGTGAAGTTACACACCTTGATATCGTGAGTACTAAACCTTCCCGCTCGTCAACACCTAATCATAATACGAACCATTAGGACATTATCTTTTATCAAAAATTTACTATTGATATACGATCTAAATCCTTACCCCTTTGATTTTGAACCACTTCTATCTTTGGTTTCTCCTCGTTCGATGGTTTGTTACCCGATGAGAATCCACGAACGTACAAAGGCTCGGGAGTACGAACTACTTCAAATAATTGATTCTCCTCGGTTGATGGTCCGCAACCCGGTGGAAAATCCCGGACTCCAGAAATAGCCCTTCGTTTATATTTAGGGGGAATAGTGGAACCGCCCCTCTTACGAAGACTATGGACTGCCCTTTTTTGCCCTATCTTGAATGTCTCTAAAGACATAAGATTATTAGTTCGACTTATTAATATCAAAAAATGATGAACGTTTATAAGATTTGGGATTTTACTTACCACGATTTGTCTTCGTTCCACGAGAATCAATCAAAAGATTGTGATCCTACAAACGAATCGATTAATAACTAACTATACTAACTGAATAAGAATCCTTAAAATAAAAATCTCCTTACCTTGATTCTTGAAATCGATTGTGGTAAGAGAAAATGAAGAGATTTTGTCACAAGAGCATATTACATTCGGCCATGGATGATATAAAATTGAGGAAAATTGTAATGAAGGAGAAAAATGAAGAAAAGGGAGATAGGATGGTATGGTTCGATTTCAAGAGAGAAAGAGAGAAAGAAAGAAAAAGAAAGGAGAAAGAAAAGAGAAGAAAAGATACTTAGTTTGGAAGAAAATGCATTGATAGGAGGAGAAAATGAGAAGATGAAAGGAAGAAAAATATTTGCTTGTCTATGTACTTTTGGTCACAAAGAGAAAAAGGATTTGGGAGAGAAAAAGTTTCAAACCGAAATGGTCACAAGAGAATGGCTCAAAGAAGAAGAAAAAATGAATTGTGTACTCAAATATGTTGGCAATTTTCGGCTAGAGAGAATATGGGTGGAGGAAAAATGTTTTGTTAAGAAAATGACCAAAATGAAAGAGTTTCTTCTAACATTCAAGCTACCATACTCTCAACCAAAATCGGCCACCCCTTTTTGCCTCATTGCATTCCAAAAACATGGGTCAAATGGCCATTAGGAAGTTTCAAAACATCTTCCTACTCTTAAGCCTTTTCCCTCCTTTTCCTTAAGTTGATGAAACACAATCCCCATTTCAAGCCCTTATCCTTAGCTTTCCAAATACTTAGTGTTCTTACCAAAATAAAACATCCCAACTCATCCTAGCCTTATCTATTTGCCGACACATGCTCAAGCTAAAGCAAAAAAAATAAAATTCCTAGTTGCATGCTAGGTGATTCGAACTCCTTCCCTCATGGTAATACATATGGCGCCAACTCCACTTTACTACTAGCTCAACTTATGCCATCTTTTGGTACTTAATTAATTTAAGTCTTAAGGTCATTTAATTTCTTTACTCTAAAGTACACTTAAATAATAATATTTATTTTAACTCCAAGTAACCCGAACCAACATTTAGCAACATAATGATACTCAATTATTTAGGATGTTACACCAATGGCCTTATTACAAAACAATAACCCAAATTAAGTAATCTTGTAAATAGGATAAAAACTAGATTTACTGAGTTTCGTGAGGAACAACTCGATGTATAGCCACCACCGAGTTCTCCGTAGCTTCCAAATCCTCTAACACTAGGGATTACCTGCAAGGTTATGGGAAAAAAGGGTGAGTTACAAGAACTCAGTGTGTAATCCCATTTTCAGTCACAGTCATAGTTTCAGTCTGGGCCTAAGCCCCATACAGTCTCAGTTTGGGCCTACAACCCCAAGATCATGGTAATGCAAATAAAGAATACAGCCCATCCCAATCCAGCCCTACACTCCACCCGTACCAGCCTTACACTCTATGTGGGGACCAAGTCAACCCACCCAGCCCTACACTCCAAGAATGTAGCCAAGCTGCCAATATAAATGTAGCAAAGCTGCCAGTAACAGTATATGTGGCTGAGCCACTAAAATCAGTATAATGTGGCATAGCCACCAGTACAGTACTTCTTCCATAAATAAATCCCAACCCAATGCAACATGTCATGACTTAATAATTCAATGTATGCAATAATGTATCATCATGGAAATTAATCAAATTATACACAAACATACCAAAACTACCCATAATGGTATAACAATAATTTTACCCAACGAGGGCGTTTTAGTAATTTTACTCACTGAGGGCGTATCAGTGATTTACCCTCCAAGGGTATTTCAATACTTTACCCATTAAGGGTATTTCAGTAATTTACCCATTAAGGGTATTTCAGTAATTTCGTCGTCTAATTGTCTTTCTGGAGGCCCATTGTTGCCTCCAGCGACATGGGACCCCTTTTTGGGTCTCCACATTACAATTGGGCCTAAAATCCATTTTAGGCCCACACGCTCGTGTGGCCCATTACGCATGGTTTCGGTCTCAGTTTTGGAATTTTCGCTATCGCATCTACTATTCAGTCATTTTTTATTAGTTTTGCTCATGTCGGCCCGTTAGACTATTGGGCCCATTTAGCCCATTTTGGCTCGATCAGGTCTGTTATAGCTTCAATTTCGCGAGAGTGCTCGTGACACTCTCAACGATCTATTGCCATCATTCGTGTCTCGATTGAACGCCACGAGCGTTCGCACGCTCGAGTGGTCACGGTTTGCTAATTTTTTGGCTTTTCAGCTTTTTGTCGATTCTTAGTGCATCGCATGCAATCATCAAGTTTGGTGTGAGATTACACACCTGTTTACGGTTTCCAATACTCGGTACTTTCCAAAACACCTGAAATCATAATTGGCTAATAGTTAGTCTTCCTATTCGATAATCCCAAAATGTGAATACATAAGACTATAGGCTTACTTACCAACAAATATTAGCCTTCCTTCTAAAGAGGGTATTCGGTCCACCTTCTACGAATAAAAAATTCGCACCTCTAACAAAAAGATTGAGTTACAATGTTATTCAAGATGATAGTAAGAGAAATGGCCTTTCGGCCCTAACGAATTCAATCAAGATAAGAGAACCATCACCCCTAGTTGACCATGTCCACAACTTACCAACAATAAGACAATATCCCGAAGCAATTTGAACCAACACGATACGAGTTTACACCCTAGAGAATTCGGCCCTTACCAGAAGAGAGCAAGAGAGGTTCAAAATAAAAAGAGTGAGTAGATTCGGCCTTACAAAAATGGTGAGAGTTTCGGCATTAGTGAGAAAAAAAGAGAAAGAAAGAACTAAAAAGAAAAATAAGAGAGGAGATATTACCTTGTGACTAGAGATGAACCGAATAAGAAGGAAGATTCGGCAGACAGAAGAGAATCAACTTCGGCTATGGGGTTAAAGCGAAATAAGAAATCCAATGACTAGAAGGAAAAGAAAACCAATTGGAGCTAGGAGAAAAGAGGTCGAGATTTCAGCTAAAGAGAAATACAAGGGAAAAATATGAGAGGAGAATGGGAAATAATGGATGAAAGAAGATGGAAGAATGAAGTTGAAAGAAAGAAAAATTCGGCACCAGTTAATTGAGGAAGAGAACCCGAAATGTCTAAGGAGAGATACCTAAAATGCAAAAGTGCTAAGAGTGATTAGAGAAATTCGGCTCTTACTCTACAATAGTCAAAAATGCCTAAAATCCCCCTTAGCCAAATTTCTCCTCCCCCCCAACACTCCCACATTCGGCCACTTCCACCTCTCACCCTAATCCATTGATTCTCTCCCCTTTTTGCTCCCCACAATGCTCTCCACCTCCCATTCAAACTGATTTGACTGAGTCTCCACTCTCCCTTGCAGAGTTCTAACTGAACTCTACCTCTTCCACCCACTTAGCACAAAATAAAACCTTTGTTTTAGCCCTTGTGGGATTCGAACCCCATCCCACCTTGGTTCCATATTAACACCCCTACCACTCCACCATGTGCTCACTTGTGTTAGCAAAACACCTACAAATTACCTTAAGCCTTGCTCCCAATAGTCCTCTCCCCTAAAGTGCCCAAAAACCAAAATTTTTCCAAGGTTTGGCCTTGACCCCGGGCCTCCCTAGAGCCCCTAAACACCCTCAAATAACCCGCAGAGCAAGCATAACATGCAATTACACAGATATGACAAACCCTTAATTTTGGGATGTTACAGATTCGAAAGGCTGGTGAACTAAATTAGAGTTTACTCTTTCCTTCTTGTTATTTAATTTAATTATGTTTACTATGTGTTTATTGTTCTTGACATCAACAATGATAGCTTAATCCTATTTGCTAGGATGATTATGTTAATTCAATAATATTTTTTTTGATTCATGTTTAATATGTTTGTGCCTCCGTCGATCATGTTTTCAATTAAAATCAAAATGTATTTCATTCATACCTGATTGGATACATTCAGATTAGTTGAGCGATCCTAACCAAACGATGGCTAGTAGACACATAATTGAAAAGTGCAATGCTCAATTTAGATTATTAAACCCGACTAAATTAGAGTTTCATAATATCTTTAGTTAGCTCTATTATCTTGTATAGTTTTTAGGTTTATGTGATTAAACTATTTCAAATGTAAATGTCCCTGTTAGCTTACATAAATACTAAGAAACCCTTAGTTTAATATAATCATTAAAATGCATATTTCGCTAAGTAAAAGATTCCGAGATGACTTAATTTGGTTTCCAAACTCATGAAAGATCGAGTTGCCATGGAATAATTTCTAAACACTATTAAGCATGATGAAAATGAATTGAGTTGATTAATATAATTATCCTAGCCTATTTTATGTTGATTGTTTTTGTTGCTAATGTCATTCATTCATACATTTAGATCATTTGCATTTAGATTTAATTGTATAGGGATAATCTTGCATCTAGATAATTTAATTTAATTATCCACCACTCAAAATATTGTGTTTTTACCACCAAATTGTTAACTTATAATTTTACAAATAATCGATAAACATACACAATCCCTGTGGAGACTATAACTCATTTTACTTATTTGTTACTTGAACATTGTGTACACTTTCACAAAATCTGTTACAACCCTCTATTACATACTTTTATAATTATTTCATAAAAAATTTACACTTTATTCACTTTAGTTCTTATTTGTAAAACTAATAATCAAACTTTACAAATTAGCCTATTTCACATCCAAGCTTTAAAATCTAACATTTTAGAATAAAAAACTTCAAGAAATAAACTATGGAAACTTTTGAAATCTTTAATGGTTTTGGAAAATAAAAATGGGTAAGCTAAATCAAGTTGCTACAATCTTAAAAACATAAAATTTACAAAAAAATGGACATAGATTGACTTAGATGCAATAGTTGAAAGATTGGAGCTTTACAATGGCTTCCTTAGTTCCTTTCCTTGTATATTTCGATTGAAGAATATGAGAAAAATGGATAACCCTCCAGTTTTCTTTTGTTTTTCCCACCTTCGTTAATTAGAAATTTTAATATCATTTAATCATTTAACATGCCAATGTCGTCCACCCACTTACAAATTGACTTAATTTTCATATTAAATATTATTTTAATTATTTAAGCCCTTTAACAAATAAGGATCTATAACAATGAAATTTTACAACTTTTAAGATTTATTCCTCGTACCTAAATTAACTATCTGTTCAGTAAGATTTCTAAACAGAAATTCAATATAATACCACATTAGGCTTGTAAATATTATCATTTAATACTTACAGACTCAATCTTCAAAAAATAGGGTTTCGAAATCACTGTTTCTGACACCAATGACTTTCAACTCATTACAATTCTCCCCCTTAAGAAATTTCATCCCCGAAATTTACCTGAAAAGAGATGGGGATACTAGGATCTCATTGAATCCTTGGGTTCCTAAGTTTCTTCTTCCACACTGTGACTACGCCACAAAAATTTTACAAGTGGAACATGTGTATTCCTCAGCTATTTAACTTCCCAATCTAGAATTTCCATTGGTTTCTCCTCAAAGGAAAAATCATGCTGAATTTGAACTTCTTCCACCGGGATAACGTGGGAGGGATTTGAATGATATCTCCTGAGCATCGATACATGAAACACGTCATGTATCTTTTGTAATTCAGACCGTATGAATACTCGACTGGAAACTTTTATTATACACAAACTTTTATTATAAGATATCTTATAATATCTGAATAACCTACTCTGACTGGCCATTAGACTGAGGATGAAAAGTCATGCTAAAATTCAACCTTGTACCTAGATATTCATGTAACTGCTTCCAAAATCTCAAGGTAAAATTATGATCTCGATCAGAGATAATCGACATAGGCACGTCGTGTAATCTAACTATCTCACGAATGCAAACTTTAGCCAACTACGGAAGTGACCAATCAGTCCTAACTGGAAAAAACATAGGTTGACTTTGTCAATCAATCAACTATCACCCAAATGACATTTCTTTTACTCGTAGACAACGGTAGGCCAACCTCAAAATCCATTGTGATTCACTCTCATTTCCATTCAGGAATAGGGATAGGTTGAAGCGGTCCAGTGGGAACATGATGTTTTGCTTTTACCCACTGATAAGTTAGGCATTTCGCGACATATTAAACAATCTCTCTTTTTATACCAGGACACTAATACATTTCTCGTAAGTCACGATACATTTTTGCACCACTAAGATGCATAGCAAAAGGATTATCTGAGCTTCACGGAGTATCAATTCTTTCGAATCAACAACATTTGGAACACAGATTCGATTATGAAATCTCAAACAATCCTTATCATATATACTAAAACTTTCAATTATGCCCTAATGAACCATTTCCTTTTTCTCTAAAAACTTGGTATTGATAAGTTGTTCCTCTTTTATCTAATCAAACAACATTGGTATCACTGCTAATGCTGAGTTTGGCAAACATTTCCCATAATTCAACCGATGCCTTCCTGCTCAACGCGTCAGCTACAACATTAGCTTTTTCAGGGTGATAATCAATGGCATAGTCGTAGTCTTTCAACATCTTGTTAACATTGTCTTAATTTCAACTCCTTTTGGGGTTAAAGGCATTTAAGACTCTTATTATTGGTGTAGATATGACATTTCTCACTATATAGGTAATGTCTCTAGATCTTTAGAGCAAATACCACAATAGTTAGTTCTAGATCATGTGTTGGGTAATTACATTAATATGTTTTCAATTTTTAGGATGCATACGCGATCACCTTACAATCCTATATTAGCACACAACCCAAACTATTTAACGAAGCGTCACTATAAACCACAAAGTCTTTTCCCGGTTCAAGTAAGGTTAAAATTGATTCTTTAGTCAACATTGTTTCCAACCTTCCAGAACTCTCATGACATTGATTGTTCCATACAAACAGTACATTCTTCCATAGAAACTTCGTTCATGAATCTTCTGTAGTAATAGTCCAAACCAAGGAAACTCTGAACCTTTGACACATTTTTTGGTGCTTTGCACTGAAGGATAGCTTCAATCTTTTTCGGAGCAACTCACCGCTGAAATGAATGGCCCAAAAATATAACCTTGGATAACCAGAACTCACATTTTTTTAGCTTCCCAAAAATTTTTTTCTCTCGCAAAACTTGCAAAACAATTCTGAAATATTCTTCGTGTTCATCTTCTAATCCCGAATATATCAGGATATCATCGATGAATGCCACTACGAACTGGTCCATATAGGGCTGGAATATGCGGTTCATGAGATCCATGAATGTCGCAGGAGCTTTAGTCCCAAAGGCATCACCAGAAATTCATAATGGTTGTAACAAGTGTGGAACACTATTTTTGGTACATCACTATCCTTCACTTTCAGTTGGTAATATCCCAATCTCAAGTCAATCTTAGAAAAGATATATGCACCTTTCAACTGGTCAAACAAATCATTGATACGTGGTAGGGGATATCGATTTTTGATTGTTAGCTAATTCAGCTGTCGGTAATCTATGCAGAGTTGCATTAAGCCATCTTTCTTTTTGAAAAACAAAACTTAAGCTCCCCAGGGCGATATACTAGGGTGTGTAAATCCACGGTTCAGTAAATCTTACAATTGAATTTTTAGCTCTTTCAACTCAGCCGGTGCCATTAAACTCATTTCCGATTAGACTAATGATATGTTTAGGTTCGTCTACTAATATAAGTTGTCTTTCGATATTACGATTTGACCACATAATACTGCTTAGTATTATTTTAAATGTTAGACAACTAATGAGCCAATATTTGCTTATATTTTTCTTTTTATGCAAAAGCCACATTAGGACATTATACAGAGTATACTAATGTAATCCATGAATTATTTTATTAAACAATCTATTCAAAAAAATTACAAGTTTACAAATGAATATACTACACTTAAGGCACCAGATCCAACATACTCATGTCTCATGTACCATTTCAAGTCATCTTTTATTTGAAAAACACATATTAACATATCATACCATAATAATCTCATCCAATCATGTTTACTTATGCATTATAGTATATTACAAAATTCATTTCTTTTCTTCATTAATATTTCGCATCAACTAATTTGCTCTATACTCATATTGCCCTTAATGCTCATTTAATCGGTTCGTATAGTCTTTCACATTGATTGCTCCTCTTTCCTTCGCTGTATTGTGTATGATAGGAGAGAGGAAGGAATCGAAAAACAAAGAGACAAGCAAATGATCAAATATAATACTACATGTGGTGTCTGCAAGTGTGACAGGTTAGTTGTAATATATTCGTAGAATAAGGTATAGGAGTACTCTGAGAATCAAACCCAAGAAAGTCAGAGATAGAACAATTTCTAATTAACGAGCGTACAAAATAAAGATTCTAACCAACTAATCATAGCAAATTATGTTACAATAAACCATAAAGTAAGGAGAATTACACTAATCTACTATCTAACTACCAAGGACTGAATTGTAAAACAAGTGAAATTACAAAATTAACGAATAAATAACAAACGATGGTTTATCGATCACGATGTAGTTTACCAATCTTTGAATTAGGGATCTAAATTGCTTCAACTCCTAAAATTGCTTCATCTTACTTCTCGATCTCAATTTTACCAAGTTAGACATATTAATACGAATTATCTCTCGATCTCTCTGGCTAACCCGACACTAGCAAATTAATGCTCAACAAGATCTTCTCTCAGTCTCACTTTATTAGTTATTCCCTTAGGGTCATCAATCTTAAGTTTGTAAGTTCATTCATATTAGTCCAATTTATTACAATTTGGTCCCTCATCCAAAAGTCAAGTCACCACATCTTCATCAACTAACCCCTTTAAAGGTTTAGTTACCCATACTGAAAATAAAGCTAATGAACATAAAATTTTCGAACATGGAAGCCATTAAAGAAACCTTATGAAAAATGTAAAAGTTTATATTTTTATGCAAGAAAACTTAAAGGAAATGTAAAGAGAAGCATTTTACATGAAAATCTAAAATAAGAAACATAAAAGGAACAAGCTTTGATAGATTAAATATAAAAACTTAAATGCATTAAACTAAAATTGAAAATGTCATTACAACCAAAGTAAAAGGACTAAATGTGTAAATAAACCTAAGTTACAGTGTTAAATAACTTAACTAACTACAAGAACACTAAGAACATGAAGAAAATGCATAAAATGAACTCTACAACTATGGAAGAAGAAGAAGTATAAAAAGGAAACCCTAGGAAAAGTGTAGAAAAACTAAAAGAAAACCTAAGAGAAACTAAAGCTAAACTTTTCAATGTGTGGCCTCCTATTTCCTCAACCAACTGTGGCTGATTTTAGCAGCATTCTGACCCAAGATTTGTGACCAAAATGCCCTTGAATGGGCCTCTTCTGATTGGTGCTTCGATTAAACAAACATTGCCTATAATGTTATTTTTGTCCCCTAACGATAGTGGTGTCGTGATATTGAAGGCTTGGAATCGCTACATCATCGCCAATCTTAAAATGGGAGCTCTCCTTATCACTTGGATATCGCAATTCCTGAGGGAGATATCATGATACTACTACTTATGCCATGGTCCCAAGACTTATGGGGGTATCATGATTCCAAAGCCCTAATATCATGATATCTTTGCCTTGGTAAAGTTTTCATGCAATTTCAGACCTCCGACAAGTACCTACAACACTCAAATAAAGGTTAGGGCACCAATTGCCTGATTGGCCAATTTGGGTATCAAAATAAGTTAAAAGAGGAAATTTCAACTATTAAATCAAAAACCTAAAATCTCCCAAAAACTATAGAAAAAACACTACTTTGCTAAAAATAAGCTCCTCAAGTATACTGGGAAAGATTAATTTGCCGTATCAATTTACGGTAGATTACAAATGCTATCATTCGTCACATTTCATGTATATAAATAATATACCATTTTTCATCATCATTTTGTATTAAATGTCACTTAACAAGTTCATGTTTTATAATCCCTATTAACAAGACACGGACTAAAGAAGAATACATGGATCATCCAACTATCATGCCAATTTGGCACTCAGTGTCTCATTGGAACGTTCAAAGTATAGATTCCACTCCGCGCCTCATTGGTAGAACCAAAGTAAAATATGCTAATATCCTATGGCATACCAACTATATCCAACTTTTCCCAAGACAGTTAATAGGGTAACCAATGAATCAATACATATATGTTCGTGAATGACATATCATAGTTTCATATCACGCTCATTTATACTATGCTCACCTCAATTTAATTTTCAACATTCAATGTCATCATATAAAAAGTGAGTCACGAGACAAGTAATAACCTTACCTAAATAACTAGATTGCAACAATTATGTATGTGTTCGTGTATATGTGAATGTATAAAACTCGAGTCATAAAAGTACAAATCGTAATTTCGTTACTTGACTACAACTCTTGCCTTTCTTTTGTCTCGAGATGACTCAACGTCGCCTTTAGATATGTTTGATAATTCAATTATAAAAAACGACATTATTTCACATCCAAATTACCTTCAAACACATAATCAAAATGTTTTTCATTTTATTCATTTTAGTCCCTATACACGATATACTCATATTTTAAATATTTAATATTAGATTAAAATATGATTTCATATTCTTTCATTAGGTACCTTGTACTTTTCATCTATAGCATACTTTCATGAAAGTTTTCGATTTATTCAATTTAGTCCCTAATTTCACAAAATCTACTAACAAACTTGACTTAATTTCTAACTTAGTCTTTATCATAATCTAAGCTTTCTAACGAACAATCTATTCAATTTCAAGCTTAAATTCATCAATTCACTATAATTGCAACTTTCTAAACATCTAACAATTGAAGAATTTGCTAAACATCTAATGATTGAAGCAATTTAAGAATTATTGTGTTAGTGACTTATTTAGGTCCCAAAGGTCTTATAAGCTTGTAACATTTTGAAGCTTAGGACGATTCCGAGTTCAAAATGAGTAAAATTAAAAAATTAATAAATAAATAATAAATGATTGTTCATTGGTCTTGATGTGGTTAACCGATCTTTGAATTAGGGATCCAAATTGCTTTAACTCCTAAAATGGCTCCATTTTACCTCTCAGTCTCAATTTTATTAAGTTAGACAACCTAATTCTGATTATCTTTCAATCCTAATGGCTAACCCGGGACTAACAAATCGGTGCTCAAAAAGATCTCCTCTCGATCTCACTTGCCTAGGTATTCCCTTAGGGTCCTCAATCCTAAGTTTTTAAGTTCATTCAAACTAGTCCAATTTATTACAATTTGGTCCCTCATCCAAAAACCAATTCACTGTGTCTCCATCAACCAACCTTCTTAAAGGTTTAGTTGCCATACTAAAAATAAAGCTAATGAACATAAAATTGCAGAACATGGAAGCCATTAAAAAAAAGCTTAAGAAAAATGTAAAAGTTTGTATTTTTGTGCAAGAAAACTTAAAAGAAATGTAAAGAGAAGTATTTTACATGAAAATCTAAAACAAGAAACATAAAATGAACAAGCTTTAATAGATTAAATATAAAAGAAACTGAAATGCATTAAACTAAAACTGAAAATGTCATTACAACCAAAGTAAAAGGACTAAATGTGGAAATAAACCTAAGCTACAATGTTAAATAGTTTAACTAACTACAAGAACACTAACAAGAAGAAAACATAGGAAAATAAACTCTACAACTATAGAAAAATAAGTAAAAAAAAGGAAACCCTAGAAAAAGTGTAGAAAAACTAAAAGAAAAACTAAACCTAAACTACTCTATGTGTGGCCTTCTCTCTCCTTAGCCAACTGTGACTGATTTTAGTAGCATTCTAACCTAAGATTTGTGACCAAAATGCCCTTGAATGGGCCTCTTCTGATTAGTGCTTCAATTAGACAAACATTGCCCCTAATGTCAATTTTTGTCCCTTAACGACAATGATGTCATTATACTAGGGGCTTGGTATCGCAACATGGTCGCCAATCTTGAAATAGGGGCTCTCCTTGTCACTTGGATATCACGATACCTTAGGGAGATATCACAATACCACTGCTTGATGTATTAAGTTATAAAGAAAAAGAGATTAGGTAAGAGTGTTGAGAACCTTATAAGTAGGGGATTACTGCCAAAGGTATTGCACACCTAGTTTATTGAGTGGTTATGCTAGTTACATTCTAACGAGGTAGTTAGAAAGGAACCAGGGGACGAACTAGGAATATAAAAATATTTGGATTTTTGTTTACAATTGTAAACCATTTTTAAAGGTAGCTTTGAAAGTGTGTCACACGTGGTAGGTTCCAATAAGTGCTTGGGTCCTATATATAGATATTTAGGTCTAAAAAGAGGGAGTTTTCTTCTTCCTTCTTCAAGAAGTATTTTTTTCTTGATCTAACAGAACCCAAGGTATTTCCTTCTCTCTCTTGAGCTAAATTTGTAGATTTGGATCTATACTAATGATTACACCACGTCGAGGTACGATTTATGACTCTGCATGTAACAACCCATTTTTTAGTGGTGTCAAAAATAGTGGTTTCAGGACCACAAATTCGACCAATGAGTCCGTAAATATTTACTATTCAAGTAGAGAATTATGTTGAAATTTGACTTAATGATTTTTGTTAATTAAATGAATAATTAGGTTCAAGTGGTATGTCCCTAAAGTCAAGTAGTTTTAGAAAATGAGGTATTGGAACATCATTTCTATACATCGAGGCTGTAAATATTTTATTAAATATTTATGGAGTGTTATTAAGGTCGTATTAAAATTTCTTAAAATTTGATTAAGAAATTTTAATGTTTAGATAATTAATTAAGTAAAAAGAACTAGATCATAAAAGTTGCAAAAGCCAGTCACAATTAGTTGTAAATATACCTATTTAGATGGTGGTGGACGGTTGGTGGGTTTTAAATAAGAAATTTTGGACGTGTTAAAGGTTAAACTTGTAAATTAATAAATAAAACCAAAATTAAAAGAAATCAAATTAGGTTATCATCTTCCAAAGACCATCACCACCAAAACTAAGAAGAGAAAACACCATTTTTATGAGTTTAAAGTTCAGTCAAGCTTGATTTGATGCATGGTATGTGATTTTGATCCCTTTTTTAATGATTTTCATGCTTTTGTTATCAACTTAGCTTAATCTAGCTAACCCGATGGTCAATTCGTAAAATTGTTAAAATTTTAGGGACTTTCCATGGATGATTTGAAAGTGTTTGAGAAATTATTTGATAGATTATTAAAGTTAGTAGTCAAATATAAGTATTTTTTAAGTGATTTTTTGTGATTTTAATGTTTAGGGATTAAATTGTTAAAATAGTAAAATTCAATGTAAATTGTGTGAAATGAGGAAAATATGGGTTGTTATAAGACTAGGGGAAAGTTGAATAGCATGAATCTTAATTAAAAGTGGTTAAATTGTAAGTTTTGGGTTTAGGGACTAAATTGCAGAAAAGGTAAAACATTTAGGGTAATTTTTTAAAATTCCCATTAATAAGGGTGATAAGTTGAATTAATAATATTAAGTTATTTGAATGATTTAATTGAATAAAAATTATTATTTAGATCACAAAACGAATCAAACAGATAGAAACCTAGGAAAAGCTAATGTGTCAGATAAGTCGTCATTTTCGTTGTTACAACTGTATTTGTCAAGGTAAGTTCGTAGTGTAACAATATATATATATATATATGTGTGTGTGTGTGTGTGTGTGTGTGTGTGTGTCTTTATGATTATTTATACTAATTGCTAGTTAATTGAAATAAATATGAATCTCATTATTGACTTGTAAATTATTAAATGTTGCAATTAAGTACAAATGAAACGTGAATATCTGGTAGTGGTAAATCTTGTGGTTTCACAATATTGAAATAAATGTAATAGATTTATAGTATGTGTATGAAAATAAGAAGTGCCTATGAATGGTTGATTTACTGATATTATGAATTTAAATACAATGTCTGATTGAACATAGTAAACGGTTAGAATACGATTGGCATGCCAATAGGGTTAGTATGCACGATTGTACGGAATCGCACTTCGGTGCCTCTATATTTGCACTACGGTGCCTCTGTTAGCATTTCAATGCTCTCTGGTGTGTTTTGGGGAAAACCTGAGTATCCGATTCAATTTGTTATAGTTCAACTGGCCATGAAATTTTATGTTTAAACGTTAAATTACACTTTGAGTTATATTTATGTATAATGATATGTTTGTGTATATATGTATATGTATGGAAGCATGGATTGCTTTGGTTTTAGCCATTGTGTATATTGAATTATATGAGATGAATATTTTGATTAGTATAGTTTGATAATGAATATTAATGCCTTGGAGTAATTATATGCTTCATATGTCTATAAATATGTTCTCTAGTTATGTTTGTGGTGTGTTTAGAGAATTAAATGGTTATATAAGTATTTTCTGAGTTTCGAGGTTGTTTCATTTGCTTTAACGGGTAAATAAAGCTTTAAAGACTATGTGATTACATGAAATCAACTATTATTTTTGAGTAATGATATGGATTATGATGAAATATGTAATTGAAAGGTAAAGATGGTTTAGTATATATGTACGAGTGGTGAATTACGAAAGTGAAATGTTAGATATGTTTTATACCATGTTTTGATTGGAACTATATATGCAATGTTATACCAAGTAACCTTTTGAGGTGGTAGGTATAGGAAAGGAAAGTTGGCTTAAGACATAATGAAATTATGCTCGATTGTTTAACTTAAAATGTTCGGTAAGTTAAGTTTCATTTATACAAACTTACTAAGTATTAGTTGCTTACATAGTTGTTTTCTCTGTTTTGTAGTTCATCGGAAGCTTTATCGATTAGAATCACGTAGGATTACGATCACACTATCCATTCATCATATTGGTAGTTTTGGTTGTTTGGGGTAACAATTATAAATGGCATGTACTAGGAATTTTTATGTTATTTATCAATATGATGTGGTTTAAGTTTATTTGCCTATATGCCTTGATGTTGGCTTATAAATATATATATGTAAGAATATGTTTTGGTCACTAGTAAATGTGTAATACCCCTTACCCATATTCAACGCCGAAATAGGGTACGAGGCATTACCAGACTCACATAACAAGTAATCACACAATTTCGAGTCATAAAATTTGCGTCCAAATTTAAAACCATCCATATTCAATCATAAAGTCCCTTATACGAGCCTACGAGGCCCAAAACATGTATTAGAAGTGGTTCGAGACTAAACTGAGAACTTTAAAAATTTTTACAAGACTTAGAAAATTTTTGTTAGATGCAGGGCTCACACGCCTGTGTGGTCCAAGGGACACGCCCGTGCTTCAGACCGTGTTCGATTTAGGGGTGCTCTCTAACTTGTGCCACGCGGCCGTGCTATACGCTAGTGTGCTAGGCCGTGTAGCACACACGGCTGAGACACACACCGGTGTCTTTACCCGTATGCTCAATTTTGGATATTCTGTTTTGCAACAATTAAGGTGCATGGGACACATGGCCGGAACACATGCCCGTGGGGCAGATCGTGTGTCACACATGCCTTGTGTCTACCCGTGTGGACAAAAACTAGGCTATTTACCAAGCCATTTTGCCACCCCCACTTGCACACATCTACATAACATCACATGACACAAATTCAAGCATATAAATGCAACCAAACAACCACAAACAAGAAAATAACATGTCATTCTTAACCATGATTTATCATGCTTAAAACATCATACTTAGCCCGTTAATAACATACTAATTTCACATTCATAAGAGGGCATTAACATATGAATAAACTTATGATCAACATAAGCCATCATTCATGGCTATATTTAAGATGAAGCATTAACAATTACAAGCTAACACATATGACGAATTTAATAATGACACACATAACAAATTGGCCTAGTCCCTATACATGCCATAGACTTAAAATGCTTGAATTCATTTATACCCAAAATGATAGCTTGATAGTGTGATAGGATCTCCGGTGATCTCCAACCTGAGCTAGCTTAATGATCCTATAAGATATGGGAAAATAAGGAGGGGTAAGCTATATAGCTTAGTATGTCCGTACAAAGATAATAAGCAACTCTTACAAATCTTTTTTCAAGTTCAACAATTTAAACACAAGATAATACAAATTGCTATGAATCTCACAGTTATAATTTTTATTCAGTCATAATGTTTACTCTATCAACTTATAAGCATAATTAAACATATCTTGGCATCAGCCTAACAACCATAATCTCTCCTTTGTAACATATTATAGCAATTCAACAAATCATTTTGAACCTCATAGTAAACATGCACATTATTTAAGTGTACTCATGTTTTCGAGCATATGTCTTAATATCTTTCAATTGCCTAAACTCTTATCTTCCCTTACTTCCATAACCATTTTAATAGGCAAATATGCCAATCTTTCCTTTTTCTCATATCCGATAAATCACAATTTGTGTGAATAAAACATGTTATATCATAACTCAATTTGGCTCGAAAGCAAAACACATAATCGTCAACTGAATTTACCATGTATTTCATACATCACAAGTATTGACCAATAATCTCAAGGTTTTCACAAAAACATCACTGTAGAAATCATGAACTCACAATTTCATGAAGTCAGTGCTTATAAACTTTACGTACATACCTGTACCAATTCATAATAATTACATACTCTTTCTCTTCTTTGACATACTCGTTGAATTTCCTGTTGAACCATTTGGAATACTAAAGGATACTTGGGATGTAACACCCTGAATTTTGGGCCTAGTAGAATTGGGCCTTTTGGGCCTTGGGCATGAGAGCGTTTAAAATTTTAGAAAATAAGAGAACAATACAATTGCATATTGGATCTGTTGGGTGAGTGATTTTGGGAAGGTTATGGGGGCTTCTATGAAGTTCTGGGTTCAAGCCATGTCTTATGAAAAAATTTTATTTTTAGCATTAGAGGAACCCTGACCCCTGGTATTAAGCCTTTTAAGTAATTGTGATTAAAAAGAGACAATAAGAGAGCCTGTGGTGGAATGGTTGTAGCGTCATAGGTGTGGCAAGGAGAACAGTGGTTCAAGTCTCACCACATGCAAATTGGATTATTTATTTTACTCATGTGTAGGCAAGAGTTTGTGTTGGATTTGAACTCTATGCTAGAGAGTTTGAATTGTCCAAGTGAGTGATTTAAGGAGTATATTGTGGAGAGATAAGGGGGAGAAAATCGTGGACTTTGGGTGGGAAGAGTTGTCTCGTATAGGGACTTTAGGCACTCAGAAATTTAGAATTTTAGTGTGGTAGGGGAATAGTGCCGATTCTTTATCTCCATCTCGGGGTTTTTAGCACTTTTTGGAGCCGATTTTACTAAGGGACTCTTGGGTTCTCTCGTTTCCTCTTTTGATTGCTTATTCTGAGTCTATTTTTCCACTTTTCATCTTGCTTCCTTAGTCGAATATCTTTTTCTCTCAAGTCTGTTGGTCTTAGCATTTTCCTCTCCTTGCATCTTGATTCTTCTTTCAGCCGAATGCACTTTCTTCCCTCCTTCAATTCTTTTTGTTAACGGATTTCCTTTCTCTCCATCTTTCTATTAGGATAGAATACTGCATCTTCTTCTCTCTGTTCGCCCTCAAACCGTTTCGCCTATCATCTCTTTTTTTCATAACTAGGCTGAATTCTTCACCTCTCTCAAACTTTGTTCGGGTGGAGCAACTATTTTTGGCAAATCGGTGAGTAATTTATTCAACTTCTGTTTGTTCTTTTTTATTCTTTAAAGAGTATTACGTCTCCTCTCTTCTGCGCTCTTCTAAGCTAATTCCTTCCTTCCTTTTATGGTCGAATCCTCCCTTCTCTTTGTATGGTATGTTGATTCGTTTGATTCCTAGGTTTTCTCGTGGAATGAAGGAGTTGTGAGTGTTCTAAGATAGACAAAGCTTTTCTCTCATCACTCGATCAAGATACCCTTCAAAGGGTTTGTTATCAATCTCCGCCAATGGTTTAAGCAGTTTAAACCGCGCTCATTCAATCAAGGCAGGTATCGACATTGTTCAGTTTAAGTATTAGAACAGGGTGTTTGACTCTGTCATTAAGTGACTAATAGAATATCGCCATTGATTGTAGGTTCGGTGCTCGTGGTTTATTCAATTGATTTTGGTAAACAGGTGTGTAGCAATACCCTATGACCGATAATCGACAAAAGAGCCAAAAAGCGTGTGTACACACACACACCACTTCAAGTAGATCGGCAAATGCCAAAAAGCCGAAATACCGACGAATGATGCCACACGAGCTTGAGATCGCAGTGTGGTGGACTGAGCCCACGAATATGGGCATAAGATGGTTGAGGCCACCATAAGCGTTCTCATGGGCTTAGGCCATTTTTGGGGCCAAATGGACCGAAATGGGCCTGTGGGCCCTACGCGAGTAAATTTTGTGGATGGATAAGAAATAATGAGATGGCCATGACAATCACATGGCCAAAGGCAATTTTGAGCTAAATGGGCCACACGAGCCCATTTGGGCTGAATAATGGGCCTTGGGCCCAATTACACCGTTATGACCATATATGTTATCTGTGTCACTCGAGGCGACTGTAGACCTTCGAGAAGGTCGCAAATTGACTAAAATACCCCTATAGGGTAAATTGACTGAAACACCCCTGTAAGGTAAATTGACCGAAATACCCCCATAGGGTAAAATGACTGTTATGCCCCTGAAGGGCAAAATGACCAAAATGCCCCAACATGTTATATGATTGTTATTGTATGCTAGTTATAGTATGTCTGCATTTATGTGATGTTATGTTGCATGGGAGATGGGATTATTGATTTGGAGGAAGTGTATGATTTGTTAAAGTCGTATGGTCACTTGACGACTGTGGATCCACCGATGGCTTTAAGTCGATTATGTGATTGGCAGCTCCGCTGCAATATTAGTTAGTGCCACAATCGATGCTACATAAGGAGTGTAGGGATGGGTGGGCCGATTAAATCCCCACAAGAGTACAAGTTGGACAGGAGAAGGAGTGCAGGGTTGGTATGGGCATTTGTGCATTACATGATCTGATTTGATTGAGATTAAGGCCCAACTAAGGCTATTATGGGCTAAGGCCCAAATGCCACCGTTACTATATTGGGCTTAGGCCCACATTGATTACTGTGATGGGCTTAGGCCCGATTGATGTGACGCATGCTTTATGATCGATGAGGGTTGTACACACTGAGTTTTCGTAAACTCACCCCCTCTTTTTAATTTTTCAAGTAATCCTCAGTAGGAGGTTCGACGTACTAGAGTACTCGAAGGTGGCCACATTACGAACAACTTTAAATTTTAGTATTCTATTTTCATTACTTAAACCGCTTTCTTATTGGGTTGTAATAAGGCCTCTTTTAATTTCTGATTTTTAATTTGGGATTTTCAGTTTACTATAATTTATATCTGCTAGAAGTAGAATATGGTTTTCCGAAAACGATTACTGTTTTCAAAACACTACATTTTCGCAACGCATTTTTAAACATCACGTTTTCGTAAATCATTTGTTTTAAATTAAGCTTCCATAACAATAAGGTTTTGAAGGTAATAACTTTTTAATAAACCTCGAAAAAAATAATAAACCGACGTAACTGGGTTTTTACTCAAGCTTTTAATTAAGAAGGGTTTTCAATGAAAACATAATTTTCGATAAAAACACGATTTTCGATGAAAACACGATTTTCGAAAAACATGTCAATGTGGCATGCCAGATTCAGGGTGTTACACAGGAATCTCGTATATACAGTACCATACCAATGCCATATCCCAGATATGGTCTTACATGTAATCTCGTATCGATGCCAATAGCCCAACTATGGTCTTACACGAAGCCTCATATTGATGCCATATCCCATATATGGTCTTACACGAAGTCTCATATCGATGCCATATCCTAGATATGGTCTTACACGTAATCACAATAACCCTAATGTTATGACATTTGTATCCTATCTATTCCTAATGTTCAACCGGGACTTTCGCTGTATCGAAACTTTTTTGAATACATCCAAAGAGTAAATCACAATTCATATAACATGAAAGCATTTAAAAACATCATTATAACAATGCATTATTTATATACGAACTTACCTTGGCATAGAAATGGCAAAAATGACATAACCGTCAAATACTTATTTTTCCCCCGTTCTAATCTCAAATCTTATTTTTCTTTATCTATAACATAAAATTTAACTTATTTAATCATTTTACTATTCAAATTAGTCCAAAAGTCATATTATGGAAAAAATTACATTTTTGACCTTAAACTTTTGACATTTTATGTTTTAGTCCCTAGGCTCATAAAATGATTTTCATTCAATTTCTTCAAAACCCAAGCCTAGCCGAACCATTTTCATACTTATAACAGGCCACGATTTTCATTTATTCACATATTTACACCATATGTATAACTTTTACAAATAGGTCCCTTTTTTACATTTTTACCAAAAATCACTTAGCAAAAGTCGTTTAACAAACAACAAACATGCATTTTCTACCATCAAAAATCAAAATACATACATGTTCAACATGGGTAAAATTTTAGACTTTGACATCTCTTCAAATTAGTGGTAGAAATAGATAGATCATGAAAACAAAGAAGTAGAAACAGATGAAGAAGAAACAGAAAGTGAACGAGTAAGTAATGAAAAGATTCTATGAGCTGCCATGGCTACTCAGAAGAGAAAACAACAAAAGAATAATGAACAGAAAGAGGATTCTAGCATTCCCAATAGATGGAACAAATTCTATTTATTTCGTTTAAACTTGGATTAAGAGATTATCGTGTCTTATTTCTTTCTCTTAAATTTTGATTACAATAGATTGAATAAATTCTGTTTTAGAAAGTCAATGTGATTATGGTGTAATCAATGGTTTCGAAAAAGGTAATCCAACATGGAAGAAACTCCAATTATAGCTGCTAGTTTATCAGATTTGTGAGCAAAATATTGAATCTTCTTTATGATTTAGTCTACATTACTGTGAGCAAAATATTTTATGTTTGATATACGAAGGTAATTACAGAACAGATCACAAGCATTCATAAAAAAATATGTTCAAATCCCACAGAAATAGGAAAATGCTTTGATATGTTAACTTCAGAAGTCTATGTTAAAGCTATTTAGCCTTTTTGGGGGAATATTTTACTAATTAAGATAAGCAAAGAACCTAAACCTCACATGGAATAAATAAAGAAAATTTTAAAATCACGTAATCTGATTCACAGCACATACCATCAAACTTGTGTTTTGGAACAGTGAAGTTTCAGCATCAGCTGCAGAATTTATATAATAAAAAGGACTGATACCTCGGATTTTATTATGGCAAGTGCCAAGCAAAGATTATACCTTTCTAGAATGCAACTCACAAGATGTAGAAAATACTTCAAACAACAATACTCGAATAAAGACTACTATAATTTGAAACAAGATGAAGGGCATCATAACCGAAACAAGCACATGATTAACTTCATCCACAAAAATATCCAATAATTAAAATCTTGCTTTTATCCCTCGATCAAACTAGAGCTTTGGTTTATATACATACAAGAAGACATACATCTATCATCCATTCAATGAACCAAAAGTAACCGGTTCAATCAGCCAAAAACAGAAGTCCTTTTTTTTGGTTATCATCTATTAGAACTAGTTTCAATCAATTTCAACTCATTTTGACTAAAAATTCATCGAATCAACAGTAGAAAATTCTAATGAAATTGATTCAAAAAGCGTAAGAATTACACAAACAACAACGAAATCTTGAGGAACCGCAACAAGAAGATGAATCTGAAGAGAGATCAACAACGAAAAGAACAAAAATCAGAGATTTTTGAAACCGATCGGTTTCAATTTCAAGCTTGTTTTCGGTATTTCTCTTTTCTAAAAATTTGAGCTTGAGAATCCCAAAATCATTCAAGTTTCTTGCCTAGCTAAAGAAACAAAGAAAGGCATAAAATTTCAGGCATAAAATAGGTTAAAATGTGGACAAGTAAAGAACAAGAAGAAAAAAAAGAGCTTTATGCCATACCTTAAACCAAGACCCAACGAAGAGGAATGAGATTTGCCTGAGAAAGAGATAAAGAGAGAAAGAGAGGAAACGAAACAGCAGCCTGAGAAGAGAAGATATGCGATGGACTAGAAGATGAAGAACGGAAGAAGGAAAATGAATGAAGAACGGAAGAAGGAGAAAGACTTTTACCTGGATGAAGGAGGAACCGATAAATGTCTTACATAAATGAAATAGTAAGACATTTTCTCTACAACGTAAGACATTTTACCCGTGTTTCGGAAAATATTTTTCAAATGAAAAATATTTTCAATCAAACAAACACTGAAAAACCAGTTTCTTGGTTTATGGTTTAAATAGCACTCTTAAAATAGGATATAAGAATTTAAAGCCTAAAATCATACCTTGAGAGGTAATCTTCATACAATGGAATGGTTACTAGTCAAATAAAATAATCCAACGTACGGCATAGGAATAATCAGAAAGGTAAACCAACGCCGCTGATGCATCCATATTAGCCTATCAATTTCTCCAAACTTGTCCTCACTGTATTTCCAGAATTACAATTATGACCCTAAGAATTCGATCTAGAAATTTAAACAACTCGCGGGGCAAATATATTTCTTTCAGCTCTAGGTTTTTGCGATTCCTGCAGAAGCAGAGCGGACGAACGAGAAAGAAAGAAACAAACTAACAAACAGGAGAGGGAAACAATGAGCCGGAGCTTGGGCATACCGGTGAAGCTACTGCACGAGGCTTCCGGCCACGTGGTAACGGTGGAGCTTAAGAGCGGAGAGCTTTACAGAGGAAGCATGGTCGAATGCGAGGATAACTGGAATTGCCAGCTCGAGAACATCACCTACACCGCTAAAGTACCTCTCTTTCTCACATCCCCCCCTTTTTTTCTTTAGCTATTCACTTTCGACTTTGATTTATTTACTTTTATTTGGATCTGATGAATTTAGGGTTTATGCTTAGTTAGTGATAAACCTTAAAATGCTTCAGTGTTGGGTGTTAGATTTAGGCATTGCATGCTGGAACTCTGGACTTAAGTTTATAAGCAGGTTAAGCCTTAGGATATTGGGGAAGAGATGGATGGAGTTTCTGGGGTTTGAAAATTGAGGATGTTTCTCAGCAATTTCTCATTGCTAAATTTGAGTTTGCCCCGGGATTTTGCTTATTGACTGTTGTGTGGTTCTTTTTAGGTTATACTGCAAATTTCAGGTTGTTACCTGATTTATAAAGCGTTTAAGTTGCTGGCTTCTTGTATCATTGTTTTTTATTTAATAAATCTAATTAAAAAGTTGAATGAGTGACATCAGAATTTCATTGTGATTTGAGTGCATATTCTCTCATCCCTTTTCCAAAACTAGATATATTATCGGTAGCATGTTGTTGTTCACTTTGGCTCAAGGTTGTTCTTGTCTTTCCTCTCATATTACTTCCACTTGTAACTGATTTTAAGCTGATTGATTGGCTTGGCTTCAGGATGGAAAGGTATCACAGCTTGAGCATGTTTTCATTCGAGGCAGTAAAGTCAGGTATCATGTCTCTCCCTCCCTCGGTCAACCATGTCTCATTGTTTTTAGTAGGATTGATTTGCGGCATTTGATGGTAATAGGTGTTGTTATAATGAAAACAGGCATACTTTATTTGTCTATTGAAAGATGGGTATATTTTGACAGGTTTATGGTCATACCGGACATGTTGAAGAATGCTCCTATGTTCAAACGCCTCGATGCTAAAATCAAGGTACATCTTCTTTCAAGGTGTTAAATTTCTTACATTATGCACTTGTTAGAAGACCTCTGACTTTGTTTCTTAACTTCATCAAAGGGTAAGAGCTCATCTCTAGGAGTTGGCAGAGGTAGAGCTGTTGCAATGAGAGCCAAAGTAAGTGTGCCTACGCTGTAATTAAGATGGAACCGGAAGAACCATACTCTTTTTGTGTTATCTCCTTATAATTTTCCTTGTCTATAAGCTTCATATTCCAAATATGATTTTGTTTATTTTTGGTGTTACAGGCTCAAGCTGCCGGGCGTGGCACAACAGGTGGTAGAGGTGTTGTGCCATCGGTTCGTAGGTAACTTTGTCTTGTCAAATGGTTTCTAGTCTCTATTGTCAAGAGCAGCGTTCATCATTATATGCCACCGGAGAAATTCTTGGGTTTAGTGATCAAGCTTGTACTCTCATTTGATGTTAAAGGATCTACACTTTTGTTATGCTGACGAAAATGAAATTAGAGGTGAAGTATTCATGGATCCATATGAAAGCAAATTGTCCATGTATGTCATGCACATCCAATCTCAGAACTCTTTGCTCTTCTGAATTTTGTGCCTGCTTTTCAGTTTTGCCTTGTGTGGGAATATGGTCTTTTGAAACATGTGGAAACGTTTAGAAAATAATTGTTGTGTATATATACGCTAGTTATGTAAAAAATTTAAATAAAATATTAGTAAGGTATTGGTTAAAATGGCAAACTTGAGAAATTGGTTTTGATTTTTAGGTTTAAGTTACACCATCTATGTTTTTCTATTAAAAAAAAATATTTGGGGTTTAAATGATTTTTAATAGATTTATTGTTAAAAAAAAATAAAATCAAACTTGTTCTTTGAGCAACTTAGAATCTTCTTTTTGATATGATAAGCAACTTCCCCTTTGGAATTTAGAAGCATCTCACGTGTACTTTTCTTTTATAGTAGTAGTGGTGGGGTGTTTCTTTGGACGATGTGATGTTGACCTTTAATTTCATATTCTAGAGTTGGGTTTTTTTTTTTTTTTTGTCTTTTAACGTTCACCATTTTTCAAATGATTTTTTTATCTCTGGATTTATTCTTTGTTATTTAAAAATGTAATTGATGGACGTGATTATTTGGAAATAGTAAATTTTTTAGTTCATAAGGTGGGAGAGTTCCACATATATAATAAGAGTTGTGGGTAATTAATGAACGGGACGATGACCTTTTGTGATAGTATTCAATGATCAACGTTGTAATGAAAACTAATATCTTCGTCTCCAAAGGAATGGATGAAAATCGGATGAAAATCTAAGTGGAAGAATAAGCAGGACATTAAAGGTAACAGCAAGTCCAGGATTTAGGGAATATCTTGGAATTCCTTTATTCCACAAAAGAATTACTAACTTTATAGTACATTTCATAGTTGAAAAGGTTTGAGCAAAGTTGGGAAATTGGGATGCGGAGCAATTATCTACGACAGGATCTACGACAGGACGCGTCACCCTAACACAATCAAATAAAAGAATAATTAAAATAAATAAATAATTTTCTCGTATCTTATTTCACTCAGGTAAGGATTCTATTTATAAGTAATTGAAATTCAATGCAATACAATAAATGAAGCTTATTTAAGTGCTTCATTAACACATTAAACAACTTGCATAATGAATGAGAGGTTTTACCTTATAAATGAGGGGGTTAGAATATGAACATTCACATTTATTTATAACACTCCTCCCTTGGATGTCCACCAGAGAAAATTATGCCTCATTAAAACATTTATTAGGAAAAACCCTGTGGGATAAAAACCTAATGAAGGAAAAAGAGTACACAATCTCCTATTACAAGTTGCCTCATTAAAAACCTTTATCAGGAAAATCCAGTGGGACAAAACCTAAAGGAAAAGAGCACAATGTGTTTTAGACTCCCCCTAATGGCAACATCGCATTACGTCTTTGAGTCGACGCATTCCAATCTTGTTTCGTAGTCTTTCAAATGTTGAAGTTGGCAATGCCTTGGTAAAAAGATCTGCTAAATTATCACTAGAACGAATTTGTTGAACTTCTATATCACCTTTCTTCTCAATATCATGAGTGAAGAATAAATTTGATGAAATATGTTTCGTTCTGTCACCTTTGATATAACCACCCTATAATTGAGCTATACATGCTGTATTATCTTCGTATAAGGTAGTTGGCATATTTTCCTGTAAAAGAAAATTACATATCTTCTGGATATCTTGGGTTAATAACCTTAGCCAAACTCACTCTTAGCTTGCCTCATGCATTGCAATTATTTTAGCATGATTTGAAGAGACAGCAGCTAATGTCTGCTTTGTTGAACGCCATGATATGACAGTACCTCTACATGTAAATAAATATCCCGTTTGAGATTGACCTTTATGTAGATCCGATAAATATCCAGCATCAGCATAACCAACTAATAGGGATTTTGAATCATTTGAATAAAATAACCCCATATCAATGGTCCCTTAGAGATATCTAAATACATGTTTAATTCCTTTCCAATGGCTACGCGTTGGAGAAGAACTAAATCTTGCAAACAAGTTTACAATAAAAGCTATATTAGGTCTTGTGTTGTTTGCAAGATACATCAAAGCTCCTATGGCACTTAGATATGGCACTTTAGGATAAAAAAACTCTTCATCATTCTTGTAAGGACAAAATTGATCTTTATTCACATCTAACGATCGTACAACCATCAGGGGTACTCAATGGATGTGCTTTATCCATATAAAATTTCTTTAAGATCTTTTCCGTATAAGTTGACTGATGGACATGAATTCCATCTTTTAAATGCTCGATCTACAGGCCAAGACAAAACTTTTTTTTTCCAAGATCTTTCATCTCAAATTCTTTCTTTAAATAATTTACTGCATTTTGAAGCTCTTCAGGAGTTCCAATAATATTTAGATCATCAACATATATAGCAATTATCACAAAATTTGATTCAGACCTTTTTATAAAAACACATGGACAAATTGGATCATTTTTATAACCTTCCTTTAACAAATATTCACTAAGACTATTGTACCACATATGTCCAGATTGTTTTAATCCATATAAACTTTTCTTTAATCTAATTGAGCAATTTTCTCGGGAAACTCTATATCCTTCAGGGATTTTAAATCCTTCTAGGATTTTCGTATAAATTTCATTATCAAGTGTACCATACAAATAGGCTGTAACAAAATCCATTAGACGCATGCCGAGTTTTTCACGTACTGCTAGACTAATAAGGTATCTAAACATGATTACATCCACCACAGGAGAATATGTCTCTTCATAATCAATGACGGGCCTTTGTGAAAATCCTTGTGCTACAAGTCGTGCTTTATATGTTACGACTTCATTTTTCTCATTTCGTTTTCGCACAAATATCCATTTATATCCTATTGGCTTTACATATTTAGATGTTTGGACTATAGGTCCAAAAACATCACGTTTAGAAAGTGAATTTAATTTTGCTTGAATTGTGTCTTTCCATTTTGGCCAATCTTTTCTATTTCTGCATTCCTCAATAGATTTAGGCTCAGGATCTTCATTTTCTTTTTCTATTTCAACAGCAACATTATAAGCAAAATTATTTTCGACAACTATATTTTTTCAATTCCATCTTTTTCCTGAAGTAACATAACTTATTGAGATTTATTCGTTATCACCATTTTCAGGCACCTGAACCTCTTTTGGGGTTTTTGATTAGTTATATATTTGGCCTTTTCTTGGGCACTTGCATCAACAATATTATCATTTTGAATAATTGCTCATTTCCTTTTACGAGTATTTTTATCTTTGGAACCGATTGGCCTTCCACGCTTCAGGCGTGGATTACTTTCTTTTGCACTAACAAGTTTCCCTATTGGGATATGAATTAGTAAATGAATCTCACAGTTGATTGGCGATGTTTTGCAAATGTATGATCCTTTGAACTTCTTGTTCACATTGACTTGTGCGAGGATCTAATTGAGATAATGATGATTCATTCCATGTAATTTCTTTTACCAGTTGTATTTTCTCTCCCCCTAATGTTGGGAATGTTGTTTCATCAAAATTACAATTAATAAATCGTGCAGTAAATAAATCTCCAATTCATGGTTCAACATATTTAATTATAGAAGGAGATTCATAACCAAAATATATTCCCAACCTCCTTTGAGGACCCATCTTTGTGCATTGTGGTAGAGCAATTGGAACATATACTGCACATCCAAAAATTATAAAATGGGAAATATTTGGCTCTTGACCAAAAGCCAACTGTAATGGGGAGTACTTATTATAACTTGTTGGCCTTAAGCGCACAAGTGCTGCTGCATGCAAAATAGCATATCCCCAAGCTGTAACAGGGAGTTTTGTTCTCATAAGAAATGGTCAAGATATTAGTTGGAGGTGTTTGATAAACGATTCAGCTAAACTATTTTGTGTGTGAACATGAGCTACAGGATGTTCAACTTTTATCCCAATTGACATACAATAATCATTAAAAGCTTGGGATGTAAACTCACCAGCATTATCAAGACGAATATTTGATTGCATAATTTAGAAATTGTGCTCTTAATTGAATTATTTGAGCGAGTAGTCTCGTAAATGCCAGGTTGCGAGTCGATAATAATGACACATGTGACCACCTACTAGATGCATCTATTAATACCGTAAAATATCTGAATGCTCCACATGGTGGATGAATGTGCCCACATATATCACCTTGAATATGTTCCAGAAATGCAGGAGATTCAATCCCAACTTTAGCTGGTGATGGTCTAATAATCAATTTTCCTTGAGAACAAGCAACACAAGATAAATCCTTGGATTCTTTTGGTTCTTTAATGGGTGCCCAATTGAATTCTCGATGATTCTTCGCATCATAATAGATCCGAGATGGCCTAATAGGTCATGCCAAATAGTAAAAGTATGCCGTTCTATAAACTTTTGGTTTGTAGTAACATGTGACTCAATTGCACTAATATGTGTATAGTATAAACCTGATGAAAAAGAAGGTAGCCTTTCCAAAACATATTTCTTTCCACATTCAACATTTGTAATATATATATATATATATATATATATATATATTCAATATTTTTCTCATTCATTGTCTCAATATGATATCCATTAAGACGAATATCTTTAAAACTCAATAAATTTCTTTGAGACTTAGTGGAATATAAATTATCATCAATGACAAATTTTGTACCTTTAGGTAATAATATAATGGCTCTTCCGAGCCTTTAATAAGTTTTGAACTAACTGATATTGTATGAACATGGGCATTACTCATTGTCAAATGAGAAAGATATTTTTTATCTTTGAGAATCGTATGTGTTGTAGCACTATCTGCAAGACACATGTCTCCATTGATTTTGGATCCATTTAAATTTTTTGACTATTCATGTTCTTCATAAAAACAAACAAAATATAATATGAGAAACATTGCAAATATTTATTAAATATATAAATTATTCTTTATGCAAGAAAATAAAACATACTTAAAACAACATAAAAATGTCAAAATAACATCTATTTTTCTAATGATTCTCAAAGAAATCTGCCACATCTAGGTGAGTTATATTATTAAGGTCATTAAATTTATCACCCTCGTGGGCATGGTATGTACCAGCTGGAATTAGGGGCTAGTCGGAACAGTGGTTTCGGAACCACTAATCTGAGGTCAGGGAAAATTATTTTCATGTTATTTTATGAGTTAGAGCATGATTATATAAGTGCCTGAAAATTTTGGTGCTTTAGTTTTAGCGATTTCATGCTTAATCGCAAAAAAGGACTAAATAGCCCAAAGTGCAAAAGTTCAAAATTTCAAGCTAAGGGTGCCAAATAGCTATGGAATATTAATTTGAGGTCTTTAAGGGCAATTAGCCCCCTTAAGTGATGGTTGACCGGCCATAGGAGACAAAACATGTCAAAATTGGTCAAGTTGGTGGATTAGGTGATAAATTGTCTAAGAAATAAAATAAAATAGAGAAGAAAAGATATCATCTTTCTTCTCCTTTCCTTCCACCAGAAATTTACAGCAAGAATAGGGGTTGAGAGCTCAAAAATTTCAGCACACTCTTCTCCTTATAAGTAAGTGTTCTAGTGATCATTTCTTAATAAAAATTGTACTTTTGGAACCCCTAAAGCTTAAGCTTTCTAAAGAGGGGGCTATTTTGTAAAATGGTGAAGAGTTTAGAGTTTTTCCATGAGAGTTTTTAAGTAGTTTGCTACATTTTTATGGAAGAAAATGGGTCTTAGTTGTTAGATGAACAACTTTTGTGAAATGTGTTACCATGAAAACACCTAAAAGGACCTTTTTGTAAATGTTATAAAATGTGAGGTAAATGTGTGAAATAATGAGTTTTGATGGTTGCCATAAGAGAAATAAATTTTCACCTAGGCTCGTTAAAGGTATAAATTTTATTAGAATTGATTACCGAGCCTAGGGGTAAAATGGTCATTTTGCAAAAGTCTAAAGGCAAAATAGTAATTTTACCAAAGCATGATTATTGAAATGCAATTATTAATGTGATTATTAAATGAGCTAATTTGCTATTATAGAACAAGAAGAACCAAGAATTAACCTCGACGAGGGAAAGAATAAAGTGTCGAACTAGATCGACGATCTAGCTTATTTTGAAATCAAGGTAAGTTTGTATGTGATAAATAATTCAACATTTATGCTAGTATGTTTGAGAATGTTTGATATTAAGTGATACATGATATTTTATGAAATTGAGTATTGGTGTTGAATGAGAAAGATGATAAAAGTTGAGATGTTGAAGTCTCGGTTGGACTATAATGAATGTGAGAATACTATCATCAAGACATGAGATGGATAAGGTCCGGTGTAAGACCATGTCGGGAACATGGCCTCGACACCGAATTGAGATCCCGTATAAGACCATATCTAGGATATGGCTTCGGTATTGAATATGAGAATCATATAAGACCATATCCGGGATATGGCATCGATACTTGATGTGAGATTACGTATAAGACCATATCCGGGATATGACATCAAGACTCAGAGATGACCCCATATAAGACCACATCTGGGATGTGGCATTGGCTTCATGTTTATGTTAATGACGATGAATATGCATCTTGAGTATCCCTAGTGATTTAGTGGTATAGATAGATAAGCTTGGAAATATAAATGAGATTAGTAGTAAAGCCATGTGATTGAGTGAACACAGATTCCTGTGAGTAATTCATGAGGAATGTTTATGATATGTGGCATGGTATGTGCTAGATAAGAATAGCTACGAGTAAGTTATGGCAAAGTGTTTAAGATTTTGAGTGGTTATCTAATGCCATGGATTGATGTCATCATGAGCTTATTGTTGCTATTTATCTTCATGCAAACTTACTAAACTTTATGCTTACCCCTCTCATTTCCCTTTTCCTTATAGTATTGCCAAGATAACTCGAGGATCGTGGGACGTTAGAGTTCAGAAATCACACTATCGACATCTCTTTGGTATAACAAAGTTAGATTTAATTTGAGTATGACATGTATAGGACTTGGGTATTTTGATATGTCATATTGATAGCCAAAATGTTGGCTATTTATGTTATCTAAGTCATTTTGTATCTCTTTGGTATAACAAAGTTAGATTTAATTTGAGTATGTCATGTATAGGACTTGGGTATTTTGTTATGTCATATTGATAGCCAAAATGTTGGCTATTTATGTTATCTAAGTCATTTTGAAAATGGTCATTGGAATTGGGCCAATACATGATGATTTTATTTATATTCAATGATGATGAAATTATGAAGTTTATGCTTGTGTGGATATTTTGAATTGAGTTCTTGAAAGTGCCTTAGGGTCATGAGTTATGTTGAAATGAATTGGTATAAGTATGGTTTCTATGTAGGGTGGCATTTGGCTTGGAATATAGCCTTTCTAATGTCCACATGGGTAGACACACGGGCATGTGTCTAGGCCGTGTGTGACACACGGTCAGCCCCATGGGCGTGTTGATCGGCCGTGTGTCCCCTTGTATGCTGGGCATGCAAGTCAGTATCCTTAGTAGTAAATAAACAGGCAGAGACACGGCCATGGACATGGGCGTGTGCCTAGGCCGTGTGAAGTCTGCACTTAAAATTTGGAATTTAATTCGACACACGGTCTAAGGACACGGGTGTGTGCCTTGGCTGTGTGACCATAGTGAAGTGATGACGTCATAAACTGAATGCCATGGTTTTGGCACACGGGCTAAGACTCGGGTGTGTCGAGGCCGTGTAAGGGACATGGGCCAGGGACACGGGTGTGTGAAAACCCCTGTAGGTTCAAATTAGAAAATAAATACCACACGAGCTAGGAACATGGGCATTTGTGACTACACGGCCTGCCCATACGAGCGTGTGGCCCCTATTTAGGCAAAATTTTTTTTAGTGCGTAAAAGTTTTCGATTTAATTCTGAGACCTTCCAAATTTATGTTTAAGGCCTCATAGGCGCATGATAAGGATGTTATGCATATGAATGGGAAATTTTAAGTTGAGGATGAATCTTTAAAGCCCAAAGTGGTATGTGCAAGCAAGTTAAGTTCGGTAATGCCTCGTACTCGATTCCAGAGTGGAATACGGGTAAGGAGTGTTACATTTAGTAGTATCAGAGCTACGGTTTAATCGATTATCATACTAACGTAGCGTAAGTATGAGTCTAGCTATACATGCCATACGTAAGAGTAACTGTGTAATGATAGTGTGACGACTCCTGACGATTTGAATTGTGTTTTTATATAGTAAATAGATCCTGATCTCGATCGAGCTGTAGCCGGTGATGTTGCAAGTAATGCGCTGGCTCCCGCCAAGGGACCGTGCCAGTAGAGAGTAGACCCAAGACTATGGGTCAAAGAGAAGAGGCTTGAGAAGCCTTTCTCCATATGATGAGCAATTGGTACATCGAGTACATTCGAGAAAATCCTAACGCTCAACCCCCTCCACCCCCACCTATTCCCCAGCCCGCTCCTGTAGCTCTTCAAGTGGTTGAGGTAGTGAGAAGAGAAAGACCTCCGGTTGATAAGATCTGAAAATAAGGGGCAAAGGAATTTTGGGATAGTAAGGATGATGACCCGGAGAGGGCAGAATTCTAGCTTGAGAATATCATCAGGGTATTCGATGAGTTGTCTTGCACGCCTGAAGAGTGCATGAAGTGTGTAGTATCTCTCTTAAGAGATTTGACCTATCAGTGGTGGAACACCCTTGTGTCGGTGGTACCAAGAGAGAGAGTTAATTGGGAATTCTTCCAAGAGGAATTTTGAAAGAAGTACATTAGCCAAAAGTTCATCGACCAGAAAAGAAAGGAGTTTTTGGAATTAAAGCAAGGCTAAATAACAATGACTGAATATGAGCGTGAGTTTGTAAGGCTCAAGAAATACGCTTGAGAGTGCGTATCAACAGAGGCTATCGTGTGCAAAAGGTTCGGGGACGGGTTAAATAAGGATATTAATTTATATGTCAGAGTTCTCAAACTAAAAGAATTTGTGGTGTTGGTAGATAGAGCCTATAAGGCTGAAGAGTTGGCCAAAGAGAAAAAAAGAGCTGAGATTGAGTCTTGTGACTCGAGAAAGAGGTAACTGAGTAAGTCACACTAATCTTCATCTAAGAAATCAAGAGATTTTGCTACTTGATTAGCCACTTCACCCAAGTTTTCAAACCGAAGTAAGGGCAAACAGTTCTCAGGGTCTAAGGCTTAGACTACTTCAGTTGCTAGTGTTGGCAATGCCCGATCGAGTATACCAAAATGCCCGTAGTGTGGCAGACGTCATTCTAGTGAGTACCGAGCAAACGAGAAGGCTTGGTTCAAGTGTGGGTCTTTAGACCATTTTATCAAAGATTGCCCCGATGTGGGTGAGAAAGAGAAGTCATAAAATACTAGACCGGGAAGTACTGCTAGGGGAAGACCACAGAAAAACCCAGGAAATGAGATAAGTAGTAAGAATTCATTTAGAGAGCAGACTGCAAGAGTTGAGGGTAGAGCACCGGTGAGAACTTATGCCATTCGTGCTCGCGAAGAGGCGTCTTCCCCTGACGTGATCACGGGTTTCTCTCTATGATATTCATGTTGTAGCTTTAATTGATCAAGGGTCTACCCACTCGTATATTTGCATGAAATTAGTCTCTAGCATGAGCATGTCTATAGAGTCTACTGAATTTGTGATAAGAGTGTCAAATCCCCTAGGCAAATGTGTATTGGTTGATAGAATATGCAAAGGTTGCCCTTTGATGATTAGGGGTCATTGTTTTCCTGCTAATCTCATATTACTATTGTTTGATGAGTTCGATGTCATCCTTGGGATGGATTGGTTAGTTACTCATGATGTGATTGTAAATTGTGGAAAGAAGTTTATTGAGTTAAAATATGAAAGTAGGGATCTTATTCATGACGAATCAGATAAGCAAGACAGATTACCAGTAGTGATATCATCCTTGTTGACTCAAAAGTATTTAAGAAAGGGGTATAAAGCTTACCTTGACTTTGTGATGAATGCTAAAGAGATTGAGTCGAGAATTGATTCGGTACCCATTGTATGCGAGTATCTAGATGTTTTCCAGGAGGAATTGCCAAGGTTACCTTCGGTTAGAGAGATTGAATTTGGGATTGAGTTAGCTCTGGGTACTGCCTCCATCTCTATTGCTCCATATAGAATGGCTCCAATCGAGCTAAAAGAATTGAAAACACAGTTGCAAGAACTAATAGATAAAGGTTTCGTAAGACCGAGTTTTTATCCGTGGGGTGCTCCCGTATTATTTGTGAAGAAGAAAGATGGTTCTATGAGGTTATGTATAGATTATTGGCAACTTAATAAGGTAACTGTGAAGAACAAGTACCCATTTCCAGGAATCGATGATTTGTTTGATCAATTGAATGGAGCCACGATATTTTCCAAATTAGACTTGAGGTTTAGATATTATCAATTGAGAGTTAAGGACTCGGATGTGCCGAAAACTGAATTTAGGACTAGGTATGGCCACTATGAATTTTTGGTCATGCCTTTTGGTTTAACAAATGGCCCAGCTGTTTTCATGGACTTGATGAATCACATTTTTCGACCACATTTGGATAAATTTGTCATGGTCTTCATTGATGATATACTGATCTACTCTCAAGATGAGAACAAACATGCCGAGCATTTAAGAAAAGTTCTGCAAATTCTGAGAGATAAACAATTATATGCCAAGTTCAGTAAAAGTGAATTTTGGCTTAGGGAAGTTGGATTTTTGGGGCACATTGTCTCGGGAGATGGAATCAGAGTTGACCCGAGTAAGATTTTAGTAATTGTTGAATGGAAACCTCCAAGGAGTGTAAGTGAAGTGAGGAGTTTTCTGGGCCTAGCCGACTATTATAGGCGTTTTGTCAAGGGGTTCTCCATGATAGCTACTCCAATGACGAGACTATTGCAAAAACATGTGAAGTTTGAGTAGACAGAAAAGTACCAACAGAGTTTTGAGAAACTAAAGGCGTTGTTGACTGAGGCTCCTGTTTTGGTGTAACCTAAGTCAGGAAAAGAATTTGTGGTCTACAGTGATGCATCCATGAATGGATTGGGTTGTGTACTTATGCAAGAGGGCAAGGTGATTGCATATGCCTCTAGACAATTAAAGCCGCACGAGAAGAATTACGATCCATGATTTAGAGTTGGTTGCCATTGTGTTTGCATTAAAGATATGGAGACACCATTTATATGGTGAAAGGTGTCGGATATTCACCGACCACAAAAGCCTAAAATACTTGATGACTCAAAAGGAATTGAATTTGAGGCAACGAAGATAGTTAGAGCTGATCAAGAATTATGAGCTAGTGATTGACTATCATCCGGAAAGGCGAATGTGGTCGTCGATGCTTTGAGTAGAAAATACTTGTTTGCACTGAGAGCCATGAATTCGCGGATGGCTTTGGCAGATAATGGTTCTATTCTAGTCGAGTTGAGGGCTAGACCATTGTTTCTCCAAGAGATTTGTGAAGTTCAGAAATGTGACAGCGACTTACAAGCCAAAAGGGTTCTATGTGAGTCAAATACTGAGTTAGACTTTCGAGTAAGTCTTGATGGATGTTTGATGTTTCGAGATAGAGTCTGTGTACCTAAAAATGATGAGCTTATCCAAAATATTTTGCATGAAGCACATAGTGGATGTTTATCTGTACATCCAGGCAGCACGAAGATGTATAATGACTTGAGGAAATGGTATTGGTGGCCGAGTATGAAGAAGGACATTTCAGAGTTTTTGTCGAAATGCTTAATTTGTCAACAAGTGAAAGCTGAACACCAAGTACCTTCGGGTTTACTTCAGCCTATCATGGTTCTCGAGTGGAAATGGGACTGTATCACTATGGACTTCGAGACGGGTTTACCGTTGTCACCGAGGAGGAAAGATGTTGTGTGGGTTGTAGTCGATAGACTTACAAAGTCAGCCCATTTCATACCAGTACGAGTCAATTATTCTCTTGATATGTTAGCGGATTTATTTGTGTCAGAGATAGTAAGACTTCATAGAGTACCGTTGTCGATTATTTTGGATAGAGATCTAAAATTCACGTCACGATTTTAGAAGAAGTTGCAAGAGGCTTTAGGCACAAAATTGAGTTTTAGTACAGCTTTCCATCTACAAACCGATGGGCAGTCGGAGACAGTGATACAGATACTTGAAGACATGCTTCGATGTTGAGTTTTGGAATTTCAAGGTAATTGGGAAAAATACATACTGTTGGTGGAATTCGCCTACAACAACAGTTTTAAGTCAAGTTTGAAGATGGCGCCTTATGAGGCATTGTACGGGCATAAGTGCCGAACACCCTTGTATTGGACAAAACTTAAAGAGAATCAGATTCACGGGGTTGATTTGGTAAGGGAAATTGAAGAGAAAGTAAAGGTGATACATGAATGTCTGAAAGCGGCCTCAGATAGACAAAAGTCCTATTTGGATTTGAAGAGGAAAGAGATTGAGTTTCAAGTAGGTGATAAAGTGTTTCTGAAAGTATCACCATGGAGAAAATTCCTTAGATTGGCCGGAAAGGCAAATTGAATCCACGTTTTATCGGACCTTATGAAGTTACCAAAAGGATAGGACTGGTAGCTTATCGTTTGGTCTTGCCACATGAGCTTGAAAAGATTCACGATGTCTTCCACGTGTCCATGTTACGCCGATACCGTTCAGACCCTTCACATGTGATAGTACCAATAGAGGTAGAAATTCAACCGGACATGACTTATGGCGAAGAGCCAATTAAAATTTTGGCACGAGAGGTCAAACAATTGAGAAACAAAAGTATAGCCCTTGTGAAAGTGCTATGGCAAAGACATGGAATAGAAGAGGCTACTTGGGAGCCTGAAGAGACCATGAGAAACCAATATCCCAACCTTTTTACCGATAAGATTGTCGGGGACGAAAATCCTTAAGGGGGAGAATTATAATATCCCGATTTAGGGGCTAGTCGAAATAGTGGTTTCAAAACCCAAGGTCGGAGAAAATTATTTTCATGTTATTTTATGAGTTAGAGCATGATTGTATAAGTGCATGAAAATTTTGGTGCTTTAATTTTAGTGATTTCATGCTTAATCGCGAAAAAGGACTAAATCGCATAAAACGTGAAAGTTCAAAATTTCAAGCTAAGGGTGCCAAATAGCTATGAAATATTAATTTGAGGTCTTTAAAGGGCAATTAGCCCCGTTAAGTGATGGTTGACCTGCCATAGGAGACAAAATATGTCAAAATTAGTCAAGTTAGTGGATTAGGTGGTAAATTGTTTGGGAAATAAAATAAAATAAAGAAGAAAAGATATCATCTTTCTTCTCCTTTCCTTCCACCAAAAATTTGTAGCAAAAATGGGGTTGAGAGGTTAAAAATTCCAGCACACTCTTCTCCTTACAAGTAAGTGTTCTAGTGATCATTTCTTAATAAAAATTATACTTTTGGAACCCCTAAAGCTTAAGCTTTCTAAAGAGGGAGCTATTTTGTAAAATGGTGAAGAGTTTAGAGTTTTGCCATGAGATTTTTTAATTAGTTTGCTGCATTTTTATGGAAGAAAATGGGTCTTAGTTGTTAGATGAACAACTTTTGTGAAATGTGTTTCCATGAAAACACCTAAAAGGACCTTTTTGTAAAGGTTGTAAAATGTGAGGTAAATGTGTGAAATAATGAGTTTTTATGGTTGCCATAAGAGAAATAAATGTTCACCTAGGCTCATTAAAGGTAGAAATTTTATTAGAATTGATTGCCGAGCCTAGGGGTAAAATGGTCATTTTACAAAAGACTAAGGGCAAAATAGTAATTTTACCGAAGCATGATTATTGAAATGCAATTATTAATGTGATTATTAAATGAGCTAATTTGATATTATAGATCAAGAAGAACTAAGAATTAACCTCGACCGGGGAAAAAACAAAGTATCGGACTAGATCGACGATCTAGCTTATTCTGAAATTGAGGTAAGTTTGTATGTGATAAATTCAATATTTATGCTAGTATGTTTGAGAATGTTTGATATTAAGTGACACATGATATTCTATGAAATTGAGTATTGGTGTTGAATGAGAAAGATGATAAAGGTTGAGATGTTGAAGTCCCGGTTAGACTATAATGAATGTGAGAATACTATCATTGAGACATGAGATGGATAAGGTCCCGTGTAAGACCATGTCGGGGACATGGCCTTGGCACCGAACTGAGATCTCGTATAAGATCATATCTGGGATATGGCTTCGGCATTGAATATGAGAATCATATAAGACCATATCCAGGATATGGCATCGATACTTGATGTGAGATTCCGTATAAGACCATATCCGGGATATGGCATCGACACTCAGAGATGACCCCATGTAAGACCACATTTGGGATGTGGCATTGGCTTTGTGTTTATGTTAATGACGATGAATATGCATCTTGAGTATCCCTAGTGATTTAGTGGGATAAATAGATAAGCTTGGAAATAGAAATGAGATTAGTACTAAAGCCATATGATTGAGTGAACATAGGTACCTGTGAGTAATTCACGAGGAATGTTTACGATATGTGGCATGGTATGTGCTAGATAAGGACAACTACGAGTAAGTTATGGCAAAGTGTTTAAGATTTTGGGTGGTTATCTAATGCCATGGATTGATGTCATCATGAGGTTATTGTTGCTATTTATCTTCATGCAAACTTACTAAGCTTTATGCTTATCCCTCTCATTTCCCTTTTCCTTGTAGTATTGCCAAGATAACTCGAGGATCATGGGACGTCAGAGTTCAAAAATCACACTATCGACATCTCTTTGGTATAACAAAGTTAGATTTAATTTGAGTGTGGCATGTATAGGACTTGGGTATTTTGTTATGTCATATTGATAGCCAAAATGTTGGCTATTTATCTTATCAAAGTCATTTTGTAAATGGTCATTGGAATTGGGCCAATACATGACGAGTTTATTTATATTCAATGATGATGACATTATAAATTTTATGCTTGTGTGGATACTTTGAATTGAGTTCTTGGAAGTGCCTTAGGGTCATGAGTTATGTTGAAATGAATTGGTATAAGTATGGTTGCTATGTAGGGTAGCATTTGGGTTGGAATATAGCCTTTTTAATGTCTACACAGGTAGACACACGGGCACGTGTCTAGGCCATGTGTGACACACAGTCAGCCCCATGGGCGTGTTGATTGGCCGTGTGTCCCCTTGCATGCTAGGCTTGCAAGTCAGTGTGCTCAGTAGCAAACACACAGGCAGAGACACGGTTGAATGTCTCAGCCATGTGGGAGGCACAGCCATGGACATGGGCGTATGCCCAGGCCATGTGAAGTCTGCACTTAAAATTTGTAACTTAATTCAACACACGGTCTAAGGACACGGGCGTGTGCCTTGGACGTGTAACCATAGTGAAGTGATGATGTCATAAACTGAATGCCATGGTTTTGGCACACGGGCTAATACAGTCGAGGTGTCGAGTAGTGTGAGGGGCCTGAGGCACGGCATGGGTGTGTCCGTAGTGTAAAAACTCCTGTAGGTTCAAATTAGAAAATAAGTACGATACGAGCTAGGAACATGGGCGTGTGTGACTACATGGCCTGCCCACACGGGCGTGTTCCAATTCAGACAAGCGTGTGGCCCCTATTTAGGCAATTTTTTTAAGTGCGTAAAGTTTCCAGTTTAATTCCGAGAACTTTCGAATGTATGTTTAAGGCCTCATAGGCCCATGATAAGGATGTTATGCATATGAATGAGAAAATTTAAGTTGGGGATGGATCTTTAAAGCACAAAGTGGTATGTGCAAGCAAGTTAAGTCCGGTAATGCCTCGAACCCAGTTCCTGAGTGGAATATGGTTAAGGGGTGTTACATGGTTAATTTTAGCATTATAGTGAATATCTTCATATTTTTCCTCCATTTCATCATTTTGGGATATAAAATTTGTCTCCATATGCTTTCCCTTCTTTTTAATGGATGCTTGATAAAGTTTCACTAAATGCTCAGACGTATGACAGGTATGTGACCAATGCCCCTTCATACCACATCGGTAGCATATATTCTCAACAATGTTTGAAGGATTATTTTGACCACTTCTTTCTTGTCTATCATTGTTATTCTTTTTCTGGTGGTTAGAAGTATCAGTGTTATGACCACCATGATAACGATTACTAATACATCCTCGACCATGTCCCCCACTATGTCCACAACCATGGCCGCGACCTCTATATTTTCTATTTTCATAATTATTGTGTACTGCTACATTCACTTCAGGGAATGGTGCAGAACTAGTGGGACGAATTCCATGATTTTTCATCAATAGCTCATTATTTTGTTCAGCCACCAAAAGGTATGAAATCAATTCAGAATACCTTTTAAAACCTTCTTACGATATTGCTGCTGCAGGAGCACATTAGTAACATGAAAGGTTGAAAATGTTTTCTCTAACAAGTCCTCATCAGTTATGTTTTCTCCACATAATTTTAGTTGAGAACTAATTTTGAAAAGTTTTGAATTGTATTCACTTACAGTCTTAAAATCTTGTAACCGTAAGTGCATCTAATCATAACGAGCTTTAGAGAGCATCACCATTTTCTAATGGTCAAATCGTTCTTTCAAAATTTTCCACAACTCAAGAGGGTCTTTCACAGTGAGATATTCCACTTTTAATCCTTCATGTAGATGATGACTAATGAAAATCATTGCTTTTGCCTTGTCTTGATTAGATGCTTCTTTATATACTAATATTGTATTTCCTAGGCCTTTAGCATCTATGTGAATTTCAACATCTAACACCTATGACAAATAATTCTTGCCTGAGATGTCTAAGGCCGCAAATTCAAGTTTGGCAATATTTGACATTATAATCATTTGAATCAAAGGGTGTACGAACCAGCACCCAATTCATATAACCCCTAATGACATGTCATTTGTATCCTAATCTATTCCTAAGGTTCAACCGGGATTTTTACACTTGCCGAATCATCGTCGAATACGTCTGCAAGGTCGTATTCACAATTTATGCAATACCAAAGCATTCAAAACACAAATATAATAATGCTTATCACATACGAACTTACCTCGAATACAAAAACGGCGTAATAAGTCGATTAGTCCGAAACGTTGTTCTTTCCCCTATCTAAATCCGTATTTCACTTTTCTTGATCTAAGTGTAATCAAAATTAACTTATTTAATTATTATTCTATTCAATTTAGTCCAAAATACACATTAATGAAACTTTACACTTTTGCCCTAATATTTCACATTTTTACAATTTAGTCCTTATCTCATAAAAAGACGAACTCATGCAATTCAACCTAAAACCATGCTAGCAAAATTTCAATTAGGTCCCTAACAGACCATATTTTTCATTTATTTCACAATTTAACCATGATTTTTACACATTTCACAATTTAATCCCTATTTGGACATTTCACTAAAAATCACTTAACAAATGTTGTTTATCTAACAACAAGCATGCATTTTCTATCATTGAACATCAAAACACACCAACATTAATCAATGGAAAAATCCTAAACCTTTAACAATTTTGCAAAATAGTCCTTGGGCTAGCTAGGTTAAGCTGCAATGATTTCAAAAACATAGAAATCATTAAAAATAAATTGAAAAATGCTAACCATGCACCAAATTTAGCTTAGCCTAATTAACTAGCTCCAATGAAAGGTTTTAACTTCAATTTTCGATGAATGAAAAACCATTTTGGAAGATGACAACATCTTTTACAATAATTTACTTAGTTTAATTTATTAAATTATAATTTTAACCTTAATTAATAACATTGAAATTCACTTAAAAGATGTCCATAAAAGTCAAATAACATTAACAATGGTATATTTACCACATAAGGACCTCCACTATTTAATTGCATAGCCATTTAATACTTTTAACTAATAGAACACAAGTTTTACACCTTACGTGATTTAGTCCTTTTTTATCAAATTAAACACTCAAACAATAAAATTTCTTAACGAAAATTTCACACAATCATATTATCATGATGTAGACATTAAAATAATAATAAAATAATTATTTTGACTTCAAATTTGTGGTCCCAAAACCACTGTTCCTATTTGACTAAAAACAGGCTGTTACAACTACTTCATGACTCGAGTAGATTAGTAATTATTTTTGGTAATTGGCTTAATAGCAATTTTCTCCAAACTGTAATCTCTTAGGTACGATCCTCGAAATACTTATCAAGTGTTTTGTTGTAAACAAACTATATTACAGCTTGACCTGTATACTTGCAAACACTACCTTTAATCCATATATTTAGCTATAGTATTCATACTCTGGACATAAGTACGTCAAGAGATGGTCAAGTTAAGTTGTTGGCGTTGTTGTTGGCGATTGCGACGGTGATAATTGTTAATAAATCAATTACTTGCAAATAATATTAGTTGAAAGACGAATTAGGTAGATAGTGTACTAATTTTTATATTAATTAATAGTTTTTTTCAATTTTTTTATTAGTATTTACCTTGTTGACTAGATGATTTAATTATGGAAAATTTTGATTATAAGTGGTTTCATGATGAAAGAACCTCTTGGGATGACATATGGAACTACATAATAGGATGGTCGAACGGAGCCGCGACAAACCAATGGAGAAATAATACCGAGTTTGAGGACAATGAATACTCATACGAACCTCTTCATGAGCCATACGATAAAGACGATATACTTAACAACTCAAATGAATATCTTTATGATTTGCATACGATTCCTTCATGTGAAACTACTAAGCTGTCCAACTCCAAAAGGTTATCAAACATGTCCAACATGATAGAACAAATGAGAGAAATGCTCCAAGAGATATTTAAGGCGCTATCTCCAAGGGAAGAGGTCGTGCATGATGTTCCAACCTTGATCCAGAGGACCCTTATTTTATCGTTGACCCCCATAAAATAGACAATAATAGTCAACAAGAGTCTGGAATTGGAGATCATATGGATGAATCGAATATGGCCGAAGCGGTCTCTGATCCAATTGGCATAGAGTCAGACATAATAGTAGATGTAGTCGCTAGCGTAAAAGTAGAAGTAACCACTAACATGGAGCTTAAGCCAATTCTAAATGGAGGTGTAGAAGAGCCAATACACCTTCTAGTTGTAGCAGATAGGTATCAGCTGAAGAGATCGATGAGTTTGACTTATTCTCATCTGATAAGGGCAACAAAGCTCGACTGACCAAAACTTCACGCGACATAGAGAGAAGGAAGCTTGAGGCAATAATACCCTAAAAAATGATTTGGGGTTGGCTTAGATTTGGTACTAAGTGGCTTGTAATGTAGATGTCATGACGGTCGAAAATAAGGCAATACCAATAGTGTAACACCCTTAACCCGTATCCGTTGCCGGACTAGGGTTAAGAGACATTACCAAATATAACACAACTCAAAACAGGCTTATATATATTTGTTATTTTTAAATAACATAACACATACATTCCATAATAAAATTAACCATTACATAACATATCAAATTAACATAATTAACATTCAAATCGAAACTAGTATTTGCATATTGAATCATCTAAACATAGTAAAACGCACATTTTAACAATACAACCAAGACATATTAATCCATGTAAATTCAAACATATATATATATATATATATATATATATATATATATATATATATATAACATTTTATACAACCATGCAAATAGACATCTACTAATTCAATTTTCATTTGATAATAAATCACCAATTTAACATATACTTAGTCAATTTGATTTCATTCCAAATCTATACTCATAGCTCTGTAATAATTCATACATGCATAAATCACTGTATAAGTAACATTTTGTACATACATATGAATGAATTAATTATGTAAGGCGAATACCTTTACAAATACCCACATGATTTCCATTTATAAATTTATTCATATTGAGCCGAATACACATATATAATTACATGATTTTCTTATCCAAATTTCTATTATTTCATATAACCAAAATTTCATCTAACATTTACCAATACTTAATTCATAATATAATCATAAAACTAAGTACATTTGCATTACAAATAGTCATCCATTACAATTTCACAATATGACCGAATATAAATATACATATATGCATATGCAAAGACACATTTGATCATATTTCATTTAATAAGTAAATCAAACTTCACACAATACATAACAAATATACCTTTACATATCACCTATCGAATACAACATGTCCATAACATCACCACCTACCATAGCCAAAATATACAAGTACACATTCAATTCAAGTTCATATCTCCACTAATTCAATCCATCATGCAAAATATAACTAATATATATGTATCAATCACATTTCCTAATTCAGTAAAACTACTTATAAACATATATATACATACCTACCATGAACATTCTCTATCATCAATATGCATAAGTATAATCTCATTCCCAACAACCATCACAAACCATCAGCAAAGATAGCAAATTAATCAAAAGAGGATAAGCCATTTTCGCATGGCTATTAATTGTATACAAAGGTACTCAATTCATATCCACCCTTTTCCTATGCTATACATGCCATATATTCGTAATTAACATAGCCATATATTCGTAATTAACATAGCCAAAATACCAAAGTAAGCTGTCGATAGTGTGATAAGTCTTGTTAACGATCCCTGAGCTTGTAACTTATATCTAAAATCTATAAAACAAAGGTAGACGGAAAAACACAAAGTAAACTATTTAAGCTTAGTAAGTCATAAGCAAGTTAATAACAACCAACTTAAAAAGATCAATTATACAAAATTATAACAAGAACTTTAAATAATCCACATACACAAATGCTTAATAAAGTTCAATAGCAAATCACATTTAACCAAATTTGGCCGAATACATCAAATTAGAAACATATATATATAGTTCACATGCTCAAACATTAGATTTTGTGCAACGAACTACACATTTAACTTACCTTGATTTTCACAGCACAATTTATATACATACCTAAGTTATTTTAATTTGAATTACATATTGGCCTTCACTTACACATGCCCGTTGAACCATTCGGAATTAAAAAGGATATGTGGATAGTCAGAAACTCGTATAATGCCAACGTCCCAGACGTCGTCTTACATGTAATCACATATCAATGCCACTGTCCCAGACAGGGTCTTACACGTAAACACAAGTCGATGCCAACATCCCAGACGTGGTCTTACATGATAACACATATCGGATATCCTATGTCATGACATATGTATCCTATCTATTCCTAAGGTTTGTACGGGGCTTACGGACGTCAAAACTCGATCGAATCAAGCTCGGAAGTTAGCCAAATCACAATGTTTACATTCGCTCATAGCATATATTACATAAAAAATATATATTCATAGTTATATCAACTTTTAAATGCTTACGGACTTATCTCGGACGTCGATGACTACGAAATCGACTATTCGACCACTGTTGTCTTTCCCCGATCCAAATCTAATTTCTTTAGTTCTTGATCTAAACATATTCAAATTAAGCTTATTTAAACACCATTCTATTCAATCTAGCTTAAAAACACATAAATGGGCAAATTCAATTTTTCCCCTAACATTTCACACATTTTACAATTTAGTCCTTTTTGCATAAAACACAAAATACACAAAATTTGACTATACTCCTTAAGGGCCGAATATTTCTAGTGTCCATACAAGCTCACACATTTTATTTATTTCACATTTTAGTCCCTAAAAAATTTATTTTTTCAATTTAGTCCAAATTACTCAATTTCATTAAAAATTCAAAGACAAAACTTGTTAATCTAACACATATATTTCATATTTCATCATCAAACATCAAAAACTACAAGGTACCATAAATGGAAAACACAAAATCATCATCACAATCACAAATTGAGACATGGGTTTTGAAGTACACAGAGCAACGATCTCAAAAACATAAAAATTATCAAAAACCGAACAAAAACAAGCCTTTAATCAAGCTTTTTAAATTCTTGGCTATTGCTAGGTTTCCTTTTCTTTATTTCTTTGATTTTTGGCTAGATTAAGAAGATAATGAAAATGACTTTATTTTATGTTATTTTATCATTTATTATAAGATATATTTAATTTACTATTTTAATCTTTTAATTTAATATAACATATATATTAAGGTCAATTTTGGCACAAACCATCCATTATATTCTAAAATGGGCTAATTTCCCTTTAAGGACCCCATATTAAAAAGCCACTATCAAATTGGCACTTTACACTTTAATTTGTAACATTTATATTTTACGCGATTAAGTCCTTTTATTTAATCGGACACCTAAAAGACAAAATTAAATCACGAAAATTTAACACAAACAGATTCACATATAATAAACACGAAAAAAAAATTTAAAATATTTTTTGGATTCAGATTTGTGGTCCCAAAACCACTATTCTGATTAGGGTCAAAATTAGGCTGTTACAACTCTCCCCCTTTAGGGATTTTTTTCCCCGAAAATCTTACCGATAAATAGGTTCAGATAATGTTCTTTCATTGTATCCTCTAACTCCCAAGTTTCTTTCTCAACCTCATTCTTTTGCCACAGTACTTTGACCAACGAAATTTTCTTATTTCTCAATTTTATCTCACGAGCCAGAATACAAATCGGTTTCTCTTCATATGTCATATCAGGCTAAATCTCGACCTCTGTTGGACTAATCACATGTGAAGGATCAGATCGGTATTTACGAAGCATCGAAACATGGAATACATTATGGATATTTTCTAGCTCAGGTGGCAACTGCAATCTATAAGCAACTGGCCCAATGCGCTCTGTGATCTCATACGACCCAATGAATATCGGACTCAACTTGCCTTTACGACCGAATCTGAGTACTTTCTTCCATGGTGAAACTTTCAAAATGTAACACCCCAAACCCGGTCTATGAATTTAGACTAGATTTAGTTTGTTACATGACTCGAGCTATTTAAAATTTTCAATAAGTTGAAAACTACAATATTATTTACAGAATTTTAGTAAAATTTGAAGAGTATTTGGAATTGATAAATATTAGAAAAACTTTATTTGAAAATCATTGTATTATCAAAAACCTTTAGGTAATTTATTAAAGAGTTATCAATAACAAAATATTTATTAAAGAATTTCATATACTTGAAAACCCAATTTTATTTTAATAAAAACATCATGTAATCATAGCCCATAATTAAAAGTCAAAGTATAGTTAAAAGCTCAAACACACATAAAATCCATAAGTTATTTCTAGAGGCCCTTATTACAATAATCCATAATAGTAAAAAAATTTACTTATTAAAAGTTTAGAGTTTATATAACCCTCTTTTGCAGTATGGCCTCCACGAAGTCATTCTCGCCCAAGTCTCGTCAATTTCCATTACGAGATGGAAAAAAATTAAAGGGGTAAGTTACTTAGAACTCAGTGTGTAACTCACTTACCACCATTATTGGGCCGGATCATCAAGGTATTATCTTGGGCTTGAGCCCAATTCTGAAATTCAACAATATATCATAAAATAAAATAATTTAAAGATGCATGTAAAATGAATTTCCCAACCAAACCTAATATCCATCCGCTAACACCCTCGTACCAACCATCACACCTGTGGGGATCAAGTCAACCCACCCCGCCAACACACCAATCGTAGGCATTATGCCTTTTTATAATTGTGGCAAAGCCACCGAACTAGAGGCAATAAGCCATTATTGTGGCAGAGCCACCGAACTAGAGGCAATGGCAATAAGCCATTATTGTGGCAGAGCCACCGAACTAGAGGCAATAAGCCATTATTGTGGCAGAGCCACCGAACTAGATTTTTGGCAACTGGCCATTCTTCTCTTCATATATCCCACCCCATGCTATTATGCGTGTATAACAAAATATAAAAATTTCTTAATAAAGCATAACATGGTGGGTTTATCGTTAAACATTTCATTTGGCCCATAAACATAATTTAGCAAATTGTCTATTAAGCAGTTTAGTGGGCTTTGGCCCATTTACCAAACTAAAGTATTTTGGCCCAATTTATCGAACTAGAGTATTTTGGCCCAATTTATCGAACTAGAGTATTTTGGCCCAATTTATCGAACTAGAGTTTTTACTACCCATTTTCACGAAACATATAATTACATAATAATAAGTAATTTCTCGAGGGCGTTTCCGTAATTTTCATGATTTAGTCGTTTTTACGTATTTTCGTCAAAATATTAGTTTTTACGTTTTTACCGATCTAATCGTTTTTACGATTTTACTTCCAATATCGAAATTGACATCCAATCGAGAAATAGTGTGAAGTTACACACCTCGATCCGAGAGTACTAATCCTTCTCGCTCCTCGGCACCTAAAACATATTTCGATCCATTAGAATACTATTTCGTAAAAATATTCTTAATCGATAATAGATCCAAAATCTTACCCTCTTGATTTTGAATCACTTGATTTTCGGCTTCTCCTCGTTTATTGGTTCGTTAGTCGTAGATAATCCACCAACGATAATGGCTCGGAAGTTCATACTACTTGAATAGTTGACTCCTTTCTAAGATGGTCCGCAACCCGGTGGAAAATCTCGATTGTCGAAACCGCTCTTCGTTTAAATGGGGATTTACGATCCGCCCCTCTTAACGTGACTAACCACCGCCTTTTCTTCCCTATTTTGAAAGTCTTCAAGATTCAAAGGAATATTAGTTAGATCTAAAATAATATCAAAAGCGATACTAGAGGTTTTAAAGAGTGGGATTTCCTTACCACAATAAAACGTTTCCAACGTTTCTACGGTTCTCCGATCACTTGAGTTTCGATCTTTCGTTATTGCACTAAATAATAATGAAAAAACGTTATTAGAATGAACGTTATATCGATTCAAAAGTCCTTCATAACACCATTAATATTGCCATAATACCATTAGTAAATCGAAAGCGAAAAAAAGAACCCTTACCTATAATCCACGATCAAAAGAAAGGATTGAAAATGATGCTTATAAGAGTTGGAGAATTGCTATGCAACCAAAGTAAAAGAAAATAAATTGACTATGGGCACTCTAGCATTCGACCAATGAAGAAAAGGAAGAAAATATGAGTGAAAAGAAATAAAGATGAGAGAAGAATGATGATGATGTTGTTTTGATTTTCAAAGAGAATGGAGAATAAAAGAAAGAAAGAGATGAGTTTTGAGAGCAATGTATATTCGGCAATGGGAAAAGAAAAGAAAAGAATGGTCTTTTAGGTATTGGTAAAATCGGCACTAAGAGAAAGGCACAAAATTGAACACTAAAGTGAAAAGCAAAATGACCAATTGGTCAAAATAATCAAGGCTTACCAATGATCAATTTAACTAAAGGGAAAAGAGGTTGAGAAGAAGAAAAATTCTTCACTAGGTTGCTAGGAATGACCAAAGAGAAAATGAAATGCTTAGCCAAAACTAACACAAAAATTTGGCTCCTTCTCTATACCCAATTGCAGTCAACGCATGGTCAATAGCCATGATTTTGTTTCCAAAATTCTTCCTTGATATGTGCCTTATGTCCCCCTATCTTTCCTTAAGTTTTGATTCCATGCCATAAGTTAGTTGTTTCCTTAATCCTTTGATACACTAACCAAAAATAACATGGTCAACACTTACCATATATGTTCTTGGCCGACACTCACTATACATGGGCGTAAAATTAAAACAAAAATTTATCTAAATGCTAAACAAGGGATTCGAACCTCTTCCCTCTTGCTAGAACTCATGCGCCAACACCACCATGCCATGTACTCACTTATGTCACTCCTTAACACTTAATTTAACTTAAGTCTTAATGACATTTGCTTCTCTTCAATAATTTCTCAATTATTAAATTTTATTCCTTATCCTAATTATGCTATACTCCTCTTTAGAACTTCAATAAGCACTAAAATAAAAGTAAGGAATTTTCCTTTAATATCTAAACACCAATTCATGCAATATAAAAACACTCAGATTTTTAGGGTGTTACAACTCCACCCTCCTTAAAGAAAATTTTGTCCTCGAAATTTACCTGGTTGAAAGAGGTGAGGGTATTGTTGCCGAATTGCATCCTCAGGCTCCCACGTAGCTTCCTCCACTCCGTGGTTACGCCATAGAACTTTGACTAAAGGCACGGTTTTCTTTCTTAGCACCTTGACATCTCGGTCTAAGATTTTCACTGGTTCTTCTTCAAAAGACAAATCTGAATTCAGCTCCAATTCTTCTATTGGTATAATGTGCGAAGGATCCGATCTATAACGCCTCAACATGGAAACATGAAAAACATTATGAATTTGATCCAATTAGGAGGTAACTCAATCGATAAGCCATTTGGACCAACACGCTTCACTACACGATAAGGTCCAATGTATCTAGGACTTAGCTTGCCCTTCCTTCCGAATCAAGATCTTTTTCCAAAGAGATACCTTCAAGAAAACTGATCCCCACATCATACTCGACATCCTTTCGCTTCAGTGCGCATCGACTTACATCTATCTCGAGGCTTCTTTCAACCGTGCTCGAATAACTTTTACCTTATCCTCTGCCTCGGATATCATCTCGGGACCTAACATCATCTTTCACCCAACTCGGTCCAACAAATAGGAGAACGACACTTACGACCATACAATGCCTCGTAAGGTGCCATCTGAATGCTAGGCCGATAATGTTGTTATCTGCGAATTACGCGGTGGTAGATAATCCTCCCAACTACCCACAAGTCGATTATACATCCTCTTAACATATCTTCCAATATCTGAATTACTCTTTCCGTGACCATCGATGAGGATGAAAAGCCGTCTTGAAATTCAACTTTGTCCCCAAGGCTTCATGCGAGCTTTCTAGAATCGTGATGTAAACCTAGGGTCCCTATCCGATATAATAGATACAAAACCCCATGCAACCTCACAATTTCAGATCGTCTGATTTAGCCAATTTACGCAATGAATAATCCGTCTGAAACCGGTGGAAATGAGCGGTCTTAATCAACGATCAACAATTACCCAAACGAAATTGTTCTTAGTAGGTGTTAACGGTAACCCACTAACAAAATCCATAGTTATCCTCTCCCATTTCCAAAGAGGAATCTTTATCGGTTGCAACAATCCAGACGGTAATTGATGTTCGCCTTCACTTGTCGACAAGTCAAACATTTTCCCACAAATTCAAATCTCACGCTTCAACCACAGCCACCAATATCATTCACGGAGATCTCGATACATCTTATTTCCTCCGGATGCATAGCATAAGGGCTACTATGTGCCTCCGTAAAATCAGGTTGCCTCAAATCAATCCTTAGGCATGCATACTCTTCCTCGAAAGCACAACACACCTCCATGTTTATTCCAAAATCCTCAATTTCACCATTCTCAACTTGTCAAGTAAAGGTCCCAACTTCTCATCGATGTACATTTTTTCCTTGATTTGTTCCAATACGAGGCTTCATCCAAGTTACGCTAACAAACCGCCATCCTCATACTGACTCAAATGGGCAAATAAAGCTCTTAATTCGAATCTTCGCTTACGACTTAACGTCGGCTACCACGTTAGCCTTTCCGGATGGTATTCGATTGAGAAATCATAATCTTTTAATAATTCTACCCATATTCTTTGTCTCAAATTTAACTCCTTTTGGGTGAGGAGGTATTTAAGACTCTTGTGATCCGTGTAGATTATAGATTTCTCACCATAGAGATAGTGCCTCCAAATCTTTAGAGCAAAGACAACAATGACTAACTCTAGATCATGCGTAGGGTAGTTTACTTCGTGGTCTCAATTGACGAGAAGCATATGCCACCACCTTTCCATTTTGCATCAACACACAACCTGCACCGTGCGAGACGCATCACAATGAATAGTAAATTCTTTTCCAGCCTCTGGTTGAATTAAAACTGGAGCTTCCGTCAGGATTTTCTTCAATTTCTCGAAACTCTCTTGCTACTTTTTAGTCCAAATATACGGAGCTCCCTTTCGCTTGCAGCTTTAGTTAGGGTGCAACAATCAACGAAAACCCTCTACAAAACGTCTATATTATCCAGCCAAACCCAAGAAACTTCGAATTTCATCTACCGATGTTGGTGGTTTCCAATCCAGAATAGCCTCAATTTTTCGAGGATCCACCCTTATTCCTTCGGCTGATACTACATGACCAAGGAAAGTCACTTCCTTTCGCCAAAATTCACATTTACTAAATTTGGCATACAATTGTTTATCACAGTAGTCAGTAATACTATCCGCAAATCTTTGGTCATGTTCCTCCTCATTCCTCGAATAAACCAATATGTCATCTATGAACACTACTACAAACCGTTCTAAATATGGTTTAAAGACTGGGTTCATCATGTCCATAAATGCAGCTGGTGTATTGGTTAGTCCAAACGGCATCACTACAAACTCATAGTGTCCGTAACGTGTCCGAAATGCCGTCTTATAAATGTCCGCTTCTTTCACCTTGAGTTTGGTGATAACCCGACCTTAAATCAATTTTGGAGAAAATCAAGCTCCTTTTAATTGATCAAACAGTCGTCAATTCTCGACGAGAGGATACCGATTCTTGATCGTCAATTTATTCAATTGTCTCGTAGTCAATGCACATACGCATCGATCCATCCTTCTTCTTGACGAACAACACTTTGGTGCTCCCCACGGAGACATACTTGGTCGAATGAATCCCGATCCAACAATTCTTGAATTTGAGCTTTAAGCTCACCAACTCCTTCTGCCATTCTATAAGGAGCAATGGACCTTTGAGTCGCCCCGAGCAAAAGCTCAATGCCAAATTCTACTTCCGATCCGAGGTATACCGGAAGTTCTTTGGGAAATACATCGGAAATTCCTTCACCGTCCTCACATCATCCACAGATGACTCTTTAGCATCAAAGCACGTATAAAGGCTAGGAATGCTCCATATCCTTTCCGTACCAACTTCTTCGCCTTTAATGCGAAACCACATTTGCCGATAGTTCCTTCGCTCACCAATCATTATAACTTCCTTATCATCCGAGGTTCTTCTCGACATTCATTTTTAGCACAATCCACTTGCTTAGATGTTTAACCGACCAATCCATGCCCGAATGAGATCAAACTCATGAAAGGTAGTTCCATCAAGTTTGCTACTGAATACCTCTTCTTGAATTTTCAAGGCACGTCCTTAAACATTTTATTAACGATTCTCGAACGTCCTAAAGGACTAATTCTCGTCATCTCATTTTCGGTAATTTGATTCTAAATTGAGGTTTCGGATATGGCACTAGCTACATATGAATGGGTAGAGCCAATATCTATTAAAGCAATAACGTACATCAAAAATGAAGAACGTGCAGTTATCACATCCGGTGCATTGTCGTCCTCATGGCGTCTAACGCATAAACCGATCCAGTATCTTGCATCTGTATTTCCTCTAGGACCATTGCCTTGACCGGTGCACCTTGACCACGACCAGCCCATTACCACCACGACCGGTCCACGACCTCTCGGTGGGCTGCGATTACCTCCGACCGGCTGTACATTATTATTACGGACTTCTTGAGTCGTATCCAATCGTCGAGGACAATTTTTGTACTGATGATCCATTGAACCGCATTTGTAGCATGCACCCGTTTTCCTCCAACATTCTCCAAAATGTCTTTTCCCACACTCAGTGCAATCTCGACTTCGATTATTTGCTACCGGGGTTCTACCTTGAACTGATTCATCATTCCGAGGTTTCTTCTGGAATCTCTTAGAAGGACCAGACTGCTGTGTCTCTCTCTTGTTTTGGGATCTTTCTCGGTTCTGCCGTTTTGAATTCTTAGCCTCTTCGGCTATTTTGGCCTTCTCCACAAGAGTCAAAAAATTTCTAACCTGCTGTGGAGCAATCAGAACCCTCAGCTCATCATTAAGTCCATCCTCGAAACGTACACAATGTTCGTGATCTGTTGCTACAATTGTTCGGGCATAACGGCTCGACGTAAAAACTTCGACTTCATATCTTTGCCACTGTCTTACTTCCTTGGACAAGATTCGAAATTCCTTCCTTGACGTCTACATAACTTCGTTCCAATGTATTTTCCTTGGAAGGCGGCTTTAAAGAATTCCCAATTAATCGGTGCGGCTTGATTTTCTCGAACAAGAGCCACCACTGATACGCCTCATCTCTTAACAAAGATACAGCTCCTCTCAGTTTTTGCTCGACAGTACATTTCATATCATCCATAATTCGTTCCACCGCTTCTAGCCAGTATTCAGCCACATTCGGAGCTACACCAAGACTCCTCTAAAAACTTCTGCATTATTTGCCTTAAGTCGCTCTGAAATTGACCCACGAGTTATTGGCCCAATTCTAGTTCCAGCGACCCTTTCCAAGACTCGCAGCATTGCTTGAGTTAATGCATTATCTTCTTCCATGTGATCGCGTGATCCCATCTCACTTTCAATTGCCGCAGGTGCGTCCACTTCCGGCATATGATTTGGTGCTTCAGTCGCAGCACCTCGGCCTCTACCACGGCCACGTCTACCGCGTCCACGACCACGTCCTCTAGTGCTCATGATAACTTGTTCGTTTATCTGATTACAAGTTTTATGAATCAAAAAATTTGTTTCGGTGTTTATTAACAATATTTTATGAGATTTGAGATATAAAGTTGTTTTTCGCAACATATCCTATAGTCTCAATCTCTACGGTTTTTCACATCTAAAACTAGAAGTTCTAGAGTGTTCTTATGATCATAGTAATCATTAAGCAATAAATACTTACTTGACTTGTTGTCGAATGCTCGTGGTGGCATCTTGATCTTTAAAATATCATTGAACGATTTCATACAAAATTATTTATGAACCCAAACCACAAATGAGTTTTTGAAGCTGGCTCGATACCACTAAATGTAACACCCCAAACCCTGGTCTATGAATTTAGACTAGATTTAGTTTGTTACATGACTCGAGCTATTTAAAATTTTAATAAGTTGAAAACTACAATATTATTTACGTAATTTTAGTAAAATTTGAAGAGTATTTGGAATTGATAAATATTAGAAAAACTTTATTTGAAAATCATTGTATTATCAAAAACCTTTAGGTAATTTATTAAAGAGTTATCAATAACAAAATATTTATTAAAGAATTTCATATACTTGAAAACCCAATTTTATTTTAATAAAAACATCATGTAATCATAGCCCATAATTAAAAGTCCAAAGTATAGTTAAAAGCTCAAACACACATAAAATCCATAAGTTATTTATAGAGGCCCTTATTACAATAATCCATAATAGTAAAAAAAAATTTACTTATTAAAAGTTTAGAGTTTATATAACCCTCTTTTGCAGTATGGCCTCCACGAAGTCATTCTCGGCCCAAGTCTACGTCAATTTCCATTACCTGAGATGGAAAAAAATTAAAGGGGGTGAGTTACTTAGAACTCAGTGTGTAACTCACTTACCACCATTATTGGGCGGATCATCAAGGTATTATCTTTGGGCTTGAGCCCAATTCTGAAATTCAACAATATATCATAAAATAAAATAACTTAAAGATGCATGTAAAATGAATTTCCCAACCAAACCTAATATCCATCCGCTAACACCCTCGTACCAACCATCACACCTGGGGATCAAGTCAACCCACCCCGCCAACACACCAATCGTAGGCATTATGCCTTTTTATAATTGTGGCAAAGCCAATTAACTAGAGGCAATAAGCCATTATTGTGGCGAGCCCATAGAACTAGAGGCAATGGCAATAAGCCATTATTGTGGCGAGCCCACCGAACTAGAGCAATAAGCCATTATTGTGGCGAGCCACCGAACTAGATTTTTGGCAATCGCCATTCTTCTCTTCATATATCCCACCCCATGCTATTATCGTGTATAACAAAATATAAAATTTCTTAATAAAGCATAACATGGTGGGTTTATCGTTAAACATTTCATTTGGCCCATAAACATAATTTAGCAAATTGTCTATTAAGCAGTTTAGTGGGCTTTGGCCCATTTACCAAACTAAAGTATTTTGGCCCAATTTATCGAACTAGAGTATTTTGGCCCAATTTATCGAACTAGAGTATTTTGGCCCAATTTATCGAACTAGAGTATTTTGGCCCAATTTATCGAACTAGAGTATTTTACGGCCCATTTTTCACGAAACATATAATTACATAATAATAAGTAATTTCTCGAGGGCGTTTCCGTAATTTTCACGATTTAGTCGTTTTTACGTATTTTCGTCAAAATATTAGTTTTTACATTTTTACCGATCTAATCGTTTTTACGATTTTACTTCCAATATCGAAATTGACATCCAACCGAGAAATAGTGTGAAGTTACACACCTCGATACCGAGAGTACTAATCCTTCTTGCTCCTCGGCACCTAAAACATATTTCGATCCGTTAGAATACTATTTCGTAAAAATATTCTTAATCGATAATAGATCCAAAATCTTACCCTCTTGATTTTGAATCACTTGATTTTCTTCTCCTCGTTTATTGGTTCGTTAGTCACGATAATCCACCAACGATAATGGCTCTAAGTTCGTACTACTTGAATAGTTGACTCCTTTCTAAGATGGTCCACAACTCGGTAGAAAATCCCGATTGCCGAAATCGCTCTTCGTTTAAATGGGGATTTATAGATCCACCCTCTTAACGTGACTAACCACCGCCTTTTCTTCCCTATTTTGAAAGTCTTCAAGATTCAAAGGAATATTAGTTAGATCTAAAATAATATCAAAAGCAAGACTAGAGGTTTTAAAGAGTGGGATTTCCTTACCACAATAAAACGTTTCCAACGTTTCTACGGTTCTCCCGATCACTTGAGTTCCGATCTTTCGTTATTGCACAAAATAATAACGAAAGAAATGTTATTAGAATGAACGTTATATCGATTCAAAAAGTCCTTCATAACACCATTAATATTCGCCATAATACCATTAGTAAATCGAAACGAAAAAAAGAACCCTTACCTATAATCCACGATCAAAAGAAAGGATTGAAAACGATGCTTATGAGAGTTGGAGAATTGACTATGCAACCAAAGAAAAGAAAATAAATTCGACTATGGGCACTCTAGCATTCACCAATGAAGAAAAGGAAGAAAATATGAGTGAAAAGAAATAAAGATGAGAGAAGAATGATGATGATGTTGTTTTGATTTTCAAAGAGAATGGAGAATAAAAGAAAGAAAGAGATGAGTTTTGAGAGCAATGTATATTCGGCAATGGGGAAAAGAAAAGAAAAGAATGGTCTTTTAGGTATTGGTAAAATCGGCACTAAGAGAAAGGCACAAAATTGAACACTAAAGTGAAAAGCAAAATGACCAATTGGTCAAAATAATCAAGGCTTACCAATGATCAATTTAATTAAAGGGAAAGAGGTTGAGAAGAAGAAAAATTCTGCACTAGGTTGCTAGGAATGACCAAAGAGAAAATGAAATGCTTAGCCAAAACTAACACAAAATTTGGCTCCTTCTCTATACCCAATTGCCGTCCAAAGCATGGTCAATAGCCATGATTTTGTTTCCAAAATTCTTCCTTGATATGTGCCTTATGTCCCCTATCTTTCCTTAAGTTTTTGATTCCATGCCATAAGTTAGTTGTTTCCTTAATCCTTTGATACACTAACCAAAAATAACATGGTCAACACTTACCATATATGTTCTTGGCCGACACTCACTATACATGGGCGAAAATTAAAACAAAATTTATCTAAATGCTAAACAAGGATTGAACCTCTTCCCTCTTGCTAGAACTCATGCGCCAACACCACCATGCCATGTACTCACTTATGTCACTCCTTAACACTTAATTTAACTAAGTCTTAATGACATTTGCTTCTCTTCAATAATTTCTCAATTATTAAATTTTATTCCTTATCCTAATTATGCTATACTCCTCTTTAGAACTTCAATAAGCACTAAAATAAAAGTAAGGAATTTTCCTTTAATATCTAAACACCAATTCATGCAATATAAAAACACTCGGATTTTTAGGGTGTTACACAAAAACACTTGATCTCCGATCTGAAACTCAATATCTTTACGTTTCAAATCTACATATGACTTTTTACGATCTGATACAGCTTTCAAGCTATCATGGATCACTGTTATTTTCTGTTCAGTTTCTTTGGTCAAGTCAACCCCGTGTATCTTATTTTCACTGAGCTCGTCCAACACAATGGTGTACGACATTTACGACCGTACAAAGCCTCGTAGGGTGCCATCTTGATACTAGATTGAAAGCTATTATTATAAGCAAATTCAATCAGAGGTAAGTATCGTTCCCACCTACCTTCGAACTCAAGGATGAAACATCTCAACATATCCTCAAGTATCTGAATGATTCATTTGGACTGACCATCTGTTTGTGGATGAAAAGCTGTGGTAAAGTGTAGTTTCGTACCTAAAGCATCTTGCAGTTTCTTCCAAAATTGCGATGTAAACCTCGGGTCTCGGTCCGAAACAATAAAAATAGGCATGTAATCTCACAATCTGAGAAACATATAATTCAGCCAATTTATCAAGTGAATAATCTATGCGAATCGAAAAAAAAATGAGCAGATTTGGTCAATCTATCTACAATAACCCAGATTGCATCTGTCTTGCTCGGTGTCAATGGTAGACCAGATACAAAATCCATCGTGACTCTGCCCCATTTCCACTCGGGTTTCATAATCGACTGAAGAAATCCAGAAGGTACCGATGCTCGATTTTTACTTGTTGACAGATTAAGTATTTTGAATCAAAGTTAGATATGTCTCGTTTCATACCAGGCCACCAATAGAATTGTTTCAAATCGTTATACATTTTTGTGCTACCAGGATGAACAGATAACCAACTGCTATGAGCTTCGTTCAAAATTATTTGAATTAACTCTGAGTTTCTCGGAACACATATTCAATTTCTGAACATCAAACAACCATTTTCATCAACTCACAATTTAGATTCAACATTTGTTTCACACTGAACTCGTTTTGCTAACAAATCATTATTAACTTTCTGGGCATCACAAATTTGTTGAAAAAACAACGATCTTGCTTTTAATTATGCTATTATCGAACCATCATCAGATATAACCATATGCGCATTCATTGCACGTAGAGAAAATAATGAATTTTGACTTAAAGCATCAGCAACAACATTAGCCTTTCCCGGATGGTAGCCAATTACTAGCTCATAATCTTTCAACAGCTCTAACCATCGATGTTGTCTCAAATTCAAATCTTTTTGAGTCATCAAATACTTTAGGCTTTTGCGATCAGAATAAACATGACATTTCTCACCGAACAGATAATGACGCCAAATCTTCAACACAAACACAATGGCTGCTAGTTCCAAATCATGTGTCAGATAGTTCTTTTCATGTGGTTTTAGCTATCTTGAGGCATAAGCTATGACTTTGCCTTCTTGCATCAAAACACAACCCAGACCATTCAAAGATGCATCACTATAAATGATAAATTCTTTACCCGATTCAGGCTGAATTAACACTGAAGCTTCGGTCAAAAGAGCTTTCAACTGATCAAAACTTTTTTGACACTTCTCTGACCACTTGAACTTAACATCTTTCTATAACAGCTTTGTCAATGGTGTAAATCCCCTATCTGTCAACTCTTGCAACTGTGTTTTCAATTCTTTTAATTCTGTAGGTGCCATCCAGTACGGAGCTATAGAAATCAGAGTCATCCCCTGCACTAATTCAATCCCAAACTCAACTTCTCAGATAGGTGACAAACCCAGTAATTCTTTAGGGAACACATCTGGATACTCACATACAACAGGAACTGATTCAATCTTCTTTTTTGTCACTTTAGAATCAATCACATAAGCAAAATAAGCTTCACAACCCTTTCTCACATATTTTTGAGCTGTCATAGAAGATATCACTGCTGGTAAACCATTCAGATCATTAGATTCAATCCAAATAATCTCATCATTCTGACATCGTAAATCAGTAGTCTTCTATTTACAGTTCACGATAGCATCATGCAGAGTTAACTAGTCCATACCCAGAATTATATCAAACTCATCAAATGAAAACAACATCAAATCAGCTGGAAAACATGAATCTCAAATTATCAATGGACAATTCTTGCATATTTTATCAACCAAGACACACCGGCCTAAGGGGTTTGATACTTTAATTACAAACTCAGTAGACTCAACTAGTAAATTCTTACTGAACACCAAAGTCTCACACATATAGAAATGAGTTGAACCAGGATCAATCAAAGCAATAACGATAGTATCATAAAGAGTAAAAGTACCAGTAACGGTAGTATCATAAAGAGTAGAAGTACCAGTAATGACAACTGGGGATGAAGCCTCCTCACGTGCACGTATGGCATAAGCTCTGGTTGGTGCACGAGCCTCAGATCTAATAACTGAATCTTTAGTCCCTCTCTGGCTGCCACTAGCAATACCCATATTTCTGGGTGGTCTACCTCGATGTAACATCCTAGAATTAGGGGTTCTACATTTTATGCTATTGCTTGTGTTTGGCTCGTTAAGCATGTTATTTTGGTGTGTTTGGGGGTCTTGGGGAGGATCGGGGTCAAGCTAGAGCCTGGTGAAATTTTGGTTTTAGGGCTTAAGGAGGGAAAGCTAGTGGAAGCAGGCTTTAAGAATAACTAATTGTGTTTGTTGACATAAAGAAGAGTGTGGTGTGATGGCAGGATGACTCCACTTAAGGAGCAAGGAGTGGCGTCACAAGAGAGTAGGAGGGGGAAGGAGTTTGAATCCCCTCTCTTGCAGTATGGGACTTTATTTTTGCGCTCAAGGGAAGGTAGAAGGAGCATTCAGCTAGGACTTTTCATGGTGGTTGTGGAATGAGTCAACAGGTTCAAATGGATAGACAAGAGAGCTTAGAGGGGTTTGAATGAGTCAAAAAGTTTTAATGGGTGAAGGGGAGTAATTGGTGGAGCAAAACAAAGGATTTGCTAGGTGGTAGAGTTGTTGGCCGATTGTGGGAAGTGTGTGGGGGAGCATTTCAGTTTAGCTAGTAGAGGGGTGTGCCGAAATTCTATGTAGGCTTAGGCATTTCTTTCTTAGCATATTCGGCTATAGGGTCTGAAAGGTGCCGAATGTTGCAAATTCTTTGGGATTCTTTTCTCTTCATCTCCTTTTGTATCTTTGGTTTAGCCGAATTAGAGAGTGACCATTTGCATATTTTTCTCCCTTCATCTATTTTTCTACAACTGACTTCTCTGTTATTCTCTCTTGGCCAAAACTCTCTTCTTCTCTACTTTTTCTTTTCTAGCCGAAACACATTAGCCAAAACTCTCTTTGATTCCTCATTACTTCTCTACACTTTTCCCCATCCTCTGTGAATCGGTTCTTACTTCATTTGTTGGTAGCTAAAATCCTTTTTCTTTTTAGTGTTCTTATTGTTCTTCCTTCATCAAACTTGGAATCGGTTTCTTTCCTCTATTTCCAGTAGCTGAATAGTTTTGGGATCTTGCTGAGGGTCAATCTTGTTTTCTTTTCGATTCAATTTTGTTAGTTCGGTAAGGGGTTCTTCTTTCTCTTTTTCTTTTCGTTCTTTTCTCTTCTCTTGTCGCCTTGTTAAAACTGAAAGTCTTAACCTTACTTCTTTTTGGGCTTTGGCCGGTTGTAGAGGGGATTGATATTACCTTCTTCTCTTCGTTTAACTTTTAATCGGGAGGCGTTTAGTAAGTGGTAGAGTTGGCCGATTGTGTGAAAGGCCTCTTTCACGTTCTTGTTTGGCCGAAAGGCCATTTCTTTTGATTATTATTTTGGGCATCGGTCCTAACCTTGTGTTATTTAGGGACTCATCTGGGTTTGTAAGCTGAATCTATTGGTGTTCGGTTCTCCTTTGACCAAGGTAAAGATCCTTTTTTATCTGGTTTCGTTCCTCTTTCTCTTTCATATTACTCTGTCATAATCAAATCCCCTTGCTAGGGTAATCCCTATTTTCGTTATTATATTGTATTGATCAAGATTTTTATTTATGGATACGAGTGTCAGTCATTCTAAGGAGGGGAGTGAACCCGTAGTCTCTGCTCTTAAATTTAAGAGACGTGCGGTATCGTGATTCTAGACTTTACGCCAAGCTATGTTAAAAGTCGTCGCCCCACTCGATAGGCAAATAGTCATTATCATCTTGCTAGTGAGAGTGTCGACATAGAGAGTCTAGTTTTGCACGTAATCAAGTGTGTAATGCTCACACTCTTTATTAATTTGCATTAATAAATGTGTTGGCTGAAAGTTGGAATGACAGTTTAGATAGTTGAGATACCCTTATTGGTAAGGTTGGAGACACCGGGTAAGTTCCGCTATGATGTTACTTTCGAATACATGTATGTATGAATTAATTATCGGTTGTACATTGAAAGTATGTTGCATTCATCTCAGTATGATAATATGTTGCATGGGCTTTGGGAAATGATTGAAAGGGGTAGTGTGATTTAGTGACTTCTGTCACAGTGGTTTGGGACCACAATGGTTTGGAACCACGTATACATATATTTATCAGTGACTCATCTCAGTAGTCTGGGACCATAGTGGGTTGGCCCCACATATACTTATCAAAGATTGTCACAGTGGTCTGGGACCACTGTGGGTTGGCCCTACGTTTATATATTCTGTGACTTTGTCACAAAGTGGTCTAGGACCACAATGGCTTGATGCCACGGTGTTGGCTGATTCAGGTGACCTAGAGGATGGAAAACTAGGTTGGGTTAGGCTGCATTGCATATGTGATTAATATGCTATATTGTTGGGCTAAGGACCAATGGGCATCGGTGGGCTTGAGGCCTAGATGGCGTTATAAGGGGATATACACACTGAGTCTAGGTGACTCACCCCTCTGCTTAATCTTGCAGGTAATCCCTATATCGCGGATTTGGAGCCGAGGCAAACTTTGAGGTGGCCATGCATTGTTTTCTCGTAAACTTTCGTTTCTTATTTAGACTTACTTTTTAAATTTTGGGATTTTGCATTGTAATAAGGCCTTTACAACTTTAAATTGGGATTTGCTTTAACACTATTAGTACATATTTTTGAAGCAACAAATACGGGATTTTTCTAAAAGAAAATACGAACAAATATTTTTCTAAACGGGTGTTAACAAAAGATGACAAACGAATAAAAGTCTAAGCTAAATAATCTGAAGTTTTTTTTTTGTAAAACCTCAGCATTATTTTTAACTGCCACATTTTCATGAAATTCCCCAATTTCAGCTTTTGTAAAACAAAATTCTTTTATGGCTTCTAGCTCAATCTAATCAGGAGTAAGAACTCTCGAACGAAATTTTAATTTATCTTCAAGATAAAAACACTAATCGTAAAGCTTTTTTTCCAAATTGCGATGTTTAGTTAAGGATATCAAAACTTCCTTTCCTATAACATACCAGATTTGGTCGTAGCGTATTGACCGGGTTTGGGGTGTTACAATTACGGTATCAGAGCCAGGTTTAAAAAACTCGGCTGTGGAAATGGGTTCAAAATGGGTTTCAAAAATTGGTTTGAAATATGGTTTAGAAAAAAATATACATGTTTTCTGGAAGCATGGGACCCGAGTCTCCGGCATCAAACTGCATTGTAAGTTTTCTAATTTTTGTTTGATTTCTTATGGAAAGACTATATTGTGATTGATAGTTTTAAGAACTTTAACTTTAGAGATTAAAACCTTTAGAATTATGTCTTGCGAAAAAAAACCAATTACTTCTAATTCTATTTGCATAAGACTGTCGGGTAATAAATAGTGGAAGAAATACTAACTCATAAAATTTGTAATCAGAATAAGTCGAATTCATAGTCATGAGCGCTAGAGGACGTGGACATGGTATACGCGGCGGTGGTAGAGGTAGGGGTATTGAGGCTGAACCCAGAATCAGGACATGGGTCGAAAGGTGATGTGCCAGCATCACCAGTAGCGAAAGCAAGGTCTCAAGACCGGTCTGGAGGGGACAATGCTTTGTCTCAAGCTATGCTGCGTGTTTTGGAGTGGGTCGCTGGAGCTAGCACAAGATCTGTAGCTCAAAATCTATCCCAGAGCGACTTTGAGCTAACGGGGCTAAGATATCTAGGGGTATTTCTGGTGCGGCTCCTAACGTAGCTGAGTATTGGCTGGAGGTAGCTGAGCGGCTTATGGATGATCTTGACTGTATAGTGGATGAAAAGTTGAAAGGAGTAGTGTCTCTCCTTTGAGATGAGGCGTACCAATGGTGGCTCACAATAAGGGATGGTACGTCAGCAGATCGTATTACCTGGGATTTCTTCAAGACAACGTTCCAGGGGAAGTATGTTAAGCGAAGTTACATGGACATTCAGAGAAAGGCATTTTTAAACTTGGTCCAGGGGAATAAGTCAGTGGCTGAGTATGAGGAGGAATTCTTACGTATAAACTGATATGCTCGGGGTATCGTCACAACTGATTACGAGTGTTGTGTTCGATTTGAGGATGGCCTAAGAGATGAGTTGCAGGTACTGATAGCTCCACAATGGGAGATAAAGTTTACTATTCTGTTGAGAAGGCTAAGATAGCCGAAGAGGTGAAGCAATCTGAAAGACAAAATCAGGATAAGGATAGGGGTAGGAATAAAAGGAATTTTAGGTCGTCAGGGTCTACTGGGAGTTTCTAAAAGAGGCCTAGGTTTGATGGGCCGGGTCGAGGTGCGAAGCCTATTACTGTTGGTCAGTCTCAACCATGTGCTAGATGTGGAACTTTTCATTCGGGAGAGTGTTGGGCAAGAAATAAAGGATGCTTCAAGTGTGGGTCTGTAGATCATCTGGTAAGGGACTATCCGTAGGAGCCAAACAGGGCAGGACCAGTTGGTCATGGTTATGCACAGGCCGAAAGAGGTGGTCAGCAGCCGATGAGAGGTCATGGTCTGACCAGAGGAGAAACTAGATTTGGTCGAGTACGTGGAGCATTGGGCAGAGGTGCCAGGAATATAGATGCGAGACAGCCTGAATTGGTTTATATAGCTAGACGCCGAGAGGATGGTGATGCACCGGACGTTATGACCGGTACGTTCTTTATTTTTAGTGCGCCCTTTGCTGCTTTGATAGATATTGGGTCTACACATTCATATGTTGCTAGTACTGTGTCTGGAACTTTGAATATAGATTCTGAGATTGCTTCTAGAGGAATGACAGTGATTAGCCCTTTAGGACAATCTGTAGTGGTGGATAAACTATTTAGAAGTGTGCCTTTAGAAGTACAAGGGGTTGTTTTCTCGGTTGATTTGATGGAATTACCGTTCGACGAGTTCGATTTGATTTTAGGCATGGACTGGTTAGTTAAGTATCGGGCAAACTTGGATTGTGCTACTAAGCGCATGGTATTGAAGACTCTCGAGGATAAGTAGGTGCTAGTGATAGGTGAGAGAAGGAATTACCTGTCCAATGTGGTGTCTGCTTTAAAGGCTGAAAAGATGGTATAGAAAGGATGTGGGGCATTCTTAGCTTTCATCAGTTCTTTGGAAGCCAATGAGTTATCTGTAAGAGATGTCTGAACGGTGAAAGCGTTCTCAGATGTTTCTCCAAAAGAGCTTACAGGGTTACCTCTAGATCGCGAGGTGGAGTTCGACATTGATTTACCACTGGGAACAGCTCCGGTGTCCATTTCCCCTTATAGGATGGCACCGAAAGAGCTGGTAGAACTTAAAGCTCAGATTCAAGAACTGTTGGACCGGGGTTTCATCCAACCAAGTGTGTTACCATGGGAAGCGCCGGTGTTATTTGTTAAGAAAAAGACGGGTCAATGCGGATGTGCATTGACTATAGGCAATTGAACAAGTTGACGATTAAGAACAAATACCCTTTGCCTAGGATTGATGATCTGTTCGATCAGCTGCGAGGTGCTTCAGTTTTCTCAAAGATAGACTTGAGGTCAGGTTATTATCAGCTTAAGGTCAAGGAAGCGGATATTCATAAGACTACTTTTTAAACTTGTTATGGTCACTACGAGTTCTTAGTGATGACATTCGGGTTGACAAATGCACCAGCTACGTTTATGAACATGATGAACCGGGTATTCCAACCCTACCTAGATCGGTTTGTCGTAGTGTTCATAGATGATATCTTGGTTTATTCAAAGACAGAAGAGGAGCATGATTCGCATCTTTGGATTGTTTTGCAGATTTTGAGAGAGAAGTAACTGTATGCCAAATTCAGCAAGTGTGAATTCTGGTTGAGGGAAGTTACTTTTCTAGGGCATGTTGTGTCGGCTGAAGGGATTAGGGTTGATCCCCAAAAGATTGAAGCTGTTTTGGATTGGAAACCACCGAAGTTAGTGGCAGAAATTCAAAGTTTTCTTGGGTTAGCTGGGTACTACAGAAGGTTTTTTGAGGGATTCTCGTTGATAGCTGCACCTTTAACCAAGTTGTTACGGAAAGGGATACATTTTTCTGGTCAGATAAGCAGCAGAAAAGTTTTAAGAAGTTGAAAAGGATTTTGATTGAGGCACCAATGTTGATTTAACCTGAGGCTGGAAAGGTGTTTGTTGTCTATTGTGATGCGTCACACACAGGGTTAGGATGTGTATTAATGCAAGAAGGGAAGATAGTAGCGTATGCGTCTCGGCAGTTAAGACTGCATGTAGTGAATTATCCCACTCATGATCTAGAGTTGGCAGCGGTGGTGTTTGCTCTGAAAATTTAGAGGCACTACTTATATGGAGAGAAGTCGATCATCTACACCGATCATAAGAGCCTGAAATATCTCTTTACTCAGAAGGAGTTAAATTTAAGGCAGCAGAGGTGGATTGAATTGCTGAAAGACTATGATTGTTCGATCGAGTATCACCCAGGTAAAGCTAACATAGTGGCAGATGCATTGATCCGTAAGGTGATATCTGATTTGAGGGCGATGTTTGCTCATCTTAGTTTGTATGAAGATGGAAGCTTGTTAGCGGAACTTCAAGTGAAGCCTTCATGGGTAAGTCAGATTAAAGAAAATCAGTTGTTAGATAAATCGTTAAGTTCTTGACTTCAGCAAGTGGAAGGTGGAAAGACAGAAGAATTTAGTGTGAACAGTGAATGGGGTATTGTGCTTTCGTGGAAAGGCTTGTATTCCGAAGGATTCTGAGTTGAGACAAAGGATTCTGCAGGAAGCGTATAGTAGTCTATACGCTATGCATCCTGGTGGGAGTAAGAAGTATCGAGATTTGCGTGAGCAATTCTGGTAGCCTGGTTTGAAGCAAGAAGTTACTGAGTTTGTGAGTAAGTGTTTGACGTGTCAGCAGGTAAAGGCAAAGCGTCAGTTGCCTTCGGGGTTGTTATAGCTAGTGAAGATTCCACTTTGGAAGTGGGAAAGGATAATGATGGACTTTGTTAGTGGGCTACCTCTTACGCCTACTAAAAAAGATTTGGTGTGGGTGATTTTTGATCGGTTGACAAAGTCCACTAACTTCATATCGGTTCATATCGACTACTCACTCCAGAAGTTAGCCAAGCTATATGTAGCGGAGATTGTGAGGTTGCATGGGGTACTAGTGTCATCATATCAGATAAAGACCCTAGGTTTACATCACAGAGGGTGATCGGGTTTTTCTGAAAGTCTCACCTTGGAAGAAGGTTTTAAGGTTTGGACGAAAGGGCAAGTTGAGCCCTAGGTTTATTGGGCCTTATCGAGTGTTGAAACATGTGGGACTAATAGCTTATCAGCTCGAGTTACCACCAAAGTTGAATCAGATACATGATGTATTCTATGTTTAAGGCGCTATCGTTAGGATCCATCTCACATAGTGCTGGTAGAGGAAATTGAAGTAAGATTTGATTTGTTTTTTGAAGAAGAACCTGTTTAGATCTTAGGTCGAGATGTTAAAGTGTTGAGAAGGAAGTCAGTTCCGTTGGTTAAAGTTCTATTGCAGAATCATGGTTCAAAAGAAGCCACATGGGAGCCAGAGGATGTGATGCGACAACAATACCCTCACCTCTTTTGATCAGGTAAATTTCGAGGCTGAAATTTCTTTAAGGAGGTAGAACTGTAACATCCTAGAATTAGGGGTTCTACATTTTATGCTATTGCTTGTGTTTGGCTCGTTAAGCATGTTATTTTGGTGTGTTTGGGGGTCCTAGAGAGGCTTAGGGTCAAGCCAGAGCCTTGGTGAAATTTTGGTTTTTGGGGCTTAAGGAGGGAAAGCTAGTGGAAGTAGGCTTTAAGAATAACTAATTGTGTTTGTTGATACAAAGAATAGTGTGGTGTGATGGCAGGGTGATGCCACTTAAGGAGCAAGGGAGTGCCATCACAAGGGAGCAGGAGGGGGGAAGGAGTTTGAATCCCCTCTGCTGTAGTATGGGACTTTATTTTTGCGCTCAGGGGAAGGTAGAAGGAGCATTCGGCTGAGACTCTTCATGGTGGTTGTGGAATGAGTCAACAGGTTCAAATGGATGGACAAGAGAGCTTGGAGGGGTTTGAATGAGTCAACAAGTTTGAATGGGTGATGGGGAGTAATTGGTGGAGCAAAACAAGGGATTTTGTGGGTGGTAAAGTTGTTGGTCGATTGTGGGAAGTGTGTGGGGTAGCATTTCAGTTTAGCTAGTAGAAGGGTGTGCCAAAATTCTCTGTAGACTTAAGCATTTCTTTCTTAGCATATTCGGCTATAGGGTGTGAGGGGTGCCGAATATTGCAAATTCTTTGTGATTCTTTTCTCTTCATCTCCTTTTGTATCTTTGGTTTAGCCGAATTAGAGAGTGACCATTTGGGTATGTTTCTCTCTTTATCTATTTTTCTGCAACTAACTTATATGTTATTCTCTCTTGGCCGAAACTCTCTTCTCCTCTATTTTTTCTTCTCTAGCCGAAACACATTAGCCAAAACTCTCTTTGATTCCTCATTACTTCTCTACACTTTTCCCCATCCTCTGTGAATCGGTTCTTACTTCATTTGTTGGTAGTCAAAACTCCCTTTTTCTTTTTAGTGTTCTTATTGTTCTTCCTTCATCATACTTGGAATCGATTTCTTTCCTCTATTGCCAGTAGCCAAATAGTTCTGGGATCTTGCTAAGGGCCGAATCTTGTTTTCTTTTCGATTCAGTCTTGTTAGTTCGATAAGGGGTTCTTCTTTCTCTTTTTCTTTTCGTTCTTTTCTCTTCTCTTGTCACCTTGTTAAAACCAAAAGTCTTAACCTTACTTCTTTTTGGGCTTTGGCCGGTTGTAGAGGGGATTGATATTACCTTATTCTCTTCGTTCAGTTTTTAATCGGAAGGGGTTTGGTAAGTGGTGGAGTTGGTGATTAGGTGAAGGGCCTCTTTCATGTTCTTGTTTGGCCGAAAGGCCGTTTCTTTTGATTCTTGTTTTGGGAATTGATCCTAACCTTGTGTTATTTAGAGACTCATCTGGGTTTGTAAGCTGAATCTATTAGTGTTCGGTTCTCCTTTGATCAAGGTAAATATCCTCTTTTATTTGGTTTCATTCCTCTTTCTCTTTCGTATTACTCTGTCGTAATCAAACCCCCTTGTTCAGGCAATCCCTGTTTTCGCTATAGTATTGTATTGATCAAGATTTTTCTTCATGGATACGAGTGCCAGTCATTCTAATGAGGGGAGTGAACCCATAGTCTCTGCTCCTAAATTTAAGAGACGTGCGGTATCGGTGGTTCGAGACTTTTCGCCGGGCTGTGGTAGAGAGTCGACGTCTGCCTAAGATAGGCAAATCACTGTTATCGCTGCTAGTGAGAATGTCGACATAGAGAGCCTAGTTTTACGCATAATCAGGTGTGTAATGCTCACACTCTACATTATTAATTTGCATTAATAACAGTGTTGGCTAAAAAGCTGGAACGACGGTTTAGATAGTTGATACCCTTATGGGTAAGGTTGGAGACACCAGGTAAGTTCTGCTATGATGTTACTTTCAAATACATGTATGTATGAATTAATTATCTGTTGTACATTGAAAGTATGCTGCATTCATCTCAGTATGATAATATGTTGCATGAGCTTTGAGAAATGATTGAAAGGGGAAGTGTGATTCAGTGACTTCTGTCACAGTGGTCTAGGACCACAGTGGTTTGGAACCACGTATACATATATTTATCAGTGACTTATCTCAGTAGTCTGGGACCACAGTGGGTTGGCCCCACATATACTTATCAGAGATTATCACAATGGTATGGGACCACAGTGGGTTGGCCCCACATTTATATATTCTGTGACTCTGTCACAAGTGGTCTGGGACCATAGTGGCTTGATGGCACGGGTGTTGGCCGATTCAGGTGACCTAGAGGATGGAAAACTAGGTTGGGTTGGGCTGCATTGCATACATGATTAATATTCTATATTGTGCGGGCTAAGGGCCAATGGGCATCTATGGGCTTGAGACCCAGATGGCATTATAAGGGGATTTACACACTGAGTCTAGGTGACTCACCCCTCTGCTTAATCTTGCAGGTAATCCCTAGATCTTGGATTTGGAACCGAGGCGGACTTTGAGGTGGCCATGCATTATTTTCTCGTAAAATTTCGTTTCTTATTTAAACTTACTTTTAAAATTTTGGGATTTTGCATTGTAATAAGGCCTTTACAACTTTAAATTGGGATTTGCTTTCACACTGTTAGTACATATTTTTGAAGTGAAAAATACGGGGTTTTTCTAAAATAAAATACGAACAAATATTTTTTTAACCGGTGTTAACAAAAGATGACAAACGAATAAAAGTCTAAGCTAAATAATCCGGAGGTTTTTTTTTGTAAAACCTCAACATTGTTTTCAACTGCCATGTTTTCATGAAATTCCCCAATTTCGGCTTTTGTAAAACAAAATTCTTTTACGGCTTCTAGCTCAATCTAATCAGGAAATTGGTAAGAACTCTCGAATGAAATTTTAATTTATCTTCAAGATAAAAACATGTAACATCCTAAAAATTAAGTATCGATATGTTGCATGTTTTTGGTGCTTAGCTTGTGAATGGTTCAATTTGTGTGCTTAATATAGTCTTGAGAAGGCTCGGGATTTATTCGAAATTAGAATAAATTTTAGTAATGAGTACTTTATTGAAGTGGATCAAGTGACCTTGATGTTTAAGGAAATTAAGTGTTAAAAACTAGCATAAGATGAGCTAGTAGTAAAGTGGAGTTGGCGCTATAAGTGTTGCTTGAAGGAAGAGGTTCGAATCTTTAGGAATGCATTTTGTGACATTTATTTTTGCTCTTTCCTAGCAAGTGTCAGCCAAGCATCAAATTTTTGGTAAGTTAGACTTTTATTTTTATGGTAAGGTGGCTAAGAGAAAAGGCAAGTACAAACTTAAGGTAGGGAATCATGAGAATATGGCATGTAGGGGGGACACAAGACATATCTTAAGGGTTATGTTTTGGAAACTTAGAATGGCTAACTTGTCTATGAACTTGGACGACTTTATGGACTAAAGGGGAGCCAAATTTTGGTGGTAAGCTTTGGGTAAGGATGGTAGCTAGATAGAATCACATTTGGTCATTTTTGCTCTCCTAAAACACCTTTTTCCTCTCATCTTTTTCTCTTTTAGCCGAATGTGCCATATGCTTGGAGAAAACAACTTTGTTTTGTTTCATTTGGTCATTTTTGCCAACCTCTCAAGTGCTTCATTTTGTGCTTCTCTCCTAGTGCCAAAATCATCAAACACAAAAAGACCATTTCTTTTCTTCTTTATTCCCCATTCTTAGAATGCACATTGTTCCAAACCTTACTTTTTGCTCTTTTCTCACCCTTGAAAACCGAATCATAAACATCTCATCTCTATTCTCCTTTCTTCTCCATTTTACTCATCTTTCAAACACATATTTTCTCTACTTATTTCTTCCATGGCCGAATGTTAGAGACCACTTCCATAGCCGAAATTATTTTTCCATTACCATTAAATCATAGCCAAATCTTCTTTTCCTCATAGACTTTATTCTCGATCATTTCTTCTATTCAACTTTGGACAACCGATAAGAATCATCTTCCTTGTTTTCTTTTGCTATTTGGTCACCTTGGCTGAATCTTTAGGTTGGCTTAGAAGAGCCTTTAAATCGATAATCATTCATCCTCTTAGACGGTTTCCTTTTGTTTTTTTAGTGACATAGTGGAGGGCCAAATCACCATCTCGTCAAAAGTTATCTTGAAGTTATTCGAGTTCGGATCATCTATCAAGGTAAAAAAAAGGGAACTCTTCATGGATTTCATGATCACCCTCGATTTTATCAACGATTTTCAATTGGGTTTGTTATAATAGAAAGTTTTATATAGGGATCCTTTGGAAATCACTCAAAACTTTAAGGCAAACAAGATAGGGTCGAAAAGAGTGGTGAATAGTGATCGAAGAGGCGGTTTCGCTATTCCCTCTAGATTCAAGCGAAGGGCTGTTTTAGCAATCCGAGACTTTCCACCGGGTTGTGGACCTCATCCGAGGAGAATCGATTATTCGAAGTTGTTTGTAGTTCGGAGCCATTGGCTGTTCAGGATTTTCCATCGGGTTGTGAACCGTCAACTGGGGAGAAATGATAAATAGTTGTTGTTCGGGATTCCGAGGGTAAAGATCTAGATCGCTTAACTTTAGTATAGATTCATATTAAGTATTAGTGTTCTAATCAAGTGTGACATGTATTTAGGCATCGAAGAGCAGGAAAGTATAGTTCTCACCGTAATCAGGTGTGTAATTTCACATTTATCACATGGGTTAGATGTTATACCGTAAGCATTAGAATAAAAATCATAAAGTTGGTAAAATAAAAAATACGGTATATTAACACTTTTTGTGTAAATGCATGAAATCGGTATTAAAGTCATGGAAATTATGGAATCGCCCTCGATGGGCTAATTTGATAAAAAGTAATTTTTGGGCCTCATGTGCTTAATGGGACAATTTGCTAGATTGATTAATTGGCCGAATTGCTAGATTGCTTAAGGAGTCGATTTGATAAATTACTATATGGGCCAAAATGAGAAATGGGCCAACTTGTAGTATGGGTCTTATGTTGAAATTATCATATGAATATTGTTATGCCTTGTATATGTATACATGATTGCATGGGTTGGGATAAAATTGAAGAGAAGTTCTGGTGGCTCTGCCACAATCTAGTTCGGGTGGCTTTGCCACAATCTAGTTTGGGTGGCTCAGCCACAAACATTTTAAAGGGCTTTATGCCTGCGATTGGTGTGTTGGCGGGGTGGGTTGACTTGATCCCCACAGGTGTGCTGGTTGGTGCGGGTGGTGTGTAGTGGATGGAAATTTAGGCTTGGTTGGGAATTTCATATGCATTTTTTTAATTATTATATTGTTAAATTCGTAAATGGGCTCAAGCCCAATAAAAGGCATTGATGATTTGGCCCAGTGGACTTGGTAAGTGAGTTACACACTGAGTTCTAAGTAACTCACCCCATTTTCTTACCCTTTTCAGATAATGATAATTGATGGAGGCTTGGGCCGGGGATGACTTCGCGGGGGCCATACTTCTAATGATGGTTTTGATGAACTTTGAATTACTCTTTAAGTATTTTTACTTAATTAATTTTTTAGTTGTGATGTAATAAGGCCTTTGGTATTATTTTTATGGATTTTCACTCGTGGATGGCTTTTAATATGTTTTAGATACAAAAGGAGACTATTTTAACTTTATAAATGTTTTCTTTAATTTACATATAATTAAATGGGTTTTTCTTAAAAGTCACTAACTCGTAAGAATTTCGTGAAAACTCTTCTATGAATTACATTTTTAAATTCCTTTTGAATTCTTTTAAACTTCTTATAAAATTTAATCAATTATTTCTCTGAGATCAAATTATAAACTCCTATGTTTTTAAATTCATAGATTTCAAATTAACCTCAATTTTTGATAAACTCCATCTCCAAAATAGTTTTTTGAAGACCTGTTTTCCATAAATCATTAGATGACTAGACGTATGTACGATTTGTGTGGCATACCAAGTCTGGTCTTAACGCATAGACCGGGTTTGGGGTGTTACAAAACACTAACCATAAAGCTTTTTTTTTCCAAATTGCGATGTTTAGTTAAGGATATCAAAACTTCCTTTCTTGTAACATACCAGATTTGATCGTAGCGTATTGACCAGGTTTGGGGTGTTACACTCGAGTTGCAGTATTACCCGATCTAGTATTCTGAGCCAAATTTTAATCAACTATCTCTAGACACTCTCGAATAAAATGATCTCTGGATTCACATTTAAAATAGGCTCTATCATGCAATCTGCAACTGCCGGGATGTCATTTACCACAATGTTCACACTCGGGTTGATTTGATATGACATTACGCACACTAGCCACAGAGGTAGCTCTCGAGCTCGTAGGTGGTCTATCTTAATCTCGTCTAAAATAACTCACAGTATTCTTCGAATAGCTAGTATGATCTCGAAATTTCTTTGACGTCGACTGAAATGGCTTACTGAATGGTCTTTTGCATGAATCTCTAGCTTCAAAATTAGCTTTTCTTTTCTCTTTCTCGAGCTCATCAGCTTTACAGGCTCGCTCAACAAGTACCACGGACTCTTTTATCTCTAGTATGCCAACTAACAGTTTAATGTCTTCATTCAGCCCATCTTCAAATCTCTTACACATAATAGCTTCAGATGAAACACACTGTCTAGCATATCTGCTGAGTCTAACAAATTTCTGCTCGTATTCTGTCACCGTCATCTGCCTCTATTTTAACTCAAGAAATTCTTTACGATTCTAATCAATAAACCTTTGGTTGATATATTTCTTACGAAACTCTGTCTGAAAGAATTCCCAGGTCATTCGCTCCTTTGAAACCACCGATACTGGTGTATTCCACCAGTGATATGCAGTGTCCCGTAGTAGAGATATAGCACATTTCAAACACTCATCAGGGGTGCAAGATAATTCATCAAATACTCGGATGGTATCATCAAGCCAGAACTCAGCTCTCTTAGCATCATCATCATCAGTGGCTCTGAATTCTTCGACTCCATGTTTTCTAATTTTATCAACAGGTGGCTTTGACAATCTCATCGGATCACTCAATGAAGGTATAATAGGCATTGTAGATGGATTAATCGGGGGTAGAGTTTGTTGTGTAGCCGGATTAGTCCGAATATACTATGCAAACCAATCATTCATCATTTGGTAGAATGCCTGTCTAGCCTCCCTCTCTAGATTACTCGAAGTAGATCGAGAATCTATCAGTACTATCCTTTGCACAGGAGCAGGCACTACACTCTCGACATCATCAGCTACGGCTCGATCGGGATCCATTACTATATGAAAACACATTTTCAGATGTTAGAAGTTATCACACTATCGCAGTATAAAATATGGCATGTATAGCTAAACTCTTACGCGCTACGTTAGTCCTAGAATTGGCTAAACCGTAGCTCTGATACCAATCAAATGTAACACCCCTAACCCGTATCCATTGTCGGACTAGGGTTAAGAGACATTACCGACTATAACACAACTCAAAACAAGCTTATATATATTTGTTTTTTTTTTAAATAACATAACACATACATTCAATAATAAAATTAACCATTACATAACATATCAAATTAACATAATTAAAATTCAAATCGAAAATAGTATTTGCATATTGAATCATCTAAACATAGTAAAACCGCACATTTTAACAATACAACCAAGACATATTAATCCATGTAAATTCAAACATATTTATATATATAACATTTTATACAACCATGCAAATAGACATCTACTAATTCAATTTTTATTTGATAATTAATCACCAATTTAACATATACTTAGTCAATTTGAATTCATTCCAAATCTATACTCATAACCTATAATAATTCATACATGCATAAATCACTGTATAAGTAACATTTTGTACATACATATGAATGAATTAATTATGTAAGGCCAAATACCTTTACAAATACCCACATGATTTCCATTTATAAATTTATTCATATTGAGCCAAATACACATATATAATTACATGATTTTCTTATCCAAATTTCTATTATTTCATATAACCAAAATTTCATCTAACATTTACCAATACCGATTCATAATCTAATCATAAAACTAAGTACATTTGCATTACAAATAGTCATCCGTTACAATTTCACAATTTGACCGAATATAAATATACATATATGTATATGCAAAGACACATTTGATCATATTTCATTTAATAAGTAAATCAAACTTCACACAATACATAACAAATATACCTTTACACATCACCTAATCAAATACAACATGTCCATAACATCACCACCTACCATAGCCAAAATATACAAGTACACATTCAATTCAAGTTCATATCTCCACTAATTCAATCCATCATGCAAAGTATAACTAATATGTATGTATCAATCACATTTCCTAATTCAGTAAAACTACTTATAAACGTCATATATACATACCTACCACGAACATACTCTATCATCAATATGCATAAGTATAATCTCATTCCCAACAACCATCACAAACCATCAGCAAAGAAAGAAAATCAATCAGAAGAGGATAAGCCATTTTCGCATGGCTATTAAGTGTATACAAAGGTACTCAATTCATATCCACCCTTTTACTATGCTATACATGCCATATATTTGTAATTAACATAGCCATAATACAAAAGTAAGCTGTCGATAGTGTGATAAATCTTGCTGACGATCCTCGAGCTCGGAACGTATATCTAAAATCTATAAAATAGAGGTAGACAGAAAAACACAAAGTAAGCTATTTGAGCTTAGTAAGTCATAAGCAAGTTAATAACAACCAACTTAACAAGATCAATTATACAAAATTATAACAAGCATTTTAAATAATCCACATACACAAATGCTTACTAAAGTTCAATATCAAATCACATTTAACTAAATTTGGTCGAATACATCAAATTAGAAACATATATATATATATTCACATGCTCAAACATTAGATTTTGTGCAATGAACTACACATTTAACTTACCTTGCTTTTCACAGCACAGTTTATATACATACCTGAGTTTTTTTAATTCAAATTACATATTGGCCTTCACTTACACATGCCTGTTGAACCATTCAGAATTAAAAAGGATACGCGGATAATTGGAAGCTCGTACAATGCCAACGTCCCAACGTGGTCTTACATGTAATCACCTAGTCAGAAATTAAAACCTAATTTTAACGACCCTAAGAATTCATTTAGCTGAGAATTAACCCAAAATTGATATGGCCTATCCGTGAACATCTTAACCCTGAACCGGTCTAGACTGTGAGGTTGGATGATAAGTAGTTATTGCTGACTCGATATTCTAGTGGACGTATTTGAAGATCATGTTAGGGTATCGACTAGTTGATTGATTAGAACCTTACATCAATAATTAATTAGATAAAACAATTGGATCTAGGCTAAAAGGAAATTGCGTAGTTAAACCAAGTAATTGGAAAAATCGATACATGAACCTAGAAGTAGATTTAGGTTTAGTTTAATTTATTTAGTTTAGTATTATAATCATCTTGATTCTTGATTAACACTACTAATTTGTGACTCGAGTAGATTAGTAATTATTTTTGGTAATTGGCTTAATAGTAGTTTTTCCTGAACTAGAATCCCTTGGGTACGATCTTCAGAATACTTACCAAATGTTTCGTTGTAAACAAACTATATTCCAACCTGATCCCTACACTTGCGGACACCGCTTCAAATCCATATCTTCAGTTGCAATATTCACACTCTGGATGTAAGTACGTCAAGAGGCAGTCACAAAACATAAACATGGACATCATCATAGACTACTTAACTGAAGGGAAATGAAAATGAGAATGGCAGTTAGGAACTGATTTTCCAATATCATTTTCACATATTAGACTACTCCTTACGACCAAGATAAGGTTATAGTTTATTTACAGTTGGATACATCCTATGCTAAACGTGTCTAACATCAATACTTTCGTAGCCACTATGATTTATTGTAACAACCTATTTTTTAGTGAAATCGAAATAGTGGTTTCGAGACCACAAATCTGATCCAAAAAATTATTTTTATTTAATTACATGGTCTGTAATATGTTAGAAATGTCATGTAAAAATTTCGATAAGAAAATTTTATTGATTAAATGTTTAAATACGAGAAGGACTAAATCGCATAAAATGCAAAATTTGAATTCTAGTAGCTATAAGGATTAAATAGATATGGAATTCAAAACTTGAGGTCCTTATATGGTAATTAGACCATTAAAGAAAAGTATGTAAATTTTTGGTGACTCATCCATGGAAATTTAGAAAAAAAGGACTAAAATGGAATTTGAAGAAAAGAAAATATCATCTTATTTTCTCATCTTCTTCAACCTAAAATACATGGAAGCCCTAGGAGAGAGAAAAGAAACTTTCATGGCTTAATTGGGTAAGTTTCCTTGCCCTGTTTTTAGTAATTTTGATATTTTTAAAACTGGGATAGCTTAATCTAACTATATGGGGGATTAATTTGAAATGTTATCAAGGTATGAAATTTGGGTCATGGATGAATATGCTGAAAATTAGAAATTTATGGTAGAAAATGAAAGGTTGTTGATAGATAAACAACTTTTACAAAGTGATTTTTGATGAAAACATGATTTAGGGACTAAAATGTAAAATTGAAGAAATTGAAGAAAAATTCTAATTTTTTATGAATAAATGTGCTGTAAATTTTGTAATGGGGTTTTGGTTAGGCTTGGAATAGGGAATAAATTGCACAAGTTTCATTTTTTGAGCCTAGGGACGAAATTGGAATTTATGGAAAAGTCAGGGGCAAAATGGTAATTTTTCCTAGGACGTAAATTGAGTCCAAATGAGTGTGAAATATGAGAAATTGATGATTAAAACTATTTATATAGATTGAAATAACACAAATTCGATGTTAGACCGAGGAAAAGAAAAGGTGTCGGATTAGTAGATTACTTACGTGAACAAGTATCGAGGTAAGTTCGTGTAACTTAATCGAGCATGTACTTATGTTTAATTGAATGTTGTGTTTGTATGGAATGTAACTTATATTGATGTACATTATTTGAATGCTATAATGAAAAACTTAATACATGCTTGAAATGGTGAAAAAGGGTTTAAGGCCTGATTAAATATTGATTTCCGCTGAATATATGTGCTTTCCCGAAATGGATGAGGTCCTGCATTTGTTGCTGACAGATTTAACTCGAATGAGTAATCCTATTGACCTCATTATAGAAAATATTTAACCCAGACGGGTAATTCTGATATAATACCTCTCGAGTATACGTTACAATTAGGGTTTAGCCTGGACTGGTAATCCTAATTAATCTCTTTTGAGCATACGTTATATAAAGGATTTATCCTGGATTGGTAATCCTGTTATACGATATGTGGCTCGAGAGTGGTTTCTATGATTAAGTGCCCTAATGGCTACTCTTGAAAAAGAATTAATGGGTTATTGAATCGTACACTGCGAGTGTACCACTTGAGTATCCATCAGAATTTCAATGATCCAACGTACATAAAACTCTTGAAATGGTATGAGAACTATGAGATGAAATGATAATGTCTTGAAATAATATTGCATGTTGAGCTAATCTATCCTTACTTGATTTATTATGAGATGAAATGATAATGTCTTGAAATAATAATGCATGATGAGCTCATCTATCCTTACTTGATGTATATGTAAAGTTTGTGACTAACATTTTTGATTGGATGCATGTGTTTAGGCAATTTTGTTAAAAGGATGGAAAACATGATATTATATGCTTAGATTTAATAAACAAGATTGGTAAATTTAGTTTCTATTATACGAACTTACTAAGCATGTAATCTTATTCCATCTTATTTTCCCCTGTTTTATAGTGTTCGGAAGCTCACGAAGGTTGGAGATCATTGGAGCATCGTCACACTATCAACTAGCTTATTTTGGTATATGTAGTAAAATCATTTTGGGATAATGGCATGTATAGGACAACTTGGCCTTTAGTAGCTTGATAATGATGTTTGTAATCTAGCCATTGGAATGGCTAGTAATGGTTGTTTTGATATACTTGTAATGTCATGCTATCATAGCTATATATATGTTTTGTAGTTGACCAAATCGTGTTTAACACATGGATTGAACCATGATTTACCATGTTGAATGACAAAAATTGCTTAATTTGAATGCTTGAAATGGTAGGAATGTGTTTGGTATGTTTTAGTGCAAGAAAATGGTAAATTTGGGTGACAAATAAGGCTAGGAAATGGCTTTATTTTGTCCATATGGGCAGGTACACGGACGTGTGTCTAGACCGTGTGTAACACACGGCTGGGTACATGGGCGTGTAGTTAGGCCGTGTGTCCCCTGCACCTTAATTTTGAGAAACAGAATGCTCAAAATTGAGCACACAGGCAACAACATTTACGTTTGTCTTATCCGTGAGTGCTACACGGCCTAAACACGGGCGTGTGTCTTGGCCGTGTGAAACTTGTACCTAATTTTGAAATGAATTAATTAACCACAGGACCTAGCATATGGGCGTGTGGCATGGCCGTGTGCACAAGCCAGAGAGTTACACGGGGTCGGACACGGCCTATAGCACGGGCGTGTGAGCCCTAACCTTAAAAAATTTTAAAATTTCACGAAAAATTCTTAGAGGTTCTAATTAAGTCCCGACTCGATTCTAATGCTCGTATTGGGCCTCGAGGGTCCATTTAAGGGACATTAAAAATGATTTTAGAATTTGAATAATAACTTGTATGAATTATTTGTAAATTTTTTTGAATGTTCCAATAATGCTCCATAACCTTATTCTAGAGACGGATACGGGTTAGGGGTGTTACATTTAGTGGTATCAGAGTTACGGTTTAGCCAATTCTCAGAATTAACGTAGCTAACACAGGTTTAGCTATACATGCCATTATATAAATTGTTATAGTGTGACGAATCTTGATCATTTTAAATGTGTTTGTCATATAGTAATGTCATCCAACCGAGCTAGAGCTGAATCCGAGGAAGCTAAGAGCAATACTTCAGCTTCAGTTCAAAAAGTTGCTTCTTCGTTTGGTAGTGAAAGGCCCGTGTCTGAGGGCCAAAGTGAGGAGTCAAAACAAGGCTTTTTTTCAAATGATGAATGAATGGTTTACACAGTATCTGAGAACAAACCTCGCTGTACAACGACCTCCCCCACCTACTCCTCAACTGGTTCCTGAGGTACCGCAGGGTGCTGAACCCGTTAGAACTGGTAAGCCCCCGGTAGATAAAATTTATAAATACAAGGCAGAAGAATTTAGAGCTACCGCAGATGATGATCCAGAAAGGGTTGAGTTTTGGCTAGAAAATACTATCCGAGTTTTTGATGAATTATCTTGTATGCTTGCTGAATATCTGAAATGTGTGATATCGTTACTGAAAGATACAGCTTATTACTGGTGGAATACCATAAGTTTGGTGGTACCGAGGGATAATGTTACATGGGAATTCTTCCAAGCTGAATTTAGGAAGAAGTATGTGAGTCAGAGATTTATGGATCAGAAAAAGGAAGAACTTTTAAAGCTGAAGCAGGGAAATATGACTGTGTCTGAATTGAACAAGAATTTATTAGGCTGAGTAAAAATGCCAAAGAATGGGTCCAGTCTGAGGTCGAGATGTGTAAACGCTTTGAAGAGGGTTTAAATTAAGACATCAAATTGTTGATCGAAATTCTTAAAATAAGGGAATTTATTGTACTGGCCAAACGAGCACATAAAGTTGAAGAATTGAGTAAAGAGAAGAAACAATCTGAAAGAGATGCTCAGATTTCTAGAAAAAGAACTATGAGTAAGTAACAATCATTTGCTTCTAAGAAATTAAAAAAGTATTATGACCGTGTTACCATCTCTACAGAATATTCTGGAAGAGAGAGGGGCTCTCAACATTCTAACCCGAGGTCTTCGTCTCCATCTGTGACCAGTGTGGGTAGTGTCAGTAATCCCAAACCGAAATGTAAACATTGTAACAAATTCCATCATGGGGAATGTCGGTCTTGAATTGGAGCTTGTTTTGGATGTGGTTCACTTGACCATTTTCTCAGAGATTGTCCATAAAGAGTTGAAAAAGAAATAGAACCAGCTCCAAAGCCTAGTAATCCTATTTCAAAGACAGACCACCCTGTCACCCCGGAAATGTTAGTGGTAGTCGAGGTGCTACCAGGGATATAGTAGTTAGATCTAAGGCACGAGCACCTGCAAGAACATATGCACGAACTTAGTGACTATTAAAAATTTACCTATTGAATTTATTGAATTAGTGGTTAAAGTTTCAAACCCCCTGGGCCAGTGTGTTATGGTGGATAAAATTTGTAAGAACTGTCCATTGATGGTAAAAGGTTACTTCTTTTCGGCTAACTTGATGATATTGCCATTCAATGAATTTGATGTGATTTTGGGAATAGATTGGTTAACCCAATATGATGCAGTGGTGAATTGTAAAAAAAAAATATGGTATTGAAATGTCACAATGGTGAATTACTTAGTCTTGAATCTGATAAACTGGATGGATTACCTAATGTAATTTCAACAATATCAGCATAGAAATATGTCAGAAAGGGGTTCGACGCTTATCTTGCATATGTGTTGGATACTAAAGTATCTGAGTTAAGGATCCAGACAGTGCTGGTTGTATGTGAATTTCCTAATGTATTCCCAGAGGAATTACCTAGTTTACCACCGGATAGAGAAGTGGAATTTATGTTTGTAAAGAAGAAAGATGGATCGTTAAGGCTGTGCATTGATTATAGACAGCTCAAAAAAATTAAATAAAGAACAAGTATCCATTGCCTCGTATTGATGACTTGTTTGACTAGTTAAAATGTGCCACTGTATTTTCAAAGATTAATCTCCATTCTAGTTACTATCAATTATGGGTAAAATATTCAAATATACTAAAGACAGCTTTTAGAACCAGGTACGGATATTATGAGTTTCTTGTGATGCCTTTCAGCTTGACAAATGCACTTGCAGTGTTTATGGATCTGATGATCAGAATTTTTAGCCCATATTTAGAAAGGTTTGTGGTGGTATTTATAGATGATATTTTGGTTTACTCCCGAGATGAAAATGAACATGCTGAGCATTTGAGAATAGTGTTGCAAACTCAACAAGAGAAACAATTGTATGCCATATTCAGTAAAAGTGAATTTTGGCTATGGGCAGTTAGTTTTCTTGGGCATATAGTATCTGCTGAAGGTATCAGGGTAGACCTGAATAAAATTTCAGACATTGTTAATTGGAAGCCATCAAGGAATGTGTCTGAAGTCTGAAGTTTTCTGGGACTAGCTGGTTATTATCGGGGGTTTGTAAAATTTTTTTCAATGATAGCTTCTCCGATGACCTATTTGTTACAGAAAGATGTAAAGTTTGAGTGGACTGACAAATGCTAGCGGAGTTTTGATAGATTAAAGGCTTTATTGACAAAAGCACCAGTGTTAGTTCAGCCTGAATCAGGTAAGGAATTCATAATTTATAGTGATGCGTCATTGAATGGTTTAGGCTGTGTTTTGATGCAAGAAGGTAAAGTAGTAGCCTATGCTTCAAGACAGCTAAAACCACATGAAAGGAACTACCCGACACATGATCTTGAATTAGCAGTTATAGTGTTTGCATTGAAAATCTGGCAGCATTACTTGTTTAGTGAAAAATGTCACATATTCACTGATCATAAAAGTTTGAAGTATTTGATGTCACAAAAATATTTGAATTTGAGACAGCGTAGATGGCTTGAATTACTGAAAGATAATGATCTTGTTATTGACTACCATCCGTGAAAAGCCGATGTAGAGGTAGATACTCTGAACAGAAAATCACTGTATACTTTGCGAGCAATGAACACTCGATTGTTATTATGTGATGATGGTTCAATCATAGCTGAGTTAAAATCTAGACCAATGTTTTTACAACAAATCTCTAAAGCTCAGAAAAATGATAGTATGTTGCAAGCAAAATGGATACAAAGTGAATCGACACACAATCAGATTTTTAGATCGGGACTGATGATTGTTTGTTATACAGAGACAGAGTATGTATACTGAAAAGTTTAGAACTAGTATAGAAGATTTTGAATAAAGCTCATAATGGTAACATGTCTATTCATCCTGGTAGTAATAAAATGTACAATGATCTAAAAAAGATGTACTGGTGGCCGGGAATGAAACGAGATATTTTTGAGTTTTTATCTAAATGTTTGATATGTCAGCAAGTAAAAGCTTAACATCAGTTGCCTGTTGGACTATTATAGGCAGTTACGATACCAGAATGGAAATGGGAAAAAATTACCGTGGACTTTGTATCGGGGTTACCCCATCTCCAAAGAAGAAAGATGCAATTTTGGTGATTGTTGATCGGTTGACAAAGTCCGCAAACTTTATTCCAGTACGTATGGATTTTTCCTTGGATAGATTGACTGAATTATATGTCTCTAAGATTGTTAGATTGCATGGAGTGCCTGTCTCCATTATTTTAGATAGAGATCCTCGGTTTATATCTCGATTCTTGAGCAAATTATAAGAAGCTCTGGGTACTCAGTTACACTTTAGCACTGCATTTCATCCCTAGATAGATGGTAAATATGAACGGGTGATACAGATCTTGGAAGATATGCTTCGATGTTGTATACTTGAGTTTGAAGGTAACTGGGAAAGGTATTTGCCTTTGGTTGAATTTGCTTATAATAACAGTTATTAATCTAGCATTAAAATGGCATTGTATGAAGCCTTGTATGGACACAAATATAGAACTCCATTGTATTGGACTGAACTCAGTGAGAAAAAGTTACACGGAGTTGACTTAGTCTGTGAAACCAAGGAAAAAGTGAAAGTAATTCGAGATAGTTTGAAAGCAGCCTCTGATCGTCAAAGGTCTTATGCTAATCTGAAAAGAAAAGAGATAGAATTTTAGGTAGGTGACAAGGTATTCTTGAAAGTATCGCCTTGGAAGAAAGCTTTCTGGTTTGGTCATAAAGGAAAACTGAGTCCACGGTTCATTGGACCATATGAGATTATAGAAATAATTGGACCGATTGTATATCGGTTAGCTTTACCACCAGAACTTGATTGGATTCATAATGCCTTTCATGTGTCTATGTTACGATGGTACCGATCTGATCCTTTACATGTTTTTTCTCCGAAAAAGGTAGAGATTCAACCTGATATGACATATAGTGAAGAACCGATCAAAATCTTAGCTTGGGAAAATAAAGAGTTAAGAAATAAAAGGTAGCACTAGGAAAAGTTCTTTGGCAATGACATGGTATAGAAGAGGCTACCTGGGTACCGGAGAACACTACGAGGAAGCAATACTCGAGTCTTTTTACTTGCAAGATTTTCGAGGACGAAAATCCTTAAGGGGGAGAGTTGTAACAGCCCATTTTCAGTAAAATCAGAATAATGGTTTTGGGGCCACAAATTCGATTCAAAAACAAAATTTATTTTTATTTTATTACATAGTCCGTAATATGTTAGAAATGTAATGTGAAAATCCTGATAAGAAAATTTTATTGATTAGGTGTTTAATTACGAGAAGAACTAAATCGCATAAAATGCAAAAGTTGAATTCTAGTATCTATAAGGATTAAATAGCTATGGAATTCAAAACTTGAGGTCTTTATATCGTAATTAGACCATTAAAGAAAAGTATGTAGATTTTTGGTGACTCATCCATGGAAATTTAGAAAAAAAAAGGCAAGGACTAAATTGGAATTTGAAAAACATTTAATTAATTAAAAGATGAAAAGAAAATATCATCTTATTTTCTCATATTTTTCAACCTAAAATACATGGAAACCCTAGGAGAGAGAGAAGAAACTTTCATGGCTTAATTGGGTAAGTTTCCTTGCCCTGTTTTTGATATTTTTAAAACTGGGATAGCTTAATCTATCTATATGGGGGATTAATTTGAAATGTTATCAAGGTATGAAATTTGGGTCATGGATGAATATGCTGAAAATTAGAAATTTATGGTAGAAAATGAAAGGTTGTTGATAGATAAACAACTTTTACAAAGTGATTTTTGATGAAAACATGATTTAGGGACTAAAATGTAAAATTAAAGAAATTGAAGAAAAATTCTAATTTTTTATGAATAAATGTGCTGTAAATTTTGTAATGGGGTTTTGGTTAGGCTTGGAATAGGGAATAAATTGCACAAGTTTCATTTTTTGAGCCTAGGGATGAAATTGGAATTTATGGAAAAGTCAGAGGCAAAATGGTAATTTTTCCTAGGACGTAAATTGAATCCAAATGAGTATGAAATATGATAAATTGATGATTGAAGCTATTTATATAGATCTAGAAAAAAGAAATTTGAGGTTAGACCGAGGAAAAGAAAAGGTTTCGGATTAGTAGATTATTTACGCAAACAAGTGTCGAGGTAAGTTTGTGTAACTTAATCGAACATGTAAATATGTTTAATTGAATGTTGTGTTTGTATGCAATGTAACTTATATTGATGTACATTGTTTGAATGCTATAATGAAAAATTTAATACATGCTTGAAATGGTGAAAAAGGGGTTAAGTCCCGATTGAATATTGAATTCCGATGAATATATGTGCTTTCTCGAAATGGATGAGGTCCTGCATTTGTTGCTGATGGATTTAGCTCGAACGAGTAATCCTATTAACCTCATTATAGAAAGGATTTAACCTGGATGGGTAATTCTGATATAATATCTCTTGAGTACACGTTACGATTAGGATTTAGCCTGAACTTGTAATTCTAATTGAGCTCTTCTAAGCATGCGTTATATAAAGTATTTAGCCTGGACTGGTAATCCTGTTATACGATATGTGGCTCGAGAGTGTTTTCCTTAATTAAGTGCCCTAATGGGTACTCTTGAAAAAGAATTGATGATTGTTGAATCGTACACCTCGAGTGTACCACTTGAGTATCCATCAAAATTTCAATGATTCAACGGACATAAAACTCTTGACATGGTATGAGAATTATGAGATGAAATGATAATGTCTTGAAATAATATTGCATGATGAGCTCATCTAATCTTATTTGATGTATATGTAAAGTTTGTGACTAACATGTTTGATTGGATGCATGTGTTTATGCAATTTTGTCAAATGGATGGAAAACATGATATTGTATGCTTAGACTTAATAAACAGGATTGGTAAGTTTAGTTTCTGTTTTATGAACTTACTAAGCATGTAATGCATACTCCGTCTTACTTTCCCCTATTTTATAGTGCTCAGAAGCTCGCGAAGGTTAGAGATTATTGGAGCATCGTCACAGTATCAACTAGCTTATTTTGGAATATGTAGTAAAATTGTTTTGGTATAATGGCATGTATAGGACAACTTGACCCTTAATGGCTTGATAATAATGTTTGTAATCTAGCCATTGGAATGGCTAGTAATGGTTGTTTTGATATACTTGTAATGTCATGCTGTGGTAGCTATATATATGTTGAGTAGTTGATCAAATCATGTTTAACACGTGGATTGAACCAAGGTAAGATAATAAACATGTATGCAAGCAATAATATGCCATGTTGAATGATGGAAATTGCTTAATTTGAATGCTTGAAATGGTAGGAATGTGTTTGGTATGTTTTAGTGCAGGAAAATGGTAAATTTGGGTGACAAATGAGGCTAGGAAATGTCTTTATTTTTTCCACACGGGCAGGCACACGGGCGTGTGTCTAGACCGTGTCTGACACATGGCCAGGTACATGGGCATATAGTTAGGTCGTGTGTCCCCTACACCTTAATTTTGAGAAACAGAATGCTCAGAATTGAGCATATGGGTAAAGACACGGGCGTGTGTCTCAGCCGTGAGTGCTACACGGCCTAGAACATGGGCGTGTGTCTTGGTCATGTGAAACCTACACCTAATTTCGAAATGAATTAATTAACCACACGGCCTAGCACATGGTCATGTGGCAGTGTGCACAAGTCAGAGAGTTACACAGGGTCGGACACAGCCTGCAGCACGGGCCTGTCCTAGGGTCACATGGGCGTGTCCCCTGGACCACACGGGCGTCTGAGCCCTGCACCTTTGAAAATTTTTGAAATTTGACGAAAAATTATTAGAGGTTCCGATTAAGTGTCGACTCAATTCTAATACTCATATTGGGCCTCGAGGGTCCATTTAAGGGATGTTACGGATGATTTTGGAATTTGAATCGTAACTTGCATGAATTATCTGTAAATGTAACACCCCTTACTCGAGTCCGACACTGGGATCGAATACGAGGCATTACCGTACTTAACCTTGCTTGAACATGTAATATCAGGCCATAAAATTTCGTTCCAATTTAAAACTTTTCCTTCTTAATCATAACATACATATCATGGGCCTACGAGGCCTTAAACATACATCCAAAAGGTTTCAGAGTTCAACTGGAAAATTTTACATACTTTGAAAATTTTTGCCTAAACAGGGGTCACACGCCCGTGTGTGAAAACTAGGGGTATTCTGTTTATGACATCAGCAAACCCTTAAGAAGCACACGGCCTAGGCACATGCCTGTGTGCTAGCTCGTATTACGATTTGAGTTATCATAATTAAAATGCAGGGGACACACAGCCTAATAACACACCCATGGGTTAACTGTGTGTCACACACAACCTAGACACAAGCCTGTGTGTCTACCCATGTGGACACTTAGAGGCTATTTTCCAAGCCTTTTTGCCACCCTAAAACATAAACTCATTTATTTCATCACAAGTAGCACATAACATAGCAATATTAAACCATTAAGAATCCTTAAATAATCATTCATTCCACCTATATTTTAGTCAATTACTTGCATGGACATTCATTTCATTAAACTCATCAATGTTATAATATAAACTTAACAATATTGGCCAATTCACCATGGCCCTTTAGAAAATGAGTGTAAAACATTAATAGCCAACCCTTTGGCCTTCAAATATGACATGACACAAAATGATTAAGTCCCTACACATGCCATACTCAAAATGAATTAAATTTACTATACCAAAAGGACAGTTGATAGAGTGATCCGAATTCCGGCGTTCTATGATCCCCGAGCTAACTTAGTGAAACTACAAGGAAAGAGGAAAAAGAGAAGGGTAAGCATATAGCATAGTAAGTTTGCATGAAATTCTAAAACAACAATAGTGCTTTCATTAAATCCATCCATGTATTGGAACAATAGCGACATAAGTCTCAAATGCTTAAACATACTCATCCATACTTACTCATACTTATTCTTACCCATCTCATGTTACATTATGTGGTCATAACTTGTATTTTCTCATGGTACCTGCATCACTTATCACATAACTTAGCACATATACTATCATGAGCATAAACTCAAATCTTTATCATTCATAACATGAATGAAACTCAAGGTCATCCATAAATAGTTTTGGCTTTATACCATTTTAGATACTTAGCTCTTTTGCCTATGAACTAATCAGATTATGTTACAAAATTCAAACTCATCATGCATAAATCTCGATACCAACACCATATCCCAGATATGATCTTACATGGGATCACCCTTTGATTCCAATGCCATATCTCGGATATGGTTTTACACGAGATCTCATAGCTCAATGTCGAAACCATGTCCCAGACCTAGTCTTATACTATATCATACACAGATGTCGATGCCATGTCCCAAACATGGTCTTATACGAAATCATCCTTTGGTACTGAGGCCATATCCCTAACATGGTCTTACACAGGACCTTCTTTATTCAATGCTATGACATGAGTATCCTCATTATTTCGAATCTTTATCCGAGATTTCACTTAGCTTATTTTCACAATTTCCTCATCGAGGCCATATCACTCGATTTTCATAGCAATAACATACATTATCATAATATTAAGTAGTTTCAATTATCAAAGCATTATGAACTTTAAATTCATACAAACTTACCCCGATTCTCAAAATGTGTATCGATGCTCGATTTAGTCCTCGATTTTGCTCTTGCCACGATTTTGGTCCAGGCTTCATGTTTCTTGATCTATAATAATAATTTCACTTGTTAAATACACACATTGACTAAATCGACTTGTAATTCATGTTTTGGCAAAATTACGATTTTGCCCATAAACTTTTCATAATTAGACTTTTTCCCCTAGGCTCGTAAAATGATTTTCATTTAAATTTATTGCATTTCAAGCCTAGCCGAATCATATTCTCAACTATAACAACATTCAATTTTCACTATTTCCCTCATGTATGACCATTTCTACAACTTTTACAATTTAGTCCTCTGATGCATTTTTCATGAAAATCACTTAGAAAAATATGTTTATCATACATAAAACTTTCATTTTCTTCCATAAAACATCAAAATACATGCATGTCATACATGGGTAAATTTTTGAACATAAAACCTAGCTCAAAATATAGCTAGAAATAGCTAAACCGAGCTACGAGGGTCTCAAAAATACGAAAAACATTAAAAACGGAGCTAGGATGTAGTTACTATCAAGCTTAGAAGTTGAAGAAACCCTAGCTATGTCTTCCTTGTGATTTTCGACCAAGGGGAAGAAGATGGACAAGATTTTGGCTTGTTTTTCCCTTTTAATTCTTTTATTTACCAAATGACAAAATGCCCTTAATGATCATTTCTTAAGATTTTTCCTTCCCATGTCCATTTTTGTCCATCATCAAATAAAATGGTCTAATTGTTAAATAAGGACCTCTAGAAATTTTTATAATTCTATTTCATACTTAAATCTTCTAGAATCTCATATTTTCTAATCTTTGCAATTTAGTCCTAATGGGCAATTTAATCACTAATTAATAAAATTTCTTCATGAGATTTTTACACAATCATGAAATCACCTCATAAGCCTCATAGAAATCATAAAACTCATGTTTCTACTTCGGATTTGTGGTCTCGTACCACTATTCTGACTAGACCCTAAGTCGGGCTGTTATAATTCTCCCCTATTAGGGATTTTCGTCCTCGAAAATCTTACCAGTGAAAAGGTTTGGGTAGTGGTTCCTCACAGCCTCCTTGGGCTCCCATGTAGCCTATTCTACCCCATGTCTTTGCCACAATACTTGAAACACCCCAAACCCGGCCCACAAGCCCTGACCGGATCTGGTATGCTTCTAAAGAAAAACTTTTCAAATTCTATTTGGGCTTTGCCAAAAACTTATGTGATTTTGAAAACAGTTGATTTGGGTTGGGCTTAAATTTAAAAAAAATTTGTGTTGTTTAGATGTTAATACATTCAACCCTAATATTTAAGAGAAATTTACTTTTAACTTTAATTGGATAATAATCATATCATACTAAGTAATTTGAAAGCATGCATAAACAATTTAACACTTTGGCCTTATTACATCAAATAAAAACCCATAGTAATTTAAAACTTAAATATAAATAAAAATAAGACAATCTTTGAGCTTTGCATGGCCTCCACTGAGCTCTTGCCAACCCGGTCCATTATTGTGTGTCACCTGAAAAATAGTCCCACAAGGGGTGAGTCAAACAGACTTAATGTGTACAATCAACACTAAGTCTCAAACAAATTTAAGCATGTCACATCATACATATTCACATAGCATTTATATAGAATGATGCAATTCCCGAACTCAAGCCTATATAACCATCTGCTACACATCACCCGTACCAACCATCACACCGTGGGGACTACTAAGTCAACCCTCCATCCGCTACACACCATCGAAGGCAGTCGCTGCAGTCGATGTGCTCATCGCCCTTATAATTTCATGGCATAGCCACCATATATATATTCGTGACATAAGTCACCACATTCATATATTGTGACATAAGTCACCACATTCGGATATTGTGACATAAGTCACCACATTCACATATTAGGGTATAAAACCACCAATTCACTTCCCCTTTACATATCACCCATATGCCCCATGTCATGCAAAACATGCAAAAACTATGCCTTATGCTTTACTCACATTCTTATAGTTGCACTTATGTGCCATAATAGATCGTATTATATTCCTAGTAGGAGTAAAAAAATGTACCTGAGTACTTTGTACCATCGCATGGTAACTTAGCCACATTCACATTATTATAACATATATATTAAATATTGCCTTACATCTATTAAGAGATAGTGTGGAGTACACACCTGATTTACTTAGCAAATTCACTCCAAATCCGAAAATCCAATCTCTCGCTTTAGATCTTTCTTGCCTATATTCGCCAACCCCAATCTTATTAGTAAAAAGCCATTCGGCTATAAAACCAAATCCTAATAGGATTATTATAATTAAATTCTTAGCTTGGTGCTGATTTCACTACTAATCAGATCCGAAAAACTTTATGTTATTCCTTCCTTCAATCGGCCAATGCTAGATCATTCGACTTGGTTAGTTTTTGGCTTTTAAGTAAATAAGAACTAGATCTTAAATCACTAATAGACCTTGGCCGAATGTACCTATGTGCTTACCTTGTGATTTGAAATCCTGAAAACTTGTCACTTGTCTTGAGGAGATGTCGAAATACCTATAGGCATTGGTTAGATTTAATTCTAACTTTAAGTCACATAAAAGTGGCCTATGGCCGAATACATGCCTTACCTTAAATCTTTAAAATCCCAAAATATCCTTCCTTGAAGTCAACAACACCTAAATCCCGAAACTTCCTTCAAGTAGTTGGCCATAGACATTAAGGGGATTAGTACCTTGATTTCGGCTAAAAGAAAAATTGAAAATCAAATAGCGGTTGATCTTACCTTTACTGCTATAGTCGACAGCACCTATGCCTGACACCACAGAAGGTTTCGGCTTTTGAGGCTTATTGAGAAATCAGTTTCAACAAGATAGGAAGAGAAAAGTATAGGACTAAGGGAGATTCAGCAAGACTAAAGGATTCTATTTCTGGCTTTCAAAAGGGTAAGTATGGAGTTGAGGTGATAAGAAAACAAAGGAGAATGGGAGAGGAAGTGAGAAGAAATTTAGCAATGGTGAGTGATGATGGAGTTTCAGTTTTAGCAAAATAGATGAGAAAAGAAAGGATTCTCTTCTCTCCCAATTTCGAAAAAAGATGAACACTAAAATTTGGCACTTAACTCCTCTATATGACAGAAATCAACCACCACCAAGAGCCCCACATTCGGCCACTACCTCTTCTCAAATCCTATCCCTTTTCTTACTCTTATTTTTTTCTCTTTTATCCCTTAAAAATAATCTAAAATAGATCACCCATTTATCCACCACTTAGCCGAAATTTAAAAGGAAAAACAAGCTTAATCCTCACCCATTTGAGAGTCCAATTGCCGTCCAACACTCCCCCTCTCTCTTGACGCCAACATGCAAAAATAAAGTCACACTTTATGCTGCCAACATGATTCGAACCTCCTCCCTTCTCCCTTGCCTAAGGCGTCACATACCAAGGCCCTAAGTGGCGCCTCCAAGCCACTCTACCAAGCCCAATTTCATGTCCAAAAACTCCTACAATTTTCCTTAAGGCCTCCTCAGCCTAGCTTCCCCTTTTTAGGTTTAAAAATCTAATATTTCCTAATACACTCTCTTATTTTCTAAAGTTCCAAAATTCATACAACACATTCTTAACACTTAAGGCATGCTATTTCATATTATTTAACAAAAATGCATAAGCCATAATCTAGGATATTACAATACTTTCACAAGGGCTATACTTTTATTTCTTAACTGGTTGACTTCTCGGGCTAGAATCTTTACCGATTCTTCACCATATGTCATATCAGGTTAAATCTCAACCTCTATCGGCATAATTACATGTGAAGGGTCTGATTGGTACTGACGCAACGTAGATACGTGAAACACATCATGATTCTTCTCTAACTCAGATGAAAAAGCCAACCGATAGGCTACCGGCCTAATCCTCTCAATAATTTCATATGGTCCGATAAAACGCAAGCTCAATTTGCCTTTTTGGTCAAATCTAAGAATTTTCTTCCATGGTGACACTTTCAAGAATACTCTATCACTGACTTGATACTCAATCTCTTTCCTTTTCAAATTCGAGTAGGATTTTTGTTTGTCAGAAGCAGCCTTTAAACAATCTCGAATCACTTTTACCTTCTCTTCGGTTTCTCTAACCAAATCAACCCTGTGGATCTGATTTTCCTTAAGTTTAGTCCAATATAAAGGTGTTCGGCACTTACACCTATACAAAGCCTCATAAGGGGCCATTTTCAAGCTTGACTAATAACTGTTATTGTAGGCGAATTCTATCAACGGCCAGCTGCCCTGAAACTCAAGAACACAACATCTGAGCATATCTTCGAGAACTTGTATCAACCTCTCCAACTGGTCGTCGGTTTAGGGGTGAAAAGCTGTACTAAAATTCAACTTTGTGCCCAAGGCCTCTTGCAACTTTTTCCAAAATCTGGATGTAAATCTCGAATCTCTATCTGATATAATAGATAAAGGCACTCCATGAAGTCTCACAATCTCTGAGATATACAAGTTTGCCAAATTATCCAGTGAATAATCGACACGTATGGGTATGAAATGGGCTAACTTCGTAAGTCTATCAACTACGACCCACACAGCATATTTCTTGCTCGGTGTCAACGGCAACCCTGTTACAAAGTCCATGGTAATTCGGTCCCACTTCCACTCGGGCACCATAATAGGTTGAAGCAAACCGGAGGGTACTTGTGTTCGGCCTTTACTTGCTGACAAATCAAGCATCTTGAAACAAACTCAGAAATATCTTTCTTCATACTTGGCCACCAATACCATTTCTTCAAATGACTATACATCTTGGTGCTTACCGGATGTACAGATAGGCATCCATTATGTGCCTCATGCAAAACTTTACGAATGAGCTCATTATTTCTTGGTACACAGACTCTGTCTCTGAACATCAAACACCCATCTGAATTAACCCAAAAATCAAACTCAATACCCGACTCGTATTGAACTCTTTTGGCTTGGAACTCATTGTCATCTTTCTGTGCCTCATAAATCTCATGGAGGAACATTGATCTAGCCCTCAACTCAGCTAGAATAGAACCATCATTAGACAAACTCACCCATGTATTCATATCCCTCAAGGAAAATAAGGATTTCCTACTCAAGGCATCGGGGACTACATTCGCCTTTCCCGGGTGGTAGTCAATGACTAACTCAAAATCTTTATCAACTCTAACCATCTTCGCTGCCTTAAATTCAATTCCTTCTGAGCCATCAAGTACTTTAAACTTTTGTGATCGGTGAATATCCGACATCTTTCACCATACAAATAGTGTCTCCAAATCTTCAATGCAAAAACAATAGCAGCCAGCTCTAAATCATGTGTCGGATAGCTCTTCTTTTATGGCTTTAACTGCCTAGAAGCATACACTATCACCTTACCTTCTTGCATAAGTACACAGCCTAGTCCATTTAAGAATGCATTGCTGTTGTAACATCCCAAACCCGGCTTAAAAGTTAGGCCCGATTCTGGTGTGTCACATTGAATTTTTTTTTTAAATGTTATGGTAACGTGATAACCAAAAACAATTATTGTAACATAGTGTTTTGAAAATAGTAATCATTTTGGAGAAACCGCGATTTACTTCTAACAGATATAAATTAAAATAAAACCAAACCTAAAATTTAAAGTCCAAAAATTTTAAGAAGCCTTATTACAAACCAAGCCAAAAGAAAGTACTTATGAATAACTTAATAGAAAACAGAAGCAGTTGTGTGGCCATCTCCGAGTCCCTCGTAGCACTGATCCTCCTAATGCCAGGGATTACCTACACTGTTAAAAAATGGTTGAGTTTGCGAAAACTCAGTGTGTAATCCCCTCCTAACTAAAAAGTTTGTAAAACAGACAAAATTCATAACCAGTCTAGGCTGGAGCCCAATACAGTAATAGAATAATGTGTGTGGGTCTACGCCTAGTGCAATTTCACTTGGGCCTCAGCCCTTATCAGAATCAATTGGGCCTAGCCCATTCTCCATATCAGTAGCAATTGGGCCTAGCCCAATCAGAATTAATTCCATATGCACAATGTGTGATGCATGCTAACCCATCCCATCCAACCCTGCACTTGCCTTCGTCCAACCCTGCACTACCTGCGAGGAATAAATCACCCACGCCATCCCTACACTCCCAATGTTAGCACCGGTTGCGGTACTAACCAAAATAGTAGCAAAACTGCCAGTAAACAAAATGGCCAAGAGCCATAAACAGAATGGTTATAACCCATTATCAGGATAGCACAGAGCCATAATCAGGATGGCACAAGGCTATCGGTAACTGTAATAAGTTTGGCACATAGCCATCAGCAACGGTAATATAATCAGCACACAGCCACGGGTAATTATGATCGACACAGAGTCATCAATATATAAGTTAGGCACATAGTCACGGTAAATATGATTGGCACAAAGCCATAATCAAGCTGGAACAGAGCCATATTTAGGTTGGCATAGAGCCACAATTAGATTAACTGGCTTAAAGCCATCCGTCGGTCCACAATCATCTTATGCGACCCGTGCGACCTTAATAGATCAATACTGGATCCACAATCGTCTCATGCGACCCGTTCGACCCTATCAGAACTTTCTCCGTATCAATGTCCCAACCCCATGCAATATGTTGTGTATGTCACGCTTAATCATTACACGTGTATGCAAAATGGCCATGCTCAGTAGCAATCATTTAAACATATATTAAAAGCATATCAGTCACACAACCACAATCAAATCAGTTAAAACACAATCATACGATCACAGTCAAATCGGTAAAATTCCTAGTCTAAGTCAGTCATTTACCCACAAGGGCAAAATAATCATTTTACCCTATAATGGTATTTCGATAATTTTGCAAACTGGGGGTATTTAGGTAATTTTGCAAACTGGGGGTATTTTGATAATTTTTACAAATCAAGGGTATTTCAACAATTTTACAAATCGAGGGTATTTCGATAATTTTGTAAATCGAGGGTATTTTAATAGTTTTGCAAATTGAGGGTATTTTGATAATTTTCACAAATCGGGGTCTCAGCAACCCAACAGAAGGTCCACCGTCGCCTCGAGCGACTAAGTGACCTAAACAATCACAACGGTGTAAATGGGCCTAAGGCCCATTACTCGACCTAAGTGGACCCACACACTCGTGTGGCCCGTTTAGCCCAGAAACAGCCACAGTAATGTAAACGTCACAGTCCAAACAACACTTACCATATCACATACATTTTATCTGTATGGCACCCCAAACCCATTGGGCCCATAGAGCCCATTTTAGCCCAATGAGACCCAGAACAACTGAAGACCACGAAAGCGCTCGTGGTGGCCTCTACAGACTAACGCCCATGTTCGTGGGCTCAGTTCACCACAAGTACGATCGCACGCTCATGTGGCATCCTACGCCATATTTTTAGCTTTTTGGCATTTTGCCGATCCACAGTCATAGCAGTGTAAACAACATATACCTTCGGCTTTCTAGCCTATTATCAAACATAGCATATAGTTACACACTCTATCGGCTTTCTTGCCGACTATCGAAATACAGGGTAGTGTTACACACCTTAATAGAATACTAGATGGCTTAACTCTTTTAGGTTACTGGCTAGCGTTGACCCCCTTGTCCCTTATTGAAAACCTACATTATAAGCAGATTCAATTAATAGAATAGATTAACTGAGTGGATTACACCCACTTGTGATGATTATAGAACAACAGAACCCCAAAGTAAGGAAGGATAGCATTCGGCCTTACCTTGGGTTCCTCGACTAAGTACTTACCTACAATTTAAAAATGAGCGAGAGGTTCCAACCACTTCAAACTTTAGATATTTCCTCCACTCTCAAAGGGTTCTAAAACTTGATAACACAGCACCTAACAGAGAGGAAGAAGAATCAGCAACAAGATAGAGAAGGGTAAGATACATTCGGCTTTTAAGTAGTACAAGAGTAGAGTACTTCGAAAATGGTTAAAGAAAATAAGAATGAGTCCAATCCTCTTACTGCTTGCCAAAGATCAATTGTTAATGCAAAGACTGATTAAATAGACGCAAAGGAGAAAAATTCAGTAGAAGGTGTAAACAAGGAATGAAATCGAGTAGCAAAGGGTTTTATTCGGCCAAATCCTGGAAGGGAGGAAAAGAAATATTTGAGAAAGACGAGAGGGTTGTATTCGGCCTTAGAAAGAAAGGGAATGAAACAAAGTACACGGAGAGGAAGAAGAATCAACAATCAGCTAAGTCAATTGCTTGAGTGAAGGATTAAGAGTATTCGACCGCCAATGGTGAAAAGTAAAAAGAGAGATGTCGAAAAAGGAGAAAAGTGAAAAGATTCGGCAGGTTGGGTAGAGAAAACTCAGTCACAAGAAAAAGTAAAACAATCCCACAAAGTACTTGAGTGGTACCCTCCCTAATTTGGCTAGAAAAATAGAGGGGAAGAAATAAACGCAATACACTAAAACAAGTGCTAAATTTGGCCTTTGAGAGGAAAGGAAAAGGAAACAAAACCCGAAAGTGAAAAGAAGAAAATTCGGCAATGCCTACTTTTCAGAAAAGAAAAACAAAGTGACCAAAAGCCGAAAAATGCACAAAATCAAACTCTCAATTCCCTAAACAAATTCAGTTACCCATTCCCCAACAACTTCTCATCCTATAGTTCCCTCCTAATAGCTCTCCTTGATTCACTCCCCCAAACCATTCAACCTTCAATTCAAATTTCCTTGAAACACACATGACCGAGTCATCCACAGAGTCTCAGTCCAACTCCATCTCCTTTCATGGACATCAATAAAAATAATCTCTATTTGCACAAGTAAGGATTCGAACCTCAGACCACTAGCTCACTTGTAACGCCACTTCCACTAGACCACATGCTCCCTTGTGTTATAAAATATCCAAAAAAATATTCTTAAAACCCATCCACTAACATCAAGGCTCCTTTAAGAGAAAAACATAAATTTTTCCTAAATCCCAGGTTTGAACCCAGGACTTCTCTAACACTCCCAACTCTTCCTAAATCACTTAGCCACTAAAGCAAACAAGAAATTTGTGATATTTCTTACACACATAAACTTTTATGTGCAGTCTCTTAACAGCTCTCATGTACAAGGCCCAACACTTCGAGGCCCAAAAATTTGAGGCGTTATAGCTATAGATCACAAATTCTTTTCTCGATTAACATTGTACTAGAACTGGAGCCTCTGTCAACATTGCCTTTAATTTCTCAAAACTCTGTTGGCACTTTTCTATCCACTCAAACTTCACATCTTTTTGTAATAATCTCATCATCGGTGTAGTTATCATGGAAAATCCTTGACGAACAGTCAGTAATAGCCAGCTAGGCCCAAGAAACTTCTAACCTCAAATATATTTTTCGACAGTTTCCAATCAACAATGGCCGAAATTTTACTTGGGTCGACTCTGACTCCATCTCCCGAGACAATGTGTCCTAGAAATCCAACTTTCTTGAGCCAAAATTCAATTTTACTAAATTTGGCATACAACTGATTATCTCGTAAAATCTGTAAAACGGTCCTCAAGTGCTTAGCATGATCATGCTCATCACGAGAATATATTAGTATGCCATCAATAAAGAAAACCACAAACTTATCCAAATATGGCCAAAAAATGCAGTTCATTAAATCTATAAACATCGCAAGGGCATTTGTTAAACCAAAAGGCATGACTAAAAATTCATAGTGCCCATACCTCGTTGGAAAAGCTGTCTTTGGCACATCTGAATCTTTTACTCTCAACTGGTAATAACTGGACCTCAAGTCTATCTTGGAAAACACAGTGGCTCCCTTCAATTGATCAAATAAATCATTGATCCTTGGCAGTGGGTACTTATTCTTCACAGTAACCTTATTAAGCTGTCGGTAATCTATACATAATCTCATGGAACCGTCTTTCTTTTTCACAAATAGCATTGGAGCACCCGATGGAGAATAATTTGGTCTTGCAAAACCTTTGTCCGTCAGCTCTTCCAACTGTGCTTTCAATTCCTTCAACTCAGTTGGAGCCATTCTGTATGGAGCAATTAATATAGGTGTCGTACTAGGAGCTAATTTGATGCTAAATTCAACCTCTCTAACTGGAGGCAACCCTGGTAATTCTTCTAGGAATACTTCTGGGTACTCGCATACTATCGGCACTGACTCAATCTTTAACTCAGCTTCTTTGGCATTCATCACAAAAGCAGGATACGCCTTATACCCTTTTCTTACATACCTCTGGGCTGACATGTGAGAGATCACTACCGGAGACCTATCTTGTTCATCTGATTCAACATGAAGAGTGTTCCCATTTTCACATCTCAATTTAATATGATTCTTTCCACAATTTACTGTCACAAAATGAATGGTTAACCAGTCCACTCCAAGAATTATATCGAATTCATCAAATGGCATTTGCATGAGATTTGCCTTAAAACAATGACCTCTAATCATCAATGGAAATCTTTACATACCTTATCAACTAGCATACTTTTGCCTAAAGGATTAGACACCTTTATCACAAATTCTGTAGACTCTACGGGCATACTCATTCTAGATACTAATTTCATACAAATATATGTATGGGTAGAACCCAAATCTATTAAAGTAATAACTTTAGTATCATGGAGAGAAAATGTACCCGTAATCACATCAGGAGATGATGCCTCTTTGTGAGCGCGAATGGCATAAGTCCTCGTTGGCGCTCTACCTTCAGATCTTATAGCCTGCTCTCTGGGCGTATTCTTACTACTTGTTCCACTTCCCATGTTTCTCTATGGTCTTCCTCTAGCAGTGCCTCCTGGTCTTGCATCTTGAGGCTTCTCTTTCTCATCCACCTTAGGGCAATTTCTAATAAAATGATCTAGAGACCCACACTTGAAACAGGCATTTTCATTTGCTCGAAATTCGCCGGTATGACGCTTGCCACACTGTGGGCACTCTGGTCTACTCGGCTGGGCATTGCCAACACTAGCAACTGATGTAGTCTAGGCTTTAGACCCTGATTAATACTTGCTCTTACTTTTGTTTGAAAACCCGATTGAAGTAGTTGATCGGGTAGAAAAATCTCTCGACTTCTTGGATGAGGACTGAAATGACTTACTCAATTGTCTCTTTCTTGAGTCACGAGACTCCATCTCAACTTTTCTTTTCTCTTTCACTAATTCCTCGTCCTTACAAGCCTGGTCCACTAACACAACAAATTCCTTTAGCTCGAGGACACCAACAAACAATTTAATGTCTTCATTTAGCCCGTCCTCAAACCTTTTACACATGATAGCCTTAGTAGATACACACTCTCAAATGTATTTGCTGAGCCTTACAAACTCACGCTCGTACTTAGTTACTGTCATTCTACCTTATTTCAATTCCAACAATTCCTTTCTTTTCTGATCGATAAACCTCTGACTAATGTACTTCTTCCGGAACTCTTCTTGGAAAATCTCCTATGTAATCCTTTCCCTTGGTACCACCGACACAAGGGTGTTCTACCATTGATAAGCAGAATCTCTCAGAAGGGAGACTACACATTTCATGCATTCTTTAGGTGTGCACGGTAACTCATCAAATACCCTGATGGTATTTTCAAGCCAAAATTCGGCCCTTTTTGGATCATCATCTTTACTAGCCCGAAATTTCTCGGCTCTTTGTTTTCAGATTCTATCAACCGGAGGCTTTTCTCTGCTTACTATTTCTACCACTTGAGAGCTACAGGGGTAGGTTGAGGAATAGGCGAGGGTGGAGGAGGTTGAGCATTAGGATTTACTCGAATGTGCTCGGTGTACCAATTGCTCATCATACGAGAGAAAGACTTCTCGGGCCTCTTCTCTCTAACCCAAAGTCTCAGGTCTACTCTCTACTGGAGCGGTCCCTTGCGTGAGAGCTGACACATTACTTGCAGCATCATCGGCTACAGCTCGGTCAGGATCAGGATCCATTGACTATATAAAAACACAATTCAAATTGTCAAGAGTCATCACATTATCATTACACAAGTACTCATGCGTATGGCATGTATAACTAGACTCATACTTACGCTACGATAGTCCAAGAATAGACTAAATCATAGCTCTGATACCGCTAAATGTAACACCCCTTACTCAAGTTCGACACCGGGACCAGATACGAGGCGTTATCGTACTTATCCTTGCTTGAACATGTAATATCGGGCTATAAAATTTCGTTCCAATTTAAAACTTTTCTTTCTTAATCATAACATACATATCACGAGCCAACGAGGCCTTAAACATACATCCGAAAGGTTTCAAAGTTCAATCAAAAAATTTTACATTCTTTGAAAATTTTTACCTAAACAGGGGTCACACGCCCGTGTAACTTGGGACACGCTACAGGCCGTGTGGTCTCACACGCCCATGTCCCTAGCCCGTGTAGAATTTATTTTTATTTTGAACTACAGGGGTTTCCACATGGCCGGACAGATGCCCGTGTCAATGGCCAGTGTCTATTACACAGCCTAGACACGCCATTGTCCTCACCCGTGTGTGAAAACTAGGGGTATTCTATTTATGGCGTCAGTAACCCCTTAAGAAGCACACGGCCTAGGCATACGCCCATGTGCTGGCACGTGTGACGATTCAAATTCTTAAAATTAAAATGCAGGGGACATACGGTCTATTAACACACCCATAGGGTTAACCGTGTGGACACTTAGAGGCTATTTTTCAAGCCTTTTTGCCACCCTGAAACATAAACTCATTTATTTCATCACAAGTAGCACATAACATATCAATATTAAACTATTAAGAATCCTTAAATTATCATTCATTCCACTTATATTTTAGTCAATTACTTGCATGGACATTCATTTCATTAAACTCATCAACATTATAATATAAACTTAAAAATATTGGCCAATTCACAATGGCCCTTTACAAAATGAGTGTAAAACATTAATAGCCAACCCTTTGGCCTTTAAATATGACATGACACGAAATGGTTAAGTCCCTACACATGCCATACTCAAAATGAATGAACTTTACTATACCAAAAGGACAGTTGATAATGTGATCCGAACTCTGACATTCTATGATCCCCAAGCTAACTTGGCAAAACTACAAGGAAAGATGAAAAAGAGAGGGGTGAACATATAGCTTAGTAAGTTTGCATGAAATTCTAAAACAACATAAGTGCTTTCATTAAATTCATCCATCTATTGGAACAATAGCAACATAAGTCTCAAATGCTTAAACATACTCATCCATACTTACTCATACTTATTCTTACCCATCTCATGTTACATTATGTGTTCATAACTTGTATTTTCCAATGGTACCTGTATCACTTATCACATAACTTAGCACATATACTATCATGAGCATAAACTCAAATCTTCATCATTCATAACATGAATGAAACTCAAGGTCATCCATAAATAGTTTTGGCTCTATACCATTTTACATACTTAGCTCTTTTACCCATGAACTAATCAGATTATCGTAAGATATTCAAACTCATCATGCATAAATCTTGATACCAATGCCATATCCCAGATATGTTCTTACATGGGATCACCCTTTGATGTCGATGCCATATCCAGGATATGGTCTTACACGAGATCTCATAGCTCGATGTCGAAGCCATGTCCCAGACCTGGTCTTGTACGATGTCGATGCCATGTCCCAGATATGGTCTTATACGAAATCATCCTTTGGTGCCAAGGCCATATCCCTGACATGGTCTTATACGAAATCATCCTTTGGTGCTGAGGCCATATCCCTGACATGGTCTTACACGAGACCTTCTATTCAATGCTATGACATGAGTATCCTCGTTATTTTGAATCTTTATCCAGATTTCACTTAGTTTATTTTCACCATTTCCTCATTGATGCCATATCACTTGATTTGCATAGAAATAACATACATTATCATAATATTAAGTAGTTTCAATTATCGAAACATTATGAACTTTAAATTCATACAAACTTACCTCGATTCTCAAATTGTGCATCGATACTCGATTTAGTCCTCGATTTTGTTCTTACCTCGGTTTCAATCTAGGCTTCGTGTTTCTTGATCTATCATAATAATTTCACTTGTTAAATACACACATTGACTAAATTGACTTGTAATTCATGTTTTGGCAAAATGACATTTTTGCCCATAAACTTTTCATAATTATACTTTTGCCCCTAGGCTCGTAAAATGATTTTCACTTAACTTTCTTGCATTTCAAGCCTAGCTGAATCATATTCTCAACTATAACAACATTCAATTTTCACTATTTCCCTCATGTATGACCATTTCTACAACTTTTACAATTTAGTCCTTTGATGCATTTTTCATGAAAATCACTTAGAAAAATATGTTTATCATACATAAAACTTTCATTTTCTTCCATAAAACATCAAAATACATGCATGTAATACATGGGTAAATTTTTGAACATAAACCCTAGCTCAAAATATAGCTAGAAATAGCTAAATCAAGCTACGAGGGTCTCAAAAATACGAAGAACATTAAAAATAGGGCTAGGATGTAGTTACTATCAAGCTTAGAAGTTGAACAAACCCTAGCTATGTCTTCCTTGTGATTTTCAGCCAAGGGAAAGAAGATGGACAAGATTTTGGCTTGTTTTTCCCTTTTAATTCTTTTCTTTACCAAATGACAAAAATGCCCTTAATGATCCTTTTTTAAGATTTTTCCTTCCCATGTCTAGTTTTGTCCATCATCAAATATAACGGTCTAATTGTTAAATAAGGACCCCTAGAAATTTTTATAATTCTATTTCATACTTAAATCTTCTAGAATCTCATATTTTCTAATCTTTGCAATTTAGTCCTAATGGACAATTTAATCACTAATTAATAAAATTTATTCGTGAGATTTTTACACAGTCATGAAATCACCTCATAAGCCTCATAGAAATCATAAACCTCTTGTTTCTACTTTGAATTTGTGGTCTCGCACCACTGTTTCAACTAGGCCCTAAGTCGGGTTGTTATAGTAAATTTTTCTTAATATTCCGGTAATGCTCCGTAACACTGTTCCGGCGACAAATACAGGTTAGGGGTGTTACATTTATGCCATCTTATAGAAGGAAAAGGACTTGCATTGGAACATGGATTTACTGAATTGATAAACCATAATTTATATATATATATATATATTTACCCTATGCTTGGCTTATTTTTGGATGAATTTTCATTAGAATTAATGAATTAAATGCTCCTAATCCTTTAATTTCATGTTTTAAACTCAGGAGAGCTTAGGGAGTCAAAAAGAACGAGAAACAGGCCAAAAAGGGACAAAATGGGCCTATATCAGAAATCAACACGGTCTGGACTTTCGCCTACGGGAAGACCACACGGCCGTGTGTTACGAGTAAAATCGAGCACAGCCTGGACTATATCACACGGGTAGACCACACGGTAAGATATGTCACGACACTGAACCCCGGTGTTGTGGCATGGAGAGTCTGCTAGGGATGTAGTGACACAGAACCCCTATGTCACGACATCGCTGCAATTTTCTACAAGGTCAACCCGACCCAATTGTGCAACCCAGCATGTTATACCTTAAAATATCCAGATTTTAACACCAAAACCAATACTTTTAAGCTTAAAAACATCCTCTTAAGTTAACTTAACCTAATTTTAACACCCAACTCTTCTTAAACCTTTTTAAAACCCTCAATTTCCAAAACCCCTTTTCAACATTAGGAGTAATTAGGAGTAATTGTCAACAATTGATCAAAGAAGAATCGTATATGAGTTCGAGGAGATTGAGTTAACTTTTCTAAACTCTATTTATTGTTCCATTGATTACTATTTATCTATTTCTCGATTAAAAAATGTGACTGAAAATATGCCTCAATGAAAGAGCAAGAGAGCATTGGTCAAAGAAACACCAGACATTTTAGACCCGTTAGATTTCATCATTTGAATGTACAAAAGTATTTTCTCGAGTCATAGGGAAGACCGTTTATTCAGGAATGAGTGTTTGAACTCTCTATGGTCCATTGGAAAGAAATTTGGACTTTAGTCCGATATCATCACTAGGAATGATTCTGTATCATTCCCAAAAAGAATGTTGTTATCCCTCTAGTTTGTGAATTTTATGCCTCTCTTAAGCATCATATAGTCCGAGATGGCACTTGGAGCGTATGTGACTATTATTACGATCTAAGGGTAAACGACCACTTATTCCCTAGCGATATTTGTAGGGGTAGATGGAACTACAGATCGGATTCGCAAATGCTGATTAATTTCAATCAGGCGGTTATGTTCCATGTTTCCAAAATGTGGATGCAATTCATAGGAACCTGAATTGCACCCACACCTAGGCCATGTTTGGTTCTATGTAATGGCCATGCCATTATAATTCTATTCAATGGGCCCACCATAAATAGCCGTTTGGTTGAATGGATTACCTTATTACGCGTGTATTCCATTATAGCCTTATGCAGGGAATAGGGAGCATTTCTGTTCCCTCTCCTTCCCACCGAATGGCTCATTTATTGTTTAGAAAATCAATTTTACCCTCCCTAATTTCTCACATAAAAAATGCTCAGACTCAGCCTTACCGGTAGCCACTCCCTTCCTTCCTTCAACTCTAGTAAAGGGAAAAACAGATAGGCAACCAAGCAAGCATATGGATGTTTGAGTGATGCTGCGTCTTTCTTCCTACAATCAATGCTTCCATCTCCTCCTTCGTAATCTTTCCTCTTTTTCCTCCAAAACTACCATTTTCATGGCCTCCAAACACTTCCTTCTTTCCCTTCTACTGCCTCAAACTCTTTCTCCTAAACACTTTTCCACCCCCTCTAAACACCTCCTTCCCTCTCTTTCTTCCAAACCCATTCCAAAAAACCATTCTTTCTCACTCAGAACTAATGGGTTTTCTTCTCTTGCTTATCCCAGTGTTTTTCTCCCTCTCCAAGCATTTTTTACTTTCTGTAAATACAAGGAAAAAAAGTTGTTGCTTGATTGTTTGCTCTCCCACTAGTGTTGTAAGTTTGGCTCTTATTTTATGGGTTTGTTTAAATTTTTTTCTCTAGATTATGTTTTCTTTAATTATTATTAAAGAATACATTTGATATGCTTTGTCATGTGAAACCTAAGTTGTGATTTTGGTCATATTTAATTTTATATAAAATGCATGTCTTATTGTTTAATTTAAGCTAAAATTAAAGGTAAGGTGTATGCTTTTCAAACATGTGTGTGTGTGTGTATGTTCAATTTTTGAAGTATAATAGCAGCTATTGTTTTTTAATTTCATCATGGTTATCTCAATCTTTTAACTGCAATGTATCATGAAAGATGTTCGATTTCTCAATTTGCTATGAGAACTTGAATTAATTTAGCCTTGTTTGTTGTTTTTCCCTTTATTTTCAGGTAATTAGAACTACCGAAACGAAGAAAGGTGATTTTTTCTTGGCTGATGTTAATACCCAATTGAAGTCTAGGAATGTTACAACTAATATCAAAGTGGACACTAGCTCCAATGTAAGTACTTCATCTGCTCCTTCTATTGGTTTCTAGTTTTATATATAAGTTTGAATTCTTGGTCGAAATTTCTCTTTTGCAAGTTAGATATGATGCTCTTTCCTCCATTATATATTTTTTGGCTTTCATCTATTTTCTATTATAATAAAATTAGTAATCATGTCTTATCCCCTCCATGTTTGAAACCTGAGCTTTAACTAGAAGAATATCTTCTTGATAACATTGTATATAACATCATACTACTCGAGACCTGACCTATTTGGCGGAAATGCTTTTCAATTTAAGGATCTCTTTAGTTTAGTTGAGTTCGTAGTTTCTTTTTTACTTTCTTATATTCTTTGTTGTTGATATATATATGTTTGCATCTTCTGTAAGCCTTTTGAAAATCGTTTATTGTACTAAAGTACATTATGTTTATCAACTATTTACCACCATAATAGTTGAAGAACCACCTGGGCTAAAGGCAATCTTTGGCTTTAGAGTCCCTCATCAGAGGTCTGGCAAGGTACAAAATCCTGTCTCGAATTTCAATTTGTATCCTTTGAAACTTCCTTCTTGTTTTGGCTTTTTTCGTGAGAACGTGTTACTTAGAATTTTTTTTGAAATGCCGTTGGACATGTCTTTTTTTTTTCACTTTTGTGTATACCAGATTGAACTCTAGTATTTGCATAAGTGTGCTGGGATAAGCTCAAGCATTGGATTGACTGCCAACCCAATAGTTAACTTCTCAGGTGTACTTGGAACAAAATTTCTTGCACTAGGTACTGATATCTCATTCGGCACGAAGACTGGGAATTTTACCAAACGCAACGCAGGATTGAGCTTCACTAATGCAGACCGCATTGCTTTTTTAGCTCTGCATGTGGTTATGTGCTATATACCTATCTACAGCTGAACATTCCAAATGATATAATCTCAAGTTCAATACCTTGTTTGTCTATGTAGGAATGAAAAGGGTGATTCAGTTAATGCATCTTATTACCATATTGTGAATCCATCAACCAACACTACTGTTGGTGTTGAGGTGACCCATAGCTTCTCTACCAATGTGAACACCATCACCATGGGTACACAACATGCATTGGATCTATTAACCACAATCAAGGCACGAGTGAACAATACTGACAAGGAAAGCGCACTCATCCAGTATGAGTGGCACCCGAAATCCCTCTTTACCATTTCTAGAGAGGCGGATACAAAGTCCATCGATAAGAGCCCCAAGGTCGGACTTGCTTTAGCACTTAGGCCTTGAGAGCTTAAAAAAAAGCTCATTTTGGTAGGAGTATGGTAGACTTAAAAAGATTTTTGAAGTTTTAGTCTCTTGTTGACTTTCATGGTGTTGCCATCTTCCCTCTTATGTCAATGGTTTTTCATTTTAAAAATAAAAAAAAATGTGATAACTGTTTTTAGTCATTCCTTGTTTAATTGAGGTGAAGTAACTTTGATTTGCCCTATAAATTTTTTTAGAGGCTCTCTTTGTTTTTCCATGGAATTTGCTAATAAAAGGAAATAAGGGTTGTACCCTTTCTTTGTTGAGGACAATTTTTACTTGGTATAGAACTTGGTAACAGGTATAAGCATAAAGTCTAACATTGGATTAGCTTGTAAAACTCGACCATGGAAAGCTTTCATTACTGGTGGTGAGATTGCCTAAAGGTAGAACTATGTTGGAGGCTCTTATATTGCGAGTCGGATTGTATTTTGATCTCTATTTAAGAAATAGACAAATTAGTACATTTATGCTAAAGTAAAGAGCAATTTTTTACGGCACAATTCGAATGACGATATTCCAAAAGAGGATGAATACTCTAAAGAATTTAGATTATAAGTGTTTAGTTTGCTATCAAAAGTACTTTTCATATTAAACATTTACTTTAGACGTGATGTTATGATATAAAATATTATTGGCTAAAGTAAACGTGATGTTTAAATTCATTAATATTATATTTTTTAATAAGGATATAAAAGAAAATAATTTATTATTGTCTCATTATTAATATTTTGAAGGTTTAAATAGTAAGAATAAAATGTATGTAACACCCCAAACCCGGTCTATGAATTTAGACTAGATTTAGTTTGTTACATGACTCGAGCTATTTAAAATTTTCAATAAGTTGAAAACTACAATATTATTTACGAATTTAGTAAAATTTGAAGAGTATTTGGAATTGATAAATATTAGAAAAAAAACATTATTTGAAAATCATTGTATTATCAAAAATCTTTAGGTAATTTATTAAAGAGTTATCAATAACAAAATATTTATTAAGGAATTTCATATACTTGAAAACCCAATTTTATTTTAATAAAAACATCATGTAATCATAGCCCATAATTAAAAGTCCAAAGTATAATTTAAAGCCCAAACACACATAAAATCCATAAGTTATTTATAGAGGCCCTTATTACAATAATCCATAATAGTAAAAAATTTACTTATTAAAAGTTCGAGTTTATATAACCCTCTTTTGCAAGATGGCCTCCACGAAGTCATCCTCGCCCAAGTCCACGTCAATTTCCATTACCTGAGATGGGAAAATTAAAGGGGGTGAGTTACTTAGAACTCAGTGTGTAACTCACTTACCACCATTATTGGGCCAGATCATCAAGGTATTATGCTGGGCTTGAGCCCAATTACAGAATTCAACAATATATCATAAAATAAAATAATTTAAAGATGCATGTAAAATGAATTTCCCAACCAAACCTAATATCCATCCGCTAACACCCCCGTACCAACCATCACACCTGTGGGGATCAAGTCAACCCACCCCGCCAACACACCAATCGTAGGCATTAAGCCTTTTTTATATTTGTGGCAAAGCCATCGAACTAGAGGCAATAAGCCATTATTGTGGCAGAGCCACCGAACTAGAGGCAATAAGCCATTATTGTGGCAGAACCACCGAACTAGAGCCAATAAGCCATTATTGTGGCAGAGCCACCGAACTAGAGGCAATAAGCCATTATTGTGGCAGAGCCACCGAACTAGAGGCAATAAGCCATTATTGTGGCAGAGCCACCGAACTAGATTTTTGGCAACTGGCCATTCTTCTCTTCATATATCCCACCCCATGCTATTATGCGTGTATAACAAAATATAAAAATTTCTTAATAATGCATAACATGGTGGGTTTATCGTTAAACATTTCATTTGGCCCATAAACATAATTTAGCAAATTGTCTATTAAGCAGTTTAGTGGGCTTTGGCCCATTTACCAAACTAAAGTATTTTGGCCCAATTTATCGAACTAGAGTATTTTGGCCCAATTTATCGAACTAGAGTATTTTGGCCCGATTTATCGAACTAGAGTATTTTGGCCCGATTTATCGAACTAGAGTATTTTGGCCCAATTTATCGAACTAGAGTATTTTGGCCCGATTTATCGAACTAGATTATTTTGGCCCAATTTATCGAACTAGAGTATTTTGGCCCAATTTATCGAAACATACAACTTACATAATAATAAGTAATTTTTCGAGGGCATTTTCGTAATTTTCACGATTTAGTCATTTTTACGTATTTTCGTCAAAATATCAATTTTTACGTTTTTACCGATCTAATCGTTTTTACGATTTTACTTCCAATATCGAAATTGACATCCAACCGAGAAATAGTGTGAAGTTACACACCTCGATACCGAGAGTACTAATCCTTCTCGCTCCTCGGCACCTAAAACATATTTCGATCCGTTAGAATACTATTTCGTAAAAATATTCTTAATCGATCATAGATCCAAAATCTTAGCCTCTTGATTTTGAATCACTTCGATTTTCGGCTTCTCCTTGTTTATTGGTTCGTTAGTCGCCGAGAATCCACCAACGTATAATGGCTCGGAAGTTCGTACTACTTCGAATAGTTGACTCCTTTCGGAAGATGGTCCGCAACCCGGTGGAAAATCCCGGACTGCCGAAACCGCTCTTCGTTTAAATGGGGGATTTACAGATCCGCCCCTCTTAACGTGACTAACCACCGCCCTTTTCTTCCCTATTTTGAAAGTCTTCAAGATCCAAAGGAATATTAGTTAGATCTAAAATAATATCAAAAGCGATCGGAGGTTTTAAAGAGTGGGATTTCCTTACCACAATAAAACGTTTCCAGTGTTTCTACGATTCTCCCGATCACTTGAGTTCTGATCTTTTGTTATTACACTAAATAATAACGAAAGAAACGTTATTAGAATGAACGTTATATCGATTCAAAAAGTTCTTCATAACACCATTAATATTCGGCCATAATACCATTAGTAAATCGAAAACGAAAAAAAAAGAACCCTTACCTATAATCCATGATCAAAAAGAAAGGATTGAAAACGATGCTTATGAGAGTTGGAGAATTCGGCTATGCAACCAAAGAAAAAGAAAATAAATTCGGCTATGGGCACTCTAGCATTCGGCCAATGAAGAAAAAGGAAGAAAATATGAGTGAAAAGAAATAAAGATGAGAGAAGAATGATGATGATGTTGTTTTGATTTTCAAAGAGAATGGAGAATAAAAGAAAGAAAGAGATGAGTTTTGAGAGCAATGTATATTCGGCAATGGGGAGAAGAAAAGAAAAGAATGGTCTTTTAGGTATTGGTAAAATCGGCACTAAGAGAAAGGCACAAAATTGAACACTAAAGTGAAAAGCAAAAATGACCAATTGGTCAAAATAATCAAGGCTTACCAATAATCAATTTCGCTAAAGGAAAAGAGGTTGAGAAGAAGAAAAATTCTGCACTAGGTTGCTAGGAATGACCAAAGAGAAAATGAAATGCTTAGCCAAAACTAGCACAAAAATTTGGCTCCTTCTCTATACCCAATTGCCGTCCAAAGCATGGTCAATAGCCATGATTTTGTTTCCAAAATTCTTCCTTGATATGTGCCTTATGTCCCCCCTATCTTTCCTTAAGTTTTTGATTCCATGCCATAAGTTAGTTGTTTCCTTAATCCTTTGATACACTAACCAAAAATAACATGGTCAACACTTACCATATATGTTCTTGGCCGACACTCACTATACATGGGCAGAAAATTAAAAACAAAAATTTATCTAAATGCTAAACAAGGGATTCGAACCTCTTCCCTCTTGCTAGAACTCATGCACCAACACCACCATGCCATGTACTCACTTATGTCACTCCTTAACACTTAATTTAACTTAAGTCTTAATGACATTTGCTTCTCTTCAATAAATTCTCAATTATTAAATTTTATTCCTTATCCTAATTATGCTATACTTCTCTTTGGAACTTCAATAAGCACTAAAATAAAAGTAAGGAATTTTCCTTTAATATCTAAACACCAATTCATGCAATATAAAAACACTCGGATTTTTAGGGTGTTACAACTCCACCCTCCTTAAAGAAAATTTCGTCCTCGAAATTTACCTGGTTGAAAGAGGTGAGGGTATTGTTGCCGAATTGCATCCTCAGGCTCCCACGTAGCTTCCTCCACTCCGTGGTTACGCCATAGAACTTTGACTAAAGGCACGGTTTTCTTTCTTAGCACCTTGACATCTCGGTCTAAGATTTTCACTGGTTCTTCTTCAAAAGACAAATCTGAATTCAGCTCCAATTCTTCTACCGGTATAATGTGCGAAGGATCCGATCTATAACGCCTCAACATGGAAACATGAAAAACATTATGAATTTGATCCAATTCCGGAGGTAACTCAATCTGATAAGCCACTGGACCAACACGCTTCAGCACACGATAAGGTCCAATGTATCTAGGACTTAGCTTGCCCTTCCTTCCGAATCTAAAGATCTTTTTCCAAGGAGATACCTTCAAGAAAACCTGATCCCCCACATCATACTCGACATCCTTTTGCTTGTGTCCGTGACATCGACCTCATCTCTCTGAAGCTTCTTTCAATCGTGCTCGAATAACTTTTACCTTATCCTCCGTCTCGGATATCATTTCAGGACCTAACATCATCTTTCGCCCAACTCACCAACAAATAGGAGAACGACACTTACGACCATACAATGCCTCGTAAGGTGCCATCCGAATGCTAGACGATAAATCATTGTTATCTGCGAATTACGCGGTGGTAGATAATCCTCCCAACTACCCCTAAAGTCGATTATACATCCTCTTAACATATCTTCCAATATCTGAATTACTCTTTTCGACTGACCATCAGACTGAGGATGAAAAGCCGTACTGAAATTCAACTTTGTCCCCAAGGCTTCATGCAGAGCTTTCCAGAATCGTGATGTAAACCTAGGGTCCCTATCCAATATAATAGATACAGGTACCCCATGCAACCTCACAATTTCAGATCGTATGCTTTTGCCAATTTACGCAATGAATAATCCGTCTGAATTGGCAGAAATGAGCAGTCTTCGTCAACCGATCAACAATTACCCAAACGGAATTTTTCTTAGTAGGTGTTAACGGTAACCCACTAACAAAATCCATAGTTATCCTCTCCCATTTCCAAAGAGGAATCTTTATCGGTTGCAACAATCCAGACGGTAATTGATGTTCTGCCTTCACTTGCTGACAAGTCAAACATTTTCAAGTCAAACATTTTCCCACAAATTCTGAAATCTCACGCTTCAACCCTGGCCACCAATACTGTTCACGGAGATCTCGATACATCTTATTTCCTCCGGGATGCATAGCATAAGGGCTACTATGTGCCTCCCGTAAAATCGCTTGCCTCAAATTCAATCCTTAGGCATGCATACTCTTCCTCGAAGCACAACAAACCCTCCGTGTTTATTCCAAAATCCTCAATTTCACCATTCTCAACTTGTCAAGTAAAGGTCCCAACTTCTCATCCGATGTCTATTTTTCCTTGATTTGTTCCATTCTGAGGCTTCATCCAAGTTCGCTAACAAACCGCCATCCTCATACAGACTCAAATGGGCAAATAAAACTCTTAATTCAGATACTGTCTTACGACTTAACGCGTCAGCTACCACGTTAGCCTTTTCAGGATGGTATTCGATTGAGAAATCATAATCTTTTAATAATTCTACCCATCTTCTTTGTCTCAAATTTAACTCCTTTTGGGTGAGGAGGTATTTAAGACTCTTGTGATCCGTGTAGATTATAGATTTCTCACCATAGAGATAGTGCCTCCAAATCTTTAGAGCAAAGACAACAATGCACTAACTCTAGATCATGCGTAGGGTAGTTTACTTGTGTGGTCTCAATTGACGAAAGCATATGCCACCACCTTTCCATTTTGCATCAACACACAACCTGCACCGGTCACGAGGCGCATCACAATAAACAGTAAATTCTTTTCCAGCCTCTGGTTGAATTAAAACTGGAGCTTCCGTCAGGATTTTCTTCAATTTCTCGAAACTCTCTTGCTGCTTTTCAGTCCAAATATACGGAGCTCCCTTTCGCAACAGTTTAGTTAGGGTGCAGCAATCAACGAAAACCCCTCTACAAAACGTCTATAGTATCTAGCCAAACCCAAGAAACTCTGAATTTTAGCTATCGATGTTGGTGGTTTCCAATCCAGAATAGCCTCAATTTTTCGAGGATCCACCCTTATTCCTTCGGCTGATACTACATGACCAAGGAAAGTCACTTCCTTTAGCCAAAATTCGCATTTACTAAATTTGGCATACAATTATTTATCACGAAGTAGCTGTAATACTATCCGCAAATGCTGGTCATGTTCCTCCTCATTCCTCGAATAAACCAATATGTCATCTATGAACACTACTACAAACCGGTCTAAATATGGTTGAAAGACTAGGTTCATCATGTCCATAAATGCAGCTGGTGCATTGGTTAGTCCAAACGGCATCACTACAAACTCATAGTGTCCGTAACGTGTCCGAAATGCCGTCTTATAAATGTCCGCTTCTTTCACCTTGAGTGGTGATAACCCGACCTTAAATCAATTTTGGAGAAAATCAAGCTCCTTTTAATTGATCAAGCAATCGTCAATTCTTGGCAGAGGATACCGATTATTGATCGTCAATTTATTCAATTGTGCGTAGTCAATGCACATACGCATCGATCCATCCTTCTTCTTGACGAACAACACTTTGGTGCTCCCCACGGAGACATACTTGGTCGAATGAATCCCGATCCAACAACTCTTGAATTTGAGCTTTAAGCTCATAACTCCTTCAAAGCCATTCTATAAGGAGCAATGGACACTTTGGAGTCATCCCGAACAAAAGCTCAATGCCAAATTCTACTTCCGATCCGGAGGTATACCAGAAGTTCTTTGGGAAATACATCGGAAATTCCTTCACCGTCCTCACATCATCCACAGATGACTCTTTAGCATCCAAAGCACGATAAAGGCTAGGAATGCTCCATATCCTTTCTGTACCAACTTCTCCGCCTTTAATGCGTAAACCACATTTGCCGAGATAGTTCCTTCGCTCACCAATCATTATGACTTCCTTATCATCCGAGGTTCTTACGACATTCATTTTTCAAAGACAATCCACTTGCTTGATGTTTAACCAAACCAATCCATGCCTGAATGAGATCGAACTTGTCGAAGGTAGTTCCATCAAGTTTGCTACTTAATACCTCTTCTTGAATTTTCAAAGGCACGCCCTTAAACATTTTATTAATAGATTCTGGTCTCTAAAGGACTAATTCTGTCATCTCATTTTCGGTAATTTGATTCTAAATTGTGTTTCCAGATATGGCACTAGCTACATATGAATGGGTAGAGCCAATATCTATTAAGGCAATAACAGGTACATCAAAAATGAAGAACGTACCAGTTATCACATCTGGTGCATTGCCGTCCTCGCGGCGTCTAACTGCATAAACCAGTCCAGGCTGTCTTGCATCTGTATTTCCTCTAGGACCATTGCCTCGACCCGGTGCACCTTGACCACGACCAGCCCCATTACCACCACGACCTGGTCCACGACCTCTCGGTGGCTGCTGATTACCTCTGGCCGGCTGTACATCATTATTACAGACTTCTTGAGTCGTATCCAATCGTCGAGGACAATTTTTGTACTGATGATCCATTGAACCGCATTTGTAGCATGCACCCGTTTTCCTCCAACATTCTCCAAAATGTCTTTTCCCACACTCAGTGCAATCTCGACTTCGATTATTTGCTACCGGGGTTCTACCTTGAACTGATTCATCATTCCGAGGTTTCTTCTGGAATCTCCTAGAAGGACCAGACTGCTGTGTCTCTCTCTTATTTCGGGATCTTTCTCGGTTACGCTGCTCAATTCTTAGCCTCTTCGACTATTTTGGCCTTCTCCACAAGAGTCAAAAATTTCTAACTTTCTTTGTGGAGCAATCGAACCCTCACTCATCATTAAGTCCATCCTCGAAACGCACACAACATTCGTGATCTATTGCTACAATTGTCCGGCATAACGGCTCGACGTAAAAACTCGACTTCATATCTTGCCACGGTCTTACTTCCTTGGACAAGATTCGAAATTCCTTCCTTGACGTCTACATAACTCGTTCCAACGTATTTTCCTTGGAAGGCGGCTTTAAAGAATTCCCAATTAATCGATGCGACTTGATGCCTTCTCGAGCAATGAGCCACCACCGATCGCCTCATCTCTTAACAAAGATACACTCCTCTCGGTTTTGCTCGACAAGACATTCCATATCATCCATAATTCGTTCCACCACTTCGAGCCAGTATTCAGCCACATTCGGAGCTACACCAGAGACTCCTCTAAAAACTTCTGCATTATTTGCCTTAAGTCACTCTGAAATTGACCCACGAGTTGTTGGCCCAATTCTAGTTCCAGCGACCCTTTCCAAGACTCGCAGCATTGCTTGAGTCAATGCATTATCTTCTTCCATGTGATCGCGTGATCCCATCTCACTTTCAATTGACGCAGGTGCGTCCACTTCTGGCATTTGATTTGGTGCTTCAGTCGCAGCACCTCGGCCTCTACCACGGCCATGTCTATCGCGTCCACGACCACGTCCTCTAGTGCTCATGATAACTTGTTCGTTTATCTGATTACAAGTTTTATGAATCAGAAAATTTGTTTCGGTGTTTATTAACAATATTTTATGAGATTTGAGATATAAAGTTGTTTTTCGCAACATATCCTATAGTCTCAATCTCTACGATTTTTCACATCTAAAACTAGAAGTTCTAGAGTGTTCCTATGATCATAGTAATCATTAAGCAATAAATACTTACTTGACTCGTTCTTTGGATGCTCGTGGTGCCATAATTGATCTTTAAAATATCATTGAACGATTTCATACAAAATTATTTACGAACCCAAACCACAAAGAGTTTTTGAAACCGGCTCGATACCACTAAATGTAACACCCCAAACCTGGTCTATGAATTTAGACTAGATTTAGTTTGTTACATGACTTGAGCTATTTAAAATTTTCAATAAGTTGAAAACTACAATATTATTTACGAAATTTAGTAAAATTTGAAGAGTATTTGGAATTGATAAATATTAGAAAAAAACATTATTTGAAAATCATTGTATTATCAAAAATCTTTAGGTAATTTATTAAAGAGTTATCAATAACAAAATATTTATTAAGGAATTTCATATACTTGAAAACCCAATTTTATTTTAATAAAAACATCATGTAATCATAGCCCATAATTAAAAGTCCAAAGTATAATTTAAAGCCCAAACACACATAAAATCCATAAGTTATTTATAGAGGCCCTTATTACAATAATCCATAATAGTAAAAAATTTACTTATTAAAAGTTCGAGTTTATATAACCCTCTTTTGCAAGATGGCCTCCACGAAGTCATCCTCGGCCCAAGTCCACGTCAATTTCCATTACGAGATGGAAAAATTAAAGGGGTGAGTTACTTAGAACTCGATGTGTAACTCACTTACCACCATTATTGGGCGGATCATCAAGGTATTATCTTTGGGCTTGAGCCCAATTCTGAAATTCAACAATATATCATAAAATAAAATAATTTAAAGATGCATGTAAAATGAATTTCCCAACCAAACCTAATATCCATCCGTTAACACCCCCGTACCAACCATCACACCTGTGGGGATCAAGTCAACCCACCCCGCCAACACACCAATCGTAGGCATTAAGCCTTTTTTATATTTGTGGCAAAGCCACCGAACTAGAGGCAATAAGCCATTATTGTGGCAGAGCCACCGAACTAGAGGCAATAAGCCATTATTGTGGCAGAACCACCGAACTAGAGCCAATAAGCCATTATTGTGGCAGAGCCACCGAACTAGAGGCAATAAGCCATTATTCTGGCAGAGCCACCGAACTAGAGGCAATAAGCCATTATTGTGGCAGAGCCACCGAACTAGATTTTTGGCAACTGGCCATTCTTCTCTTCATATATCCCACCCCATGCTATTATGCATGTATAACAAAATATAAAAATTTCTTAATAATGCATAACATGGTGGGTTTATCGTTAAACATTTCATTTGCCCCATAAACATAATTTAGCAAATTGTCTATTAAGCAGTTTAGTAGGCTTTGGCCCATTTACCAAACTAAAGTATTTTGGCTCAATTTATCGAACTAGAGTATTTTGGCCCAATTTATCGAACTAGAGTATTTTGGCCCGATTTATCGAACTAGAGTATTTTGGCCCAATTTATCGAACTAGAGTATTTTGGCCCGATTTATCGAACTAGAGTATTTTGGCCCAATTTATCGAACTAGAGTATTTTGGCCCGATTTATCGAACTATGGCCCAATTTATCGAACTAGAGTATTTTGGCCCAATTTATCGAACTAGAGTATTTTGGCCCGATTTATCGAACTAGAGTATTTTGGCCCAATTTATCGAACTAGAGTATTTTGGCCCAATTTATCGAAACATACAACTTACATAATAATAAGTAATTTTTCGAGGGCATTTTCGTAATTTTCATGATTTAGTCGTTTTTACGTATTTTCGTCAAAATATCAGTTTTTACGTTTTTACCGATCTAATCGCTTTTACGATTTTACTTCCAATATCGAAATTGACATCCAACCGAGAAATAGTGTGAAGTTACACACCTCGATCTGAGAGTACTAATCCTTCTCGCTCCTCGGCACCTAAAACATATTTCGATCCGTTAGAATACTATTTCAGTAAAAATATTCTTAATCGATCATAGATCCAAAATCTTACCCTCTTGATTTTGAATCACTTGATTTTCGGCTTCTCCTCGTTTATTGGTTCGTTAGTCGCCGAGAATCCACCAACGATAATGGCTCGGAAGTTCGTACTACTTGAATAGTTGACTCCTTTCGGAAGATGGTCCAAAACCTGGAAAATCCTGACCGCCAAACCGCTCTTCGTTTAAATGGGGATTTACGATCGCCCCTCTTAACGTGACTAACCACCGCCTTTTCTTCCCTATTTTGAAAGTCTTCAAGATCCAAAGGAATATTAGTTAGATCTAAAATAATATCAAAAGCAAGATTAGAGGTTTTAAAGAGTGGGATTTCCTTACCACAATAAAACGCTTCCAACGTTTCTATGGTTCTCCGATCACTTGAGTTCGATCTTCGTTATTGCACTAAATAATAACGAAAAGAAACGTTATTAGAATGAACGTTATATCGATTCAAAAGTCCTTCATAACACCATTAATATTCGCCATAATACCATTAGTAAATCGAAAACGAAAAAAAGAACCCTTACCTATAATCCACGATCAAAAGAAAGGATTGAAAACGATGCTTATGAGAGTTGGAGAATTGGCTATGCAACCAAAGAAAAGAAAATAAATTGACTATGGGCACTCTAGCATTCGACCAATGAAGAAAAAGGAAGAAAATATGAGTGAAAAGAAATAAAGATGAGAGAAGAATGATGATGATGTTGTTTTGATTTTCAAAGAGAATGGAGAATAAAAGAAAGAAAGAGATGAGTTTTGAGAACAATGTATATTCGACAATGGGAGAAGAAAAGAAAAGAATGGTCTTTTAGGTATTGGTAAAATCGGCACTAAGAGAAAGGCACAAAATTGAACACTAAAGTGAAAAGCAAATATGACCAATTGGTCAAAATAATCAAGGCTTACCAATGATCAATTTATTAAAGGAAAAGAGGTTGAGAAGAAGAAAATTCTGCACTAGGTTGCTAGGAATGACCAAAGAGAAAATGAAATGCTTAGCCAAAACTAGCACAAAAATTTGGCTCCTTCTCTATACCCAATTGCCATCCAAAGCATGGTCAATAGCCATGATTTTGTTTCCAAAATTCTTCCTTGATATGTGCCTTATGTCCCCCATCTTTCCTTAAGTTTTGATTCCATGCCATAAGTTAGTTGTTTCCTTAATCCTTTGATACACTAACCAAAAATAACATGGTCAACACTTACCATATATGTTCTTGGCCGACACTCACTATACATGGGCGTAAAATTAAAACAAAATTTATCTAAATGCTAAACAAGGGATTCGAACCTCTTCCCTATTGCTAGAACTCATGCGCCAACACCACCATGCCATGTACTCACTTATGTCACTCCTTAACACTTAATTTAACTTAAGTCTTAATGACATTTGCTTCTCTTCAATAAATTCTCAATTATTAAATTTTATTCCTTATCCTAATTATGCTATACTCCTCTTTAGAACTTCAATAAGCACTAAAATAAAAGTAAGGAATTTTCCTTTAATATCTAAACACCAATTCATGCAATATAAAAACACTCGGATTTTAGGGTGTTACAATGTATGTATTTTAAAAAATAAAATTAGATTAAAAAGGAGTTAAAGATTTGAATTTGTTGAATTCAAAAATATTTTTAAAGATTTTAAATTCATTAATAATTAAGCTTTTAGAATGTATTTGTCGTGTGTCAACTATAATGAACATAACTTGAGAAGCAATTGATTCAAATAATAGTGTATTATTTTGAAAGGTAGTAAATAAAATATTTTAAATATTTTAATATAATTTTATATAAAATTAAAACCTTTTAATATAATTTAATATAAAAATAATTATATTAAGAATGTTATTAAATTATATATTATTTTTATTAAAATATATTTAATAATAATTATATTAAAATATAATTAAATTATTTATTATTTTATTAAATTATATTTAATAAAAATCCTATTAAAATCTAATAACAATAATCATCATCTAAAAAAATTCTGCTAAAGGTAGTCTGGTCATTTTAGCTTTTTTCCTTATGCTATTACAAATCTACTCCATTTAACCAAACACAAGAATATTATTACAGTTCCATTCCATTCCATTCAACCAAATAATTAAATTACTGATTACAGCTCTATTCCATTACAACTCTATTCAATTACAGCCCTATTCCATTACAGTGAACCAAACGTGCCGTTAATGTTTCTAATGTTAATGTTTCTTAAGCTGTTTTGTTGTATAGTATCTTGCAGCATAAATAGATCTTGCAGGATGTTGGATTTTTCGAGAAATAAAGAGATATGTCCAGAGTCAGAAAGTCAGACTCTTCTTTCTTCATCTAGTGACAACACTATGTCGAAGGGCGGGAGTGCCAATAAGTGGAAATGAGCAATTCATGAAGTCAACAAAGAGCATAATTGGAGACACATTATACACACAATATTTTGAACTTCAGCGAAAGAAAATCATTGAATGGAATCAAAGTAGGAAAGAAAAGATGGATGTTTCGGTGTCGCTTAAGCTAAAAGAACTCATTGTGATGAAAGGGAAAAGAAAGATTGCCAAGTTATATGTTTTGCAAGGTTCAACTAATACTGGTGATGTAGACGGTGCTTCCTCTTCCTTTTTAGATGATGATGTTACAAGACTTTGGTATATACATCTAGGGCATATGACTGAGAATGGCATGAAAGAATTGAGTAAAAGAGGACTTTTTGATGGACAAGTCATTAGCAAACTAAACTTTTGTGAGCACTGCGTTTTTGGGAGGCACCCAAGGAATCCATAACACAAAGGGAACGATAGATTATATTCATTTTGATCTTTGGGGACCAACTAGAGTGCCTTCGAGGGGTGGCGCTAAATATATGCTGATGATTATTAATGATTTTTCCAAAAAGGTTTGGGCATTCTTCCTGAAGCAGAAAAGTGATGTGCTTTCCCATGTTTAAGACTTGAAAAAATATGATTGAAAAGTAGACAGTAAAATAGATAAAACACCTCCGCACAAATAATGGCTTGGAATTCTGTTCTAATGAGTTTAATGAATTGTGCAAATTAGAAAAGATCATGAGACACTTGACAGTTCGTCATACTCCACAACAAAACGATGTCTCAGAATGGATGAATAGAGCAATCATGGAAAATGTTTGATGTATGTTGTCGAATGCTTGTTTACCGAAGTCGTTTTCGGTTGAAGCGGTCTCTACTATATGCTTTTTAATTAACAGGTCTCTGTCAATTGTCATTGAGAAAATGACTCCACAAAAAGTATGGTCTGGTAATCCTGTTGATTATTCTGATTTGAAGATTTTTGGGTGTCCTGCTTATACTTATGTTGATAATGGGAAATTGGAACCTAGATCCGTTAAATGTGTTTTTATTGGTTATAAGGCTAGTGTTAAAAGATAAAAGTTATGGTGCCCTAAAAATAAAAAAGTTGTGATTAGTAGAAATGTTATTTTTTATGAAAACGCTATACTGCCAAGTTATCTCTTAAAAACTCTTCCAATAAAGATCATCAAAGTCTAAGCACACATGTAAGGCAGGTGGAGTTACAAATTGATCCAGAATTTACAGCAGAGTCTACTCCTCATTTTAGTATAGAAACTTATAGTAGAGTTACTTTTTCACTATAATATTCATTGCCAAGAATAGACCTAGAAGAGAAATTAATCCTCCAAAGAGGTACGCCGAGGCTGATCTAGTTAGTTATGCTTTAAACGTGGCTGAAGGTATAGATGTAAATCAAGAGTCATCTATTTATTCTAAGGTAGTTAGTTGTGAAGATTCAAGAAAGTGGATGCTTGCCATGCAAGAAGAGATCGAATCACTTCTGTAACAGTCTAAATTTGACCCTAATCAGAACGGTGGTTTTGAGACCACGAATCTGAGTCTGAAAAATTTTTAAATATTATTTTCTGTGTTAATTATGTGTGAATTAGTATGTGTGAAAGTTTCGTATACAAATTTGATTGTTTGTGTGCTTAATTAAAAAAAGGACTTAATCGCGTAAATTGTAAAAGTTACAAACTATAGGGAAAAGTGCCTAGTTGTTAGTGGCTTTTTAATATAAAGTTCTTAAAGGGCAAATAGCCCATTCCTAAAGTTAGTGGCCAGACAAGTACTTAACTAACCTTATATTATAATGTTTATTATATTATACAGTAAGGTTATAATGGTAATTAAACAATAAGTTAATATATATGATAATAAAACATAAAACGAAAGATGTTTTGTTCATCTTTTTGTTTGATCGAATGCATGCAAAGGTGGGAAGAAAATAAGCAAAGCTTGGTTCGGCCATTCTTAAGTCAAAATTTAGGTATGTGATTAGTTCAATTTTTGTTAATTTATACGTTTTTGAGATCGTTGCTTCGAATACTACTCGACCCATGTTAGAATTTTTGAATTTGATGTATGTTTGACATTCGGCCATTGATGAATGCTTAGATTTGAAATGTTGTTGATGATATATTAATGTTATGTTTTGAATTAACATACTTTGAAATTGGAAATTTTGATAAATATGAATATTTAGTATGGAATTGTGAAATTTGTAAAATCTTAGGGTCTGAATGGGAAATAAACTAATTATATGGCCTTGTATATGCATTGGTAGTATTCGGCCCTAAAGGAATAATTCCAAATTATGTGAATTTTGTGTTTTGTGCCTTAGGGACTAAATTATAAAAGTTACAAATGTCAGGGGTAAAATGGTAATTTAACCATTTATGTGTTTTGGGACTAAATTGAATATAAGTAAATTTGAATGAGCTTAATTTGAATATGTTTAGATCAAGAACAAAGAAAAACAGACTTGGATCGGGGAAAAGCAAAAGTTATCGAATAGCCGATTTTTGCTGACCTACGATTTTCGAGGTAAGTCTTTAAGTAATTTAATACCGTTATTATCAGTTATAACCTTGATTACATGCTAAATTTTAAAATTATAAGTGTGAATTTGGACAAAGCCGAATGTGATAAGTGCTTTAAAAATGAAATGTAGTTAAATTTATTTGAATTGATATGTGATAGTAATATGAATTATGTGTGATATATGTGATATTGGTAATATGTAATGTGTATGAGATGGCTCAGTAATATAAGTATTCGGGCTTCGAACCTAGCAGGCCTTGTGCGGGTGAAATGTATCGGGCTTATTGCCTAGCAGGCTAAATGCCAGTGATTAAAATGTAGACCTCAGGTCTAGCAGGCTTAGTGCCGGTGTGTGTTTCAGGCTTTATTGCCTAGCAGGCTTAGTGCCGATGTGTATTTCAGGCTTTGTTGCCTAGTAGGCTTAATGCCGGTGATTTATTATAAATAGAGAGATCATGGATCATTAACAAGGTGGAATTTAATTAGTACAAATAAGCTAAATGTTCAGGTATGTATAAGCTTTATAGTTGCAAGGAATAAGGTAAGTTGTTATATTACTATTCGAAGTTAGTAATATGAGATATAGTTGGGGTATTTTTGTAAGATTTTAATATGTGCATATGACCTTATAATAATGAGAATAATATATTGGAATTTGATATTGGTTGTGCCTTTGAGATTCGGCCATATGTGTAAATGCAATATATGAGGGTAAGTGGATATGTTTATATATGTGTATGATCGATTATATGTGTGGTTGATATGTATATTGCACTTATTTGATTTGTTTATATGTGGAAACATATTAAATTTAAGTGTATTTGGTGAGTTTGCTTATTTAAGGTGATATGGGGATATTTTGAGGTTGTGAAAGAAATGGTATTAGCATTCAACATTAGTAGACCATTTTAGTATTAAGCTTTAAAAATTTATGATATTAATTATGGTTTTGTAAATGCTTGAATGATCATATGATTTAATATTTTTGCTTAAGACTTACTAAGCTAGTTAGCTTACTTTGTGTGATATGTCTTCACTCTATTTTATAGATTTTTATCAAGCTACGAGCTCAGGGGATCGTCAACGAAGTCATCCACACTATCACCTTATTTTGGTAGTTTTAATCTTTATTTTCGAATTAAGGGCATGTATAGGCTAGACTATGTTTTGAGCTATGAATTTTGTCTTTGTATATATTACAGCCATACGAAAATGGCTTACTCTTAACATCAATTGTTTCCATGCATTGTGTTCTTAATCATGATGCTAGTGAAACACCCCAAACCCGACCCACGAGCCTTGACTGAATCTGGTATGTTCCCCGGTGTAAACCGTTTCAAATTCTTTTGTTACTTTGGAAAATCTGGGTTTTTGAAAGAACGATTGTTTTTGGGTTGGGCTTGAGTTGAAAACAAGTTTATTTCATTATTAAAATCCTTTACTTTAGGTGACAAAACGTTTGGGCTTTGTTTTAAAATAAATTTACTTAATCTTTTAATAAATAAAAGTTTGTAAACGTAATAAATGAAAGCAAAGTAAAGTAGTTCTACTATGGCCTTATTACATCAAATAATTCCCAAAATTTAAATTCAAAATACTTAAAATAAAATAGCCCAAATAAAAATGAACTTCTTGCGATCATGGCCAACCCTAAGCATCTCCCAGCCCGGTCCATCACTAATCATCACCAAAAATGTTCCCTAACGGGTGAGTCAAACAGACTCAATGTGTAACCAACACTAAGATTTAACAATTTAGGCATATGTTCACATATTACATGCATATTCATATAACGAGATAGGAAATAATGATGCAACCCAACCCAAACCTATATGCCATCCGCTACACATCACCCGTACCAACCATCACACCGTGGGGACTACTAAGTCAACCCTCCATCTGCTTACACACCATCGAAGGCGTCGCTGCAGTCGACGTGCTCATCGCCCTTATAAAATTCGTGGTCTTAGGTCACCACATTCAGATATCGTGGTCTTAGGTCACCACATTCAGATATCGTGGTCTTAGGTCATCACATTCAGTTATCATGGTCTTAGGTCACCACATTCAGATATCGTGGTCTTAGGTCACCACATTCACTTCCCCTTTTCATATAACCCATATGCCCCATATCATACATATCATGCATTAACATGCCAAATTCTTATTTCACATTCTTATAATGTCATATGTGTCTCGTAAGAGATATTTAACATAATCCTAGTAGGAGTAGGAATCGTACCTGAGTACTTTGTACCTTAACATGGTACTTAGCCATATTCACATTCATACATATATTTAATATTGCCATAAATATTATTAAAAGATAGTGTGGGGTACACACCTGATTCGCTTAACAAATTATTTGAAATATCAAAAGCTTGATCTAATGCCTTAGATCTTAAATCTCTACATTTAATCAATCATTTAATACTTAGTAAAGAGCCATTCGGCCATAAATCCAAATCCTAGTAGGATTAGTACACTTAAATCCTTACCTTGCTGCCGATTGATGTCTAATCAAATGCTGGAAACTTTGTATCCTTCTTTCTCAAAATCGGCAATCACTAGATTACTTGAATAGATTAGTTTCGACTTTCAAATATTAATGAAACACATCTATTTACTCAACATGGCCTTGGCCGAATGCTATAGATACTTACCTTGTGGATTTTAAATCCCGAAACTCACCGAATAACTAGGGAACACACGGCCTATGGTGTACCTTCGGGAAAAGAATTTCTCCTTCCTTATAGTCGACACTTAGTAAATCCCGAAAGATCTCTTCAAAGTTTTAGCAACAAGATATTAATGGGGTTAGTCCTAGATTTCGGCAAATCTTAAAAGAAAAAGGATGAAACTGAATGAGATCTTACCCTTACTTTAGAGATCGGCAATCCTTGCTTGGACCTTTAGCAATATTCGGCTATGGTCTTGATAATAGCAAGTTTTCGGCTTTTGGAACTTAACAAGAAATCAGCTAAAGGTTATCTATGTTGTCGATTTATCAAAAGAAAAAAGAGGGAAAAGAGTCACTAGGGGATTCGGCAATGGTGGACTTATGGAGAAAAAGATTTCGGCTATGGCAAAAATAGGAGAGAAAGGAGAGAGTTTGCTAGGAAATTTTCGGTAGAGACTTCAATGGAAAAGAGAAGATTGATGAATAGCCTTATTTTCCTCCTTTTCTTGAAATTACTAGGCCAAGACTCCTTACTTGGCCATCACTTCTCTTATCTTTATTAAAATTAATAGAAATAATCCTTAATTATCTCTTATCTCTTAAACAATAATTATCCATCATTGATCCACCTATTTAGCCAATTTTAAAGAGAATTAAACTCTTCCCAAGTGCCTTGGTGCCGTCCAACTCCTTGCTCCTTGCAGCAAAATAAAACTATTTTATTTGCTTCCCACGTGACTCGAACCTAGGCTCCTTCCCCCTTGATTGTGGAGTCACTTACTGGGCTTTAAGTGGTGCCTCCTAGCCACTTCTCCAAGCCCGTTCTTGTGTCAAATTTCTTCTATTAATTTTCTTAAGACTTTCCTCTTTTAAACTTAACATTTCTAAAACATTTCCTTACATTTCCAAGTTTCCAAAAATGTTCACTTTCCTCTTTTAAACTTAACATTTCCAAGTTTCCAAAAATGTTCACTTTCCTTTTTTAAACTTAACATTTCCAAGTTTCCAAAAACGTTCACTTTCCTCTTTTAAACTTAACATTTCCAAGTTTCCAAAAATGTTCACCATACATTCATAATACATAAGACATGCCATTTCGTATAATCAAAAATGCATAGGCCCATTTTCAGGATGTTACAGCTAGTGTGGTATATGCATATTCGGTCATGATATAAGCTTATTTTGGTAACTATGTTATATAGCATGTAAGTATAATATGTTGATTATATGGCTTGATTGGGAAATGATGTGAATAGTTTATGACTAGCTCATTTTGATAATTGTGATGCTTGGTATGTTTTGTCTTTGAGTACGATTATGAATTCACTTAGTAATGGGATAAAAATGTACATCGTATATTTGATTTTCTTTGGCTATTTTGATTCAGTTGTAAAGGATAGGTGTGCACTTATAATAAGCCTGAATGGTAGGCTAACTAGGAACGGTTGGTGAATGTAAACTAATAAATAAGTTATATGATTAATTTGGTTCGATTATGTGCATGCAAATGAATTAATGTGAACATTGGTTTGATTGAGTGTATTGAATCAATTTGAATTCGGTGAGAGTAGTATAACATGTGATCTCTTATGTTTTTATTAAAAGGCCATGATTATTATCTAGTTTAAGAACTAATTATAGGCATGTGTATATTCGGTAAGGTGGATTTAATTACTAAATGAACTTAAATTTATTAAATAACACACATGATACACTTGGATATGTCACAATTGAAAGAAGTATGTTTTAAATTATCTTTTATAGATATTGTTGGTTTAGTGGTTTTGAGTCCTTAGTAATTAAATAAAGAAGAATAAGAATTTTTCTTAAAGTTGATTGATGTTTCGATTATATATTCATAATAAAGATACGGTGAATGAGGCTTATGGTATTTGCATTTGTTGTGTGGTATGAATAAAATGTATATAGCATATTCAGCTTATGCTCTTTGATGATTATGTCGCATACGACTTAAGTTTAGTAAGGTATAAGTATGTTTTTTATTGAATAAAAGTTGTGACTTAGCTGGTAATGCCCTAAAACCCTAATCTGGTGATGGATAGGGGTTAGGGGTGCTACATTTGATTGGTATCAGAGCTTACGATTTAGTCGATTCTAGGACTACCATAGCATGTATGAGTCTAGGTATACATGCCTTAATTTTACAATACAATAGTGTGGTGACTTCTAACATTTAAATTGTGTTTTATATAGTAAATGGATCCCGACAGAGCTGTAGCTGATGATGTAGAGAGTGTAGCACCTGATCTCGCATGTGGGTCAGTGCCGGTAGACTCTCGACCTATCTCGGGTAGCCATGAGGGGGAGGCTAAGCAAGCCTTCTACCAGATGATGAACGAGTGGTTCACACAATACATTCGACTAATCCGGCTGTGCAACAACCTCCACTCCCGAATAATCCAACTCCGATACCTTCAGCACCTCCGATGATAGATCCGATGAGATCTAGCAGGCCTCCCATTGATAAAATCAGGAAACACTAGGTCGAAGAATTTAAAGCTAATGATGACGACGACACGGAACGAGCCAAGTTGTGGCTTGATAATACTATCCGTGTGCTTGATGAGTTATCATGTACTCCGGATGAATGCTTGAAGTGTGCTATATCTCTATTACGGGACACTGCATATCACTGGTGGAATACACTAGTATCGGTGGTTCCAAAAGAGAAAGTGACTTGGGATTTCTCTCAGACCGAGTTCCGTAAGAAATATATCAGTCAGAGATTCATTGATCAAAAACGAAAAGAATTTCTAGAATTGAAACAGGGTCGAATGACTGTGACTGAGTATGAACGAAAATTTGTTAGACTGAGTCGATATGCCCGTAAATGTGTGTCAACTGAAGCCACTATGTGTAAAAGGTTCGAAGACGGTCTGAATGAAGATATTAAGTTGCTAGTCGGCATACTCGAGATTAAAGAGTTCGTGGTACTTGTCAAACGAGCTTGTAAAGCTGAAGAGCTTGGGAAAGAGAAAAGAAAAGCTGAAATGGAAGCTAGATACATTCGTAAAAAATCATCGAGTAAGACTTTTCATTCTGTATCCAAGAAGTTCAAAGATGAATCCGGCCGACATAAAACTACTTCAGACTTATCTAGACGAGATCGACCTCCCGTGGGTTTTCGAGCTACTTCGATGGCCACTGTTGGTAATGTTCAGCAGAATCGAGTTAAGTGCAAGCATTGTGGTAAATGGCATTCAGGGAGTTGTAGATTTCGTGATCGATCCTACTTTAAATGTGGATCGATGGATCACTTTATTAGAGAGTGCCCGATGTTAGTCGAGCAAACACTGTTCAAAATGTGAGACAGAGCAACGTGTCAGCACAAGGCAGACCACCTAGACATTCGTGTAATGTAGGTGGTAGTTAGAGGGGAACAAAAGATACAGCGATTCGGTCAGAGGCTCGTGCACCTGTTAGAGCATATGATATACGCGCTCGTGAGGATGCTTCTTCTCTAGATGTCATTACGGTACTTTCACTCTTTATGATACTAGTGTTATTGCGTTGATTGATCCTGGTTTGACTCATTCTTATGTGTGTGAAACATTAGTATCCAGTAAGACTCTGCTTATTGAGTCTACTGAGTTTGTGATTCGAGTATCAAATCCCTTAGGTCGGTGTGTTCTAGTTAACAAAGTGTGTAAAGGTTGCCCGTTGATGATTCGAGATTCATGTTTCCCAGCCAATTTGATGTTGTTACATTTGGATGAATTCGATATAATTCTGGGAATGGACTGGTTGACTTTGCCTGATGCTGTTGTTAATTGCAAAAGAAAGACCATTGATTTGAGATGTCAGAACGGTGAAATTCTTCGAATTGAATCTAATGATCTAAATGGGTTACCAGCAGTAATATCTTCTATGTTAGCTCGGAAGTATATGAGAAAAGGGTATGAAGCTTACTTTGCCTATGTGCTTGATAATAAAGTGACTGAAAAGGAGATTGAATCCATACCAGTCATTTGCGAGTATCTAGATGTGTTTCCTGAAGAGTTATCGGGTTTGCCACCTGTTCGAGAGGTAGAGTTTGGAATTGAATTAGTACCGGGGATGACTCCGATTTCAATAGCTCCGTATCGGATGACACCTACAGAATTAAAAGAGTTGAAAGCATAGTTGCAAGAATTAACAGATAGGGGTTTTGGACGACCTAGTTTCTCTCATTGGGGTGCACCAGTTTTATTTGTGAAAAAGAAAGATGGGACTATGCGAATGTGCATTGATTACCGATAGCTCAATAAGGTTACTATAAAGAATAAATACCCGTTGCCGCGGATTGACGACTTGTTTGATCAATTGAAAGGGGCTTCAATATTTTCAATGATAGATTTGAGGTCGGGTTATCATCAGTTGCGAGCCAGAGATTCCGATGTGCCAAAGACTGCTTTTCAAATGAGGTACGGACACTATGAGTTTTTGGTTATGCCTTTCGAACTCACTAATGCAACTGCTATTTTTATGGATCTGATGAATCGAATTTTTAGTCAGTATTTGGATTGGTTTGTGGTAGTGTTTATAGATGATATGCTGATCTACTCCAGAAATAAAATCGAGCATGCTGAGCACTTGAGACTTGTGCTACAAACTTTACGAGATAAATAGTTGTATACGAAGTTTAGCAAATGTGAGTTCTGGATGAGTGAAGTTAGTTTTCTAGGCCACGTTGTTTCAGCATCAGGTATTCGGGTTGATCCGAATAAAATATCAGCTATACTAGATTAGAAACCACCAAGAAATGTTTCTGAGATTTGAAGCTTTCTGGGACTTGCTGGTTACTACAGACGATTCGTGAAAGGTTTTTCTATGATAGCCACACCTTTGACAAAGCTATTATAGAAAGATGTCAAGTTCGAATGGACGAAAAAATGTCAGAAAAGTTTCGATCAGTTGAAAGCTCTTTTGACCGAGGCTCTAGTGTTAATTCAGCCTGAGTCAGGTAAAGAATTTGTTATGCATAGTGATGCTTCTTTGAATGGTTTAGGTTGCGTTTTAATGCAAAAAGGAAAAGTAGTAGCCTAAGCTTCGAGATAGTTGAAGCCACATGAAAGAAATTATCTGACACATGATTTGGAGTTAGCAGTCATTGTATTCGCGTTAAAGATTTGGCGTCATTATCTATTCGGTGAGAAATGTCATGTTTTTTGGGATCACAAAAGTTTAAAATATTTGATGACTCGGAAAGATTTGAACTTGAGACAACGTAAATGGTTAGAGCTGTTGAAAGATTACGAATTAGTGATTGACTACCATCCGGGAAAAGCCAATGTTGTTGCGGATGCTTTAAGTCGAAAGTCATTATTTGCTCTTCGTGCATTGAATGCACATATGGTTACGTCTGATGATGGTACGTTAGTAGCTGAATTAAAAGCAAGACCGTTGTTTATTCAACAAATTAGTGATGCCTAGAAAGTTGACAAAGATTTGTTAGCAAGACAAGTTCAGTGTGAAAGCAATGTTGAGTCAGAGTTTCGAATAAATGAGAATGACTGTTTGAAGTTCAAAGACCGAATGTGTGTTCCGAGGAATTTGAATTTGATTCAGATGATATTAAATGAAGCTCACAATAGTCGATTGTTTGTACATCCGGGTAGCACAAAAATGTATAACGATATGAAATAGTTCTATTGGTGGCCTAGTGTGAAACGAGACATATCTAAATTTATCTCGAAGTGTTTAGTTTGCCAACAGGTAAAGGCTGAACATCAGGTGCCTTCTGGGTTACTTCAGCCGATCATGATACCTGAATGGAAATGGGACAGAATTACTATAGATTTTGTATCCGGCTTGCCTTTGACATCGAGTAAGAAAGATGCAATTTGGGTTATAGTGGATAGACTAACCAAATCAGCTCACTTTGTTCCAGTTCGTACAGACTATTCACTTGATAAGCTTGCTGAGTTATATGTATCTCAAATTGTGAGATTACATGGTGCGTCGATTTCCATTATTTCGGATAGAGACCTGAGATTCACGTCGCGGTTTTGGAAGAAATTGCAAGATGCTTTAGGTACTAAACTACACTTTAGCACAGCTTTTCATTCGCAGACAGATGGTCAGTCCGAACGAACCATTCAGATACTTGAGTATATGTTAAGATGTTGCGTCCTCAAGTTTGAAGGTTCGTAGGAATGATACTTACCTCTGATTGAATTTGGTTATAATAATAGCTTTCAATCTAGTATCAAAATGACACGCTACGAAGCTTTATACGGCCGTAAATGTTGTACACCATTTTACTGGACAGAGCTCAGTGAAAACAAGATACAAGGGGTTGACTTGATTAAAGAGACTGAACAAAAAGTGGCAGCGATCCGTGATAGTTTGAAAGTTGCATCAGATCACCAAAAGTTATATGCGATTTGAAACGTAAAGACATTGAGTTTCAAGTTGGAGATCGGGTATTTTTGAAAGTTTCTCCGTGGAAGAAAGTACTTCGATTTGGACGTAAAGGCAAATTAAGTCTGAGATTCATCGGACCGTACGAGATCATCGAACGTGTTGGGCCTATTGCTTATAGATTAAAGCAAGGTTTATTATATTATAATGTTTATTATTATAATGTTTATTATATTATAAAGTAAGGTTATAATGGTAATTAAACAATAAGTTAATATATATGATAATAAAACATAAAATGAAAGATGTTTTGTTCATCTTTTTGTTTGACCGAATGCATGCAAAGGAGGGAAGAAAATAAACAAAACTTGGTTCGCCCATTCTTAAGTTAAAATTTAGGTATGTGATTAGTTCAGTTTTTGTTAATTTATACATTTTTTAGATCGTTGCTTCGAATACTACTCGGACCCATGTTAGAATTTTTGAATTTGATGTATGTTTGACATTCGGCCATTGATGAATGCTTAGGTTTGAAATGTTGTTGATGATATATTAATGTTATGTTTTGAATTAACATACTTTGAAATTGGAAATTTTGATAAATATGAATATTTAGGATGGAATTGTGAAATTTGTAAAGTCTTAGGGTCCGAATGGGAAATAAACAAATTATATGGCCTTGTATATGCATTGGTAGTATTCGGCCCTAAAGGAATAATTCCAAATTATGTGTATTTTGTGTTTTGTGCCTTAAGGACTAAATTGTAAAAGTTGCAAATGTCAGGGGTAAAATGGTAATTTAACCATTTATGTGTTTTGGGACTAAATTGAATATAAATAAATTTGAATGAGCTTAATTTGAATATGTTTAGATCAAGAACAAAGAAAAATGGACTTGGATCGGGGAAAAGTAAAAGTTATCGAATAACCGGTTTTTGCTGTCCTACGATTTTCGAGGTAAGTCTTTAAGCAATTTAATACCGTTAATATCGGTTATAACCTTGATTACATGCTGAATTTTGAAATTATAAGTGTGAATTTGGACAAAGCCGAATGTGATAAGTGTTTTAAAAATGAAATGTAATTAAATTTATTTGAATTGATATGTGATAGTAATATGAATTATGTGTGACATATGTGATATTGGTAATATTTAATATGTATGAAATGGCTCAGTAATATAAGTATTCGGGCTTCAACCCTAGTAGGCCTTGTGCCAGTGAAATGTATCGGGCTTATTGCTAGCGTGCTAAATGCTTAGGTGATTAAATTCGGACCTCGTGTCTAGCAGGCTTAGTGTCGGTGTGTGTTTCAGGCTTTATTTCCTAGCAGGCTTAGTGCCGGTGTGTATTTTAGGCTTTGTTTCCTAGCAGGCTTAATGCCGGTGATTTATTATAAATAGAGAGATCATGGATCATTAACAAGGTGGAATTTAATTAGTTCAAATAAGCTAAATGTTCAGGTATGTATAATCTTTATAGTTGCAAGGAATAAGGTAAGTTGTTATATTACTATTCGAAGTTAGTAATATGAGATATAGTTGGGATATTTTTGTAAGATTTTAATATGTGCATATGACCTTATAATAATGAGAATAATATATTGGAATTTGATCTTGGTTGTGCCTTTGAGATTCGGCCATATGTGTAAATGCAATATATGAGGGTAAGTGGATATGTTTATATATGTGTATGATCGATTATATGTGTGGTTGATATGTATATTGCACTTATTTGATTTGTTTATATGTGGAAACATATTAAATTTAAGTGTATTTGGCGAGTTTTCTTATTTAAGGTGATATGGGGATATTTTGAGGTTGTCAAAGAAATGGTATTAACATTCGGCATTAGTAGACCATTTTAGTATTAAGCTTTAAAAATTTATGATATTAATTATGGTTTTGTAAATGCTTGAATGATCATATGATTCAATATTTTTGCTTAAGACTTACTAAGCTAGTTAGCTTACTTTGTGTGATATGTCTTCACTCTATTTTATAGATTTTGATCAAGCTACGAGCTCAGGGGATCGTCAACGAAGTCATCCACACTATCACCTTATTTTGGTACTTTTAAGCTTGATTTTCGAATTAATGGCATGTATAGGCTAGACTATGTTTGAGCTATGAATTTTGTCTTTGTATATATTACAGCCATGCGAAAATGGCTTACTCTTAATATCAATTGTTTCCATGTGTTGTGTTCTTAATCATGATGCTAGTGTGGTATATGCATATTCGGTCATGATATAAGCTTATTTTGGTAACTATGTTATATAGCATGTGAGTATAATATGTTGATTATATGGCTTGACTAGGAAATGATGTGAATAGTATATGACTAGCTCATTTTGATAATTTTGATGCTTGGTATGTTTTGTCTTTGAGTACGGTTATGAATTCACTTAGTAATGGGATAAAAATGTACATCGTATATTTGATTTCGTTTGACTATTTTGATTCAGTTGTAAAGGATAGGTTTGCACTTATAATAAGCCTGAATGGTTGGCTAACTAGGAACGGTTGGTGAATGTAAACTAACGAATAAGTTATATGATTAATTTGGTTTGATTATGTGCATGCAAATGAATTAATGTGAACATTGGTTTGATTGAGTGTATTGAATCTATTTGAATTCGGTGAGCGCAGTATAACATGTGATCTCTTATGTTTTTATTAAAAGGCCATGATTATTATCTAGTTTAAGAACTAATTATAGGCATGTGTATATTCGGTAAGGTGGATTTAATTACTAAATGAACTTAAATTTATTAAATAACATACATGATACACTTGGATATGTTAATCAATTGAAAGAAGTATGCTTTAAATTATCTTTTATAGATATTGTTGGTTTAGTGGTTTTGAGTCCTTAGTAATTAAATAAAGAAGAATAAGAATTTTGCTTAAAGTTGATTGATGTTTCGATTATATATTCATAATAAAGATACGGTGAATGAGGCTTATGGTATTTGCATTGTCGTGTGGTATGAATAAAATGTATATAGCATATTCGGCTTATGTTCTTTGATGATTATATAGCATACGACTTAATTTTAGTAAGGTATAAGTATGTTTTTGATTGAATAAAAGTTGTCAGCTGGTAATGCCCTGAAACCCTAATTTGGCGACGGATACGGGTTAGGGGTGCTATAGCTTCATAAGAATAGAACATGGGATCTAGTGAAGCAAGGTTGAAAAACCCAGAAATTGAAAAACTCAGATATAAAGCAAGGTTGGTTGCAAAAGGTTATAGTCAAATTCCAAGTGTAGACTTTACAGATGTGCTTTCTTTAAATGTGAAGTATAGTTTGATTCGAGCCTTACTTGGTATTGTGGCCATGTATGATTTGGAGCTTGAGCAGTTAGGTGTAAAAACATCATTCTTACATGGAGAACTTGAGGAAGATATTTACATGCAACAACCAAAGGGTTTTATAGTCTCAAAAAAGGGAGGACTATGTTTGCTTGTTGAAAAAGTCCCTTTATGGCTTAAAATAGTCACCAAGGCAATGGTACAAGAGGTTGATTCTTCTATGACTACCCATGATTTCAAAAGAAGCAGCTTTGACAGTTGTCTTTATTTTAAGAAAAACAGTGGTGGTTCTTTTGTGTATCTATTCCTATATGTTGATGACATGTTGATAGAAGACAAAGATGAAGGAGAGATAAGAAAGGTCAAAGTCCATCTTAGTAAATAATTAAAGATGAAAATTTTGGGAGCAGCAAAGAAGATACTTGGGATAAAGATTTTCAAAAATAAAAAGCATGTAAATTGTATCTAAGTCAAAAATTGTACATTGAGAAAGTTCTTCGTAGATTCAATATACAAAATATGAAGCCTATTAGTACTTCATTAGCAGCCCACTTCAGACTTGCATTGGCTTGTTTCCACAATCAGATGATAAGATTAACTACATGTCACGTGTTCCATATACTAGTGCAGTGGGTTCTATTATGTATGCTATCGTTTGCTAACGTCCAGATTTATCATATGCAGTTAGTGCAGTTAGTAGACACATGGCGAATCTTGGTAAAGAACACTGGAAAGCAATTTAATGGATTTTTAGATACTGATGAGGTACTATTAATATTTGCTTATAGTTTGGATGAACTAGAGATGGAGCCATTGTGTATGTTGATTCTGATTTTGTTAGAGACCTTGATAAAAGAAGATCCCTTACCAGGTATGTCTTTACTATTGGAGGTTGAACAACTAGTTGGAAAGTCACTTTGCAAACTACAGTTGCTTTGTCTACTACCGAAGCTGAGTACATAGCGATTACGGAGGCTTGTAAAAAAAGTTATTTGGTCAAAAAGACTCTTTGGTGAACTCTGTAAAGGCCTTCAGATCAGTACAGTGATTTGTAATAGTCATAGTGTCATCTTCCTTACGAAGGATCAAATGTTTCATGAGAGAATAAAGCACATTGACATTCAGTATCATTTTGTTCGTGATATTATTGCTCGTGGTGATATTATTGTGAGCAAAGTTAGTACTCATGATAATCCTGCTGATATGATGACTAAGTCATTTCCTATAACCAAGTCCAAGCATTGGTGTTCATTGTTGAAAAATACCTCCTTTTGTATCGTTCGAATTCAACATTAGTAAATTTTTCTTCTCCTCTACCTGTGGTTTTTTCCCGAAACAGTTTTCATTTAAAATCTGTGTGTTCTATTTTTTCTTTCATTTTCATTGCAATCTTTCTATATTGTCATTATCGACGTTCAATTTTTAACACAAATCTCAAAATTTCTTTTTCAAATTTATGTCTATTATTTATATTATTAAATTAAATTTCACATTTTGTATTATTTATATTATTGAATATTTTAATCATGTTGAATCTTTATCAATTTTGTTAAAATTGAATTATTGATGATGCCATAAAATATTCGTGTTAAAATTTTCTCTTGGTATCAATTTCACATTTTATTTTGAAAATAAATTTTATTAAAAATCATATTTTTAATTTAATATTTTTTAATTTTAAAATACATAGTAACAAGAATCAAAAGATAATTGAAGCAACTAAGCAAGCAAAGAAGCTAATATGTATATAAAATATTAATAAATAAACTATGAGGGATGAAAGTTAATAACAAATTTGATTATGGTAGAAAAATTTGATTACGGTGGGTGACAAGAACTATAAGGACTTAAAGTCATTTTTAATTTAACTTGAATAAATATATTTGATTCGATTCAAATTTCATCTCACTTGACTCGATTTGAGAAAATTTAATATCAAAATTATTATTATAAAATATTATTTATCAATTCAATTAACTCAAGATTTTATCAAAATAAAAATCTTACAATATTGATATAATCTAGTATTCTATTTATATAAAGAAATAAAGAAAAGAGGGGTAATTATCCTAAAAATACCAAAAAAATAAAAAAATTTACAGAATTGGGCCGTTTTTTAGAAAATTTACGAGAAAAGTAGTTTCCCTCAAAACGTGTCCACATCGGTAGCGTTTTGAGAAATGCCAAAAAAGCGTGCCCTTGGGACGCTTTGTGTCCACGTCAACAAAACGAGCCTACGTGGATGCGCTTTGTTGACATGGAACAAAGAGCGTCCCAGTAACTTTCTTTGAAAAATTATTTTAATTTAAAACTAAATTATAAAAATAAAAATAAAAATATTTTTTATCTATTTAAAATATTAAAACTAAATTATAATAAAATAAAAATAAAAAACAACTTCTTATTTTATTACATATATTAAAATTAAATTACAAAAAATAAAAATAAAGAAAACTTCTTATAGTTTTAATATATTAAAATTAATTTACAAAAAATAAAAATAAAGAAAACTTCTTATTTTATTACATATATTAAAATTAAATTACAATAAATCGGTCATTTCTTATTTATTAATTCTAAAAAGGGTCAAAAGAAACGATCATTTCTAATCAAAACGCGCTTTTTAGAATTAATTTTTTGGTATTTAATTTTTAATTTTTTGGTATTTAATTTTAATTAATTCTAAAAATGGTCAAAAAGCGTCAAAATTTTTAAAATTTAATTTAAAAATTAAAAAATTCTATTTTATAAAAGATATTAAAATTAAATTACAAAAACATATAAGCAACTATTATTTTATTAAATATATCAAAATTAAATTATAAAAATAAAAATAAAAAAATTCTTATTTATTGAATATATTAAAACTAAATTACAATAAAATAAAAATAAAAAACTTCTTATTTATTAAATATATTATAACTAAATTACAATAAAGTTAAAAAAAAACAACTTCTTATTTTATTACATATATTAAAATTAAATTACAATTAAAAATTAAATAATTTATATTTTATTAAAGGTATTAAAATTAAATTACAATAAAAATTAAACAACTATTATTTTATTAAATATATTAAAACTAAATTACAAAAATAAAAATAAAAATAAAAATAACTTTTATTTTATTAAAAAATTCAAGTTAAATTACATACAAAAGAAATAAACAACTTCTATTTTAGTGAAGATATTAAAATTAAATTACAAACACAAATAAAAATAACTTTTTTATTAAAAAATTTATTACAATTTAAAAATAAAAAGTCCATCCGAATTAATGTTGATGCTTGGTTGAATCGAGTACACAGGCGATCGGCGGTTAGGTCTTGGATTCCTCCTTCTTCTAGCTTCCTATGTGGCCGTGGAACCTCAAGGGATTCCTGTTCCTCTCAGTGATGGTCTGGTTGTGGGTGTTGCGAAGATGACCCACCTTGATAAAATAACGACCCCGGAGGTGTTTGCATAAACCATGGCAGGGCTGTCTGAATCCCGTATGGCGAAGGAGGCTGGTAGAAAAAAAGTGCTCCCCGATGGCGCCTCTTATGATCCCTCATGCGACAACGACCTCAAGATCGACTGGCCAACCGGAGTAATCGGGAACGGACTCGAACCCGTCCATGCATTCCAACCTGGGCTTGGACTGGGAAAAGGAAACATTTATGGGTTAGGATACATATAAGGGGTAGGGTACGCACCTGGCATAAAGGGTAAAGGCTGTGATGTCGGTGTCGCTTACCGAATCGATGGGCCCGGATGGTGTTTTGCCGTTGATGGCCCCGCCTCATCACCCTTCTTCTTGGATTTAAGCGGCCCCGACGTTCCCTTTGTTGACGAAGTTGCCGTCACCTCACTTCTTCTGACAACAAATAAGGCTTACCATGGATCCTAAACCATGGCATGTATTCTGGCACGCACGCTAACTCCGGAACGATGATCGGTTCCCAGTTAGGTAAATAGTCATACCGGTTCTCCCACGTCTCAATATGTGCTGACCAAAATCTTGGCGAATCCATATGCAACTGCTGTAAGTCCACTTTGTGCTCATCATCGAGCACCTCAGGTGGCACGGGAATTGGTTGCCGGAATCCAAATTGTCGCAAAACTCGATCTAACTGGTGCATCTCCACGGTCGCATAGGTGATCAATGGGACCTTCACGTGCCAACTGCTCGGATTTTGCAAGAACTCCTCCTAATTATCGCCCAAATTTTCGGATCCTCGACGGTGTCCATTGAAATCAGATTAACATTACCAAAATATTAGTTATATACATAATACTAGACAAGAAATACGAAATACTAAATTATAAATACAAAATTGAAACTTACTTGTGATTCCACTGTTGGTCCAATAGAAGTCGTATATCTTCAAGCGAGGTAGGTATTCCAGCATGACTCGCTGAATGGTTCCACCTAATTAAATAAATTTTTAGCATACAATTATACTATAAATCTACGTAATAATTGTAAAATATAACATTAAATTTACCTCGTTATCAATGGGAATGAATATGGGTGGTCAAGTCGAAGACGTAAAAATGGAAATCGAAACCATGCCTATGACTGCAGTAGTGATAGGTAACCTCCGATTTTCGCTTTACTTGGTCGCGTCGCCCCGCACATCTTCCGATACAACCTTGATAGCAAGGCAGACCCCCAACTCAATTCACCGGCTGCTCTAAAATCAACAAGTTTCAGCAGCCATCTCAAGTGTACGAGGTTTCTAGAAAGGTCCGACATCAGATAGCCTCCAATTATCTGAAGAATGTATGCCCGAGCATGCTGTATTCGCTCTATTTCGGTCGAACCCTCATTCGACTCCGAGAATCTGTCTTGTAACCAGGCCATCTCGATCCGACTTCCCTAAATTTTATCCGGAATGACACCCAGAAACTCGTAGCATACGGCCATCCAATCACCAGAAGTTGCGGACCGGTGACTCTGAATTGATCCACTGGCAATCCTAATCAGAATCGCACATCTTCCGAGTGATGGTACACTCTCGCATGGAAGATGAAAAGTGTGCGTCTCGGGTCTCTACCTCTCTATCAACGTACTGATCAAAGGCGGCTCCAACTTGAACCCCCGGCCTATCGTGGCCACGTGCCAAAAACCCGCTTCCCGCAGGTAATTCTCGATCAACGGCGATGGGGGACCATGCATATTAGGAATATAACATTGCAACACCCGATCTACAAACTGTTTAAAAAATTATAAAATAAAAATTAATTAAAATTGCATAGACCTAAAAAGTATTAAATAATATTGAAAAATTAAAATTAAAACTTACCATTTGCATTTGCTCGACGAAGATGTGCTTGTTGTCTAGACGAAGTAATTCTCCGGCCATTGTAATACGATCGAAAATTTTAAAATTTTCCAAAAAAATATATTAAAAAATTAAAAAGGGCTTTTTTGTAATTAGTAAAGGACTATTTTAAAATTTCAGAGGAAGTTTGAAGGACTTAAAGAGAATTTTAAGAGGAATTTGAGAGAAGAATGAATAAGGATTAAAGTGTAAAAAAAAAAATGGGTGGGAGGTTTTTATAATTTTTTTTACCGTTAGACGCGTTTTGAAAAGAAATGACAATTTTTGGTAAATTTTCAAAAAATTAACTCAATTTCATTATTTTTTTTTTTTTTAATATATTTGAATATTTTAGCAGATAAGAGAGCAGATTTTCTATTATAAGAAGCAAAACTCCCGCGAAATTTATTGCAACAGACCCGAGGGAGGAACACAACAAACACCGTCAGCATATTGAATCATGGAAAGTAGCGTTAGGGTTTAATGTCTCTTGATTTGATTTCCTCCTCTTCAACCCTCTTCGTCTTCGGCTTCCTCTCCGATCATGTCTCCTCTCCTTCAAACCCCCGAAGAGAGCACAGCCCCTGGCCGTTCCGGGAGAAAGCTTGCACGAACTACGATGGGGCTAGAGAGAGACAAAAAGAGACACGGAGATGTTGAAGATCGAAGAGGGGATACGTTGGCGGATGAAATTGGAATCGTCACTACAGCACCCGCACCCAATGGGGTCGATTTGGTTCAGGAAAGCGTTAGCCTCATCGAATATTTTTCCCGCCTTGGAGATTTCAGAAGTACCCAACGACAAGAATGTTACAGCCTCGTCCGGCGGATGAAGAGTTTGTTGCCCTTGTTCGATGAGATTCGCTTCCTCGGTTCCGCCATTCCTCCTAACGGCATTGCTTCTTTGGCAAAGCTCAAGAAAGTTTTTTGTTTGGCCAAGAAACTTTTGAAAACTTGCAATGAGGGTAGCAAGATTTACCTGGTCAGGATACATCCATCCGTATACTTTCTAATTTCCAATTTTATTTATCTGATGAATCCATTTTCCTTCAGGCGTTGGAGAGTGAGGTTATGATGGTCAAATTTCACGCTGTTCACGAAAAATTATGCCAGGCTCTGGATGAGTTACCTTTCGATGAAATTGAAGTTTCTGTGGAAGTGAGGGAGCAGGTATGAATAGAACTATCATCTCTTACTGATGCCTTCATAGGAACAATTCTTTTAATTAAGATCCTTGTAAAATGTGCTGTTATTCAGGTTGAGCTAATGGTGACACAATTGAGGCGAGGTAAAAGGCGAAAAGACACACAGGATATGGAACTTGCAGTAGATTTAATGGCGGTATCCTCAAAAACCGATGAAAGGAACGCTGATATTGCCATAATAGAAAGGCTAGCCAAGAAACTAGATTTGAATACCGTTGAGAACTTGAAGAAAGAAACTATAGCTATAAGCAATGTCGCTAAAGAAAGAGGCCAAACTTCAGAATGTGTAGAACAAATTGTAGAGATACTCAACAAATTCAAGCAGGTTTTCGGCATGGAAGTAATTGATGTTTTTGAGGATCCTGTCAAGCCTAAACTGTTGTTGAAGTCTGGGTCTTTAGTGATTCCGCATGAATTCCTTTGTCCGATCACGCTCGAAGTAATGAGAGATCCAGTTATCATCGCAAGTGGACAGGTAATGGGGATGGCTGTACCATGACAGAAAACAATAACATCATTTAAGTCATTTACACTTGATTATCTGTCATGTTTTGTTTTCAGACATTTGAAAGAGAAAGCATACAAAAGTGGTTTGATTCCAACCATCGGACCTGCCCGAAGACGAGGGAGAGGTTAGGTCACTTGTCGTTAGCGCCAAATCATGCTCTCAAGAACCTTATCACTCAATGGCGAGAGACGAACAATTATAAGAGCCCCAATACAGAGGGTCTTGCATCCCCGCAAGGCTCATCTGTTAAACAGGAAGAGATCTCATCTCTGGTTGAAGAACTATCTTCATGTCAATTGCAAGTGCAGAGAAGGGCAGCAAAGGATATTCGAATGCTTTCCAAAGAGAACCCTGAGAGCCGAATTTTGTTTGCTGAAAATGGAGCAATCCCAGCATTGGTGCAGTTGTTGACGTATCCGGATTCCAAGATTCAAGAGCATGCCGTGACAGCCCTATTGAATTTATCCATTAATGACACTAACAAGAAGCTCATAGCTAATGAACAAGCAATACCAACAATAATAGATGTGTTGCGAAATGGACGTATGGAGTCGAGAGAGAATTCAGCAGCAGCTTTATTTAGTTTATCGATGCTGGATGAGAACAAAGTAACAATCGCACTCTCAGACGGTATTCCCGCACTGGTAGAATTGTTGGAGCAGGGGACAGTTAGAGGCAAAAAAGATGCTGTCACAGCACTGTTCAACCTATGTCTGAACCAAGCCAATAAAGCAAGGGCTATTGATGCAGGCATTGTACCACCTTTACTGCTCTTACTCAAGGACAAGAAACTGAACATGGTTGATGAGGCCCTTTCCATGTTCTTACTACTTGTAACTCATCCACAAGGTAGATATGAGATTGGGCAGCTTTCATTCATTGGAACCCTGGTTGATATCATCAAAAAGGGGACCCCGAAGAACAAGGAGTGTGCAGCCTCGGTTCTTCTGGAGTTGAGTTCCAATAATTCTTCTCACATTCTTGCGGCCCTTCAGTTTGGTGTTTATGAGCATTTAGTTGACATCTCCGAAACCGGAACAAATAGAGCACAAAGGAAAGCGAGAGGACTTTTACAGGTTATGAAATCAAGTGACCAACTTCCATGATTCTTCTTCTAAAACTTCACTCTTTTGCTTGTACCCTATCCGCATGCATATTGATCGTCACTTCACTCAGTCTTGGCATAGATTAAATATACTAATTACGATGTCTTTGATCGAATTTTTTATTTTATAAGAATAAAATATAATTGTAGATATTTAAATTTTTTTTTTCAAAATTAAACAAAATTACAGCTATATTTTCAAAATATAAAAGAAATACAACATACATTCCTATCAATTAGCAAAATGTTAAAAAGAAAGCTCTAATTTCGGACCATTTCAAATCATCGACTTGAAATGTGGTAGTAAAAAGACGGTGATGGTACATATTCACTTGTGGTATAAGTTCGCCAACATGAAAAACCATAACTCATCTGTGTGTCAGTTTTATTGTTGGCAATTTTTTATTTTATATTTGTCATAATTCTTATAGTTATCTAAAAAGCAACAAAAATGTGAGATACACGCAGAGATGACAAATGGGTAGGCTCGAGTGGGCTTGGACCGAGCTTTTTCAGATTTGAATTTACTTATGCTCGAATGTTTTGGGCTCGGATTTTCTTATATTGGAATTTTTCCAGCTTATGATTTCTTAGACTTGGGCCCTTTTGAATAAGATTTTTTCAGGCTTGAATCTTTTTAGATTATGATCGATTCGAGTAGGGTGGACTATGACAAATTCAAATAATTTTGAATTTTCTAAGTTATAAATATTTTAATTTTGAACATAATAATTCATTTTACTTTTATATTTGATAACACAATTCAAATTTGACTTATAGAAAGCACAATATATATATACAAATATATATATATCATATATATATATATATATAATAGAGATCATGGCAATTGGTACTGTATTGGTAGGTACGTACCAAGTCGTTCCTCAATCGATACCAAGTAATCTAGGTTTTGTTGTGGTCAAGATTTTTGTAACAACCCGTTTACAGTGGTGTTGGAAATTATAACAGCCCGTTTTTGGGTCAAATCGGAACGGTGGTTTCGGGACCACAAGTCCGAAGTAGAAAGATCTATTTTATTATTTCTTTAAGGTCTATAGTATGATTGCATGATTGTGTGAAAATTTCGTTAAGAAATTTTATCGATAGAGTGTTCAATTTGACAAATAGGACTAAATTGCAATAGGTGCAAAATATGTGTTCTAGAAGTTAAAGGTGTTTAATTGCTATGAATCTTTAAATTGGAGGCCCTTAAATGGTAATTAGACCATTATACTTCATAGTGGACAAAAATTGGCATTGTTAGGGAAAAAATTTCAAAGTTTAAGTGAAGGGCATTTTGGTAATCTAGTAAATAAAGACAAAATTAAGTGAAATAAAAGGTCCCCCTTGTGCCGAAAATTTGAAGGAAGATAGCTAGGATTTTGGCCACTTTCAAGCTCGATTATAAGTCCGTTCTTACCCTGTTTTTAATGATTTTTATGGTTTTAATGTTGTTTCAACCTAATCGAGCCTTTTTAAGGACTCATTTGAAAGGATGTCAAAGTCTAAAATTTTACCCATGTAGAATATGTATGTATTTTTATGTTTAATGGTAGAAAATGTATGTTTGATGTTAGATAAACAACATTTACAAAGTGATTTTGATGAAAATGCCAAATAGGGACTTATTTGTAAAATGTTGTAAAATGTGTGTTAAAATGTGAACAAATGAAAAATTTTGGCTGTTATGAGTATATATAAGTTTCAACTAGGCTTGGGTTTTTAAGAAATTAAATGAAATTCATTTTACGAGCCTAGGGACTAAAATGTAAAATGTCAGAAGTTTAGGGGCAAAAATGTAATTTTTCCATAAGGTGTTTTTGGGCTAAATTGAATAATGTGATAATTAACGAGATGAATTTGGTATTATAGATCAAGAAAAATGAAGTTCGGGTCTAGATCAGGGGAAAACCAAAGTAATTGACGAATAGACCCGTTTGGTCGTTTTTGTAACCGAGGTAAGTTCGTATGTTAAATAAGCTTTAATATAATTGTATTTTAATGCTTTAATATTGCATGAACTGTATGATTAATTATGTGGACGAGTCTAATTCTATGGACGAGTCTAACGACGATTTGACAAATAAGAAATCCCATTTGAACCTTAGGAATAGGTTAGGATACAAGTGACATGTCACTAGGGTTGCCATGTGTTATGTGATTATGTATCCGGATGCTGGTCCTGTACGTCCTACCGATGGCTGAGTATACTAGCATATGTTGCAGTTACTTGATAGCTTGTGTGAGCAGCACCGCGTAATTACATGTTGACCGACAGCTTGTGTGAGTTGGCCTGTTGTTAGCTCGAGAGCGAGCAACTATGTGATATGAGATTTAGGTAGCATTAGCTAAATATGGGGCACTTAGTGTGCAAAATTACCGAATATCCAACATTATTATTTTGAGTGGTTCACAGGTATGTCAAAGACGCGAATATGTTTAAATTCATTTCGAGATGGTACACGTATGTACTCAAAGCTTATGATTATTAACTCGTGAAATGACGATTTCAAGGTAAGTTTGTGATGGAAGTGAAATATGATCATGAGATTATGGTAAATTACATTATCTTATGTTACATTACTTGCATGTTAATATATGGTAGGGTTTGCTTATTTCTTTCATACGAGCTTACTAAGCTTTATAGCTTACTTTATTTATTTTCCATGTTTTTATAGTGTCGCCAAGCTAGCTCAGATTGGGGATCGTCGGAGATTCGCCTCACACTATCAAAACTATCATTTTGGGTATTGATGAAATTTAGCATTTTGAGTATATGGCATGTATAGAGACTTGGTCATTTTGGGTATGTGTGCATTATGGTTTGGCCAAAAGTATTGGCTTGTAATTGATAAATGTTTTATTTTGTATAAGGCCTTTGAAAGATGGCCTGTCTTGGTTACATTGGATGTGAGTTATGCAGGGGCTAATGTTATTTGTGATATGCCTTTTATTTGCTTGATGGATGAATGATTGTGGCTTAATAAATTAAGTAATAAATGGGGAGAATTGGCTTGATAATAAGTTAGTGAAATTGGGCTAGACTATACATATTGAAAGTAATCATATTGAATGCTTGTGGATGTGCCTGTGGTATGTTTGAGTTTGGCAAAGTATGATGTTTTAAGCATGATAGATGTTGGCTCTTAAATGACATGTTTAGGCCTTAGTTATGATGGTATTGGTTGCTTGTTGTGCTAAGAATTATGCCATTGTAGTTGTGTGCAAGAGTGTGCAAATGGCTTGGAAATAGCATTATTTTGTCCACACGGGTGTGACGGCCTATCCCACGGGCATGTGTTTCGGTCGTGTGTCCCCTGCACATTAATTTTGAGAAATAAAATGTCTAGAATTGAGCACACGGGCATAGACACGGGCGTGTGTCTCAACCGTGTGTGATACACAGCCTAGAACACAAGCGTGTGTCTTGCGTGTGAAACCTGCACCTAATTCGAATTAAATTAATTAACCACACGGCCTAGCACAAGGGCGTGTGGCATGGCCGTGTGGTGCAAGTCAGAGAGCTACCTAAATCGGACACGGCCTGTAGCACGGACGTGTCCCAGGGTCTATGAATATTATAATTTAATATTTACAAGGACATAAGAGTGTCGTATTGAAGCTTGGTCTAAATATTTTGATGTTTGAATAGTTAATTAAGAAAAAAGGACTAAATCATAAAAAAATGTAAAAGTTAATCAATATTGATTTATATGTGCTAAATGAGTTTAAAAACATAATTAGATGGGTTTAATTGGCAATAATGCCATAGTGGTTATAATGGATGGTTATTAGGTGATTTTTTATTAAATTATATGACAAATAATAATGTTAAAAGTAAAAATAATAAAAGTAAGAAACATTAAATTTTAAGTCATCTTCTTCATTTCTTGTTCGTTCCACCCGAAACCACCATTGTTGGACTTAGAAAGTTCGGTCAAGATTAAGTTTTTCCATGTAAGTGAATCTGAAGCCTATTTTTCGTAAATTTTATGTTTTTAAGGTCGACGTAGCTTAATCTATCTAGCCCATGTATTATTTCATAATACTGTCTAAGTTTTGAAAAGTTACCATTGTTGTTGTTAAAGCTTTTTGGGTTGTCAATGGTTGGGTTTTAAGCTTTGTTATAAAATAGGACTATTTTGTAAAGTGAATTTGGTTAGTTTTGAGTTTAGGGACTAAAATGATAATATGTTGATTTTGGCATGAAATTATTATAATTTTAGATGTTTGAAAGCTATAAAGGGATGGGAATGAATCCAGTTTTAAAGTTTATGGCTTAATATGAAAAATATGTTTGTTACAGTTTTAGGGACTACATTGAATAAAGTGTAAAACTTTAGGGAAATTGTGAAAAAATGATAACTAGTGTCATATGCATTAAATGAATTACCAGTAGAATCGATTGAGTATGTTGTCAAAGTAATAAACACATTAGGTCAAAGCATCATAGTTGATTTGATATGTAGACAATGTCCACTGAAAGTTTAAGGCTATGACTTTCCAATTGATTTGATGTTACTGCCTTTTAACGAATTCAATGTTATTCTGGGAATGGACTAATTGATGTTGCATAATGTAGTAGTGAATTGCAGGTAGAAACAAATTGCTTTGAGATGTCAGAGTGGTGAGCTGATTACTATTGAATATGATAGATTCGATTGTGTTACGTAAGTGATAGCGACAATGTCTGCAAAGAAACTGATTAGAAAAAGCTGCGAAGCATTTTTAGCTTATATTCTGGATTCTAGGGTATCAGAAATGAAATTTGATCAAGTACAAAGGGTTTGTGATTTTATTGATGTATTTCTTGAGAAGTTGCCTGGATTGCCACTAGAATGGGAAGTTGAATTTGCTATAGAGTTAGTACTTGGAATTGCTTCGATCTCAATCGTCTCGCACAGAAAGGCTCCAACTAAATAAAAAGAATTAAAAGCATGGTTGCGAGAATTAACTGACAAAGCTTTTACACGGCCAAGTGTGTCACCTTAGGGCGCGCCAATACTATTCGTGAAAATAAAGATAGGACGATAAGACTATGTTTTGACTACCAACAGTTGAACAAAGTCACTATAAAAAATAAAGATATGTTTTCTCATATAGATGATTTATCCGATCAGTTAAAAGGAATCACCCTATTTTAGAAAATAAACCTCCGATTTGGCTATTATCAATTGTGAGTTAAAGATGTTAACGTGTCGAAAACTACATTCAGAACATGTTATGGACATTATGAGTTTTTAGTAATGCCTTTTGGATTGACTAATGCTTATGCAACATTTATGGACTTAATGAACCAAGTTTTTTAGCCACATCTTGACAGGTTCGTAGTTGTATTAATCGGTGATATTCTAATCTATTCTAGAAATGAGTCGAAACATGTCAACATTTGAAAATTGTATTGGAGACTTTATGTGAAAACCAACTGTACGTAAAGTTTAGTAAATGCGAGTTTTGTCTCAGAGAAGTTGGATTTATTGGTCATGTGATTTCAGTGGAAGGCATACGAGTTGATCTGAGTAAGGATTTTGCTATGTTGAATTGGAAGCGTCTTGAGGTATGTAATTTTCTAGGTTTAGTTGGATATTATCAATATTTTGTTAAGAACTTTTCGATAATAGCATCACTGATGACAAAACTATTATTGAAAGATGTCAACTTTGTATGGTCAAAAAAATGTTAGCAAAGCTTTGAATAGTTGAAAACCATGTTGAAGAGGCACCAATGTTAACTTAGCCTAACTCCAGAAAGAATTTGTTGTTTACCGTGATACTTTATTGAATGGTTTGGATTTTGTTCCGATGCAGGGCGAAAAATTTATAACTTACGCTTCTTGACAACTTAAACCACACGAGAGAAATTACCCGACACATGATTTAAAATTAGTCGCGGTTATAATTGCTTTAAAGATTTACGACACTATCTGTATGGCAAGAAATGTCATATTTATACTAATCATAATAGTCTAAAGTATTTAATGGCTCGAAAAGAGCTAAATTTGCGGCAACGGAGGTAACTTGAACTGTTGAAAGACTACGATCTGGTAATAGATTATCTTCTGGGTAAAACTAATGTTTTTATGGATGCATGTTTTTATGGATGCCTTAAGCTAGAAATCACTTTTTTTCATTTAGGTCGATGAATGTCTAGTTGAACTTAGAGCGTGACGGATCTATACTAGCCGAGTTGAGGGTTAAACCCTTGGTTTTTTTAGAAAATTTGAGAGTTACAAAATGATGATCCGAATTTTTTGGCTAAACAAAAATTAGTCGAGGATAGTCAGACAATCGATTTCAGTATTAGTATGGATGCTAGCTTATATTTTTGTAACGGATAATGTGTACCTGTTGATTTAGAGTTGAAACAGAATATTCTAAATTAAGCTCATAGCAGTGTTGTCACACCTGGTCCCCCTAAGGGCTAGAATTTAAAGAAAAGACCTGGAGCCAATTGGATGGAAAAAGGGAATTTGAGGACTGAAATAAGATATTTAGAAAACTTGAATGGTTGGTTGGGGGATGATTAAATTCCAATCCTAATTTAGTTAGATTGGAATCGGCTAGCTCTATAGTGGGAAACATAATAATTAGGATTGAGCGACGACAAAGGTCTGTGGAGAATGTGCCAATGATATATATATATATATATATATATATATATATAGATGTGCGTGGGATTGGAGTGCTTCTCAATTCTGTTTCCCAAATCTTTCTCTCTAAGCATCGTCTTCTTCAATCACCCTGAAGAACAAGAAATACGTAGCTGAAAGGAGCTCACTATGTTTTTCAGCTATCGTGTGGATTGGAGTCTAGAAGTAGGAAGATTAGGAATTGTTGCCAGGATGAAGAAGGCTTTGGCATTCGGGCAAGCTAAGTTGTTAAGGATAAGAAACCGATGTGAGTTTTTGCACTCCATTTTTGAAATGATGAATGATCTCTATTGATTGTGTATGCTATGAATGGTTAGAATTTTCATGGTATATGAGTGCCTACCCAAAGATAGTTCAATGTGCATGAAATAGTCACGATTACATGTTTTAATAGATAATGAACTCTATGCTGGTATGTAAGTGAAATGCATGTATCGTATGATTTAGACAATGGGAAAAATCGATGGGTTAGATTAAGCTAGGATTGGGTAAATGAATGATCTTATTAGATACCACTATACGGTATTATTAAGCTAGGCCATGGGTTTGATCAGAGGCTATACGCAAAATATGAGTAAGACCATACCTGAAAGATGTTATGGCATCATAAATGAGTAAGACCATAGTTGAAATATGTTATGGCATCATAAATGAGTAAGACCTTAGTTGAAAGACGTTGTGACATCATGATAGAAGAATGTATGACCATTTTTGAAAGATATGGCATCCTTTGATAGTCCATCGAGATAGTAAACACGAGGTTATGTCGTGTAAGACCATAATAGAAAAATGCCATGGAATTGTAGATAGTCCATTGGGACAGTAAACATGGGGAAATTTACCAGGACGAATGCGGGATAACATCTATCAGGACAATTAGCGTGGGAAGAAAGAGTAAAAGATAATAACTCAGTTATGGCATCATGAAGATTCATACGGTAAGGTGAACTCAAGAGTTTATAGGGTGTAAATTCTTGGCTCTGTGATAGAGGTTGGCAAGGATCGTCGAATGGAGTGGATTTTAATGCAGATTGAACAAGATGATGTATTCATCCTAGGATCGGTACTTAGGGGTCCGTGGACATAGGGGAAAATTAAGGGCAGTTCTATCCGTCGAGGTTATACGGGGCAAAGCCATCTGAATTGGCAAAGGAAGGAGTCTGTCAAGGACTAACCTAGAGCGAATAGTCCACCAGGAAATAAGGAGGATAAGAAATTGAACCGGAAGAAATAAAGGCCTAACAAGCAATGACCGATATTGGGTCTCCCATTCATGGTTGTGGAGGAAATGAGATGCATCCAGGTCTGTAACACCCTTTACCCTTATTCAACACAGGAACAGGGTACGAGGCATTACCGAACTTACAACACAAGCATTCACACAATTCTGAGTCCTAAATATGCGTCCAATTTAAAACCATTTATATTCAATCATAAAGTCCCTAATACGAGCCTTCAAGGCCCAAAACATGCTGTAAAAGTGGTTCGGGACTAAACCAAGAACTCAGGGAATTTTTACAAAACTTAGAAAATTTTTGTTAGAAACAGGGCTCACATGCCCATGTGGTCCAAGGGACAAGCCTGTGTGACCCTGGGAAGCACCCGTGCTATAGACCGTGTTTAAATAGGGTGCTCTCTGATTTGTGCCACATGGTCGTGCCACACGCCCGTGTGCTTGGCTGTGTGGTTAATTAATTTAATTCGAATTAGGTGCAGGTTTCACATGGCCAAGACACACGCCCGTGTTCTAGGCCGTGTAGCACACACGGCTGAGACACCACCCGTGTGATATATTTTGGACATTCTATTTCTCAAAATTAAGATACAGGGGACACAGGGCCAACACACACGCCCATGGGGCAAGTCGTGTGTCGCACAGGCCTAGACACGCGCCCTTGTGTCTACCCGTGTGGACAAAAATAAGGCTATTTACCAAGCCATTTTCCACCCTTCCATGCACATACCTACACAACATCTTATAACACCAATTCAAGCATATACAAGCAACCAAAACAATCACAATCAAGGTATTAACATCACATCCACATGCTAACATCTATCATGCTTTAACATCATAATTTACCAAACATAAACATACCACAAGCACATCCAATTTATCCAAGATAGGCTATCATTCAAGGCCTTGTACAAAATAAAACACTTATCAATTACAAACCAATACTTTTGGCCAAATCATAATGACATATATAACAAAATGACCAAGTCCCAATACATGCCATAACTCAAAATATTGACATTTCAATGGTACCCAAAATAATGATTGATAGTGTGAATGGATCTCCGACAATCACCGATCCTGATCTAGATTGGTGACACTATAAGATAAGGGAAAGAAAGGGGGTAAGCTATATAGCTTAGTAAGTTCATATGCAAATAATACAAAATATTATTCATACATTTGTCATATAAATAACTTAACATATACTAACATAAATGTCATTAAAACTTCATAAGCACAACTTACTCAATCATTCTTACCAGTAGTTTATCATATACCGAGTTCATTGCCTTTGAGTTTTACGAACATACATGTACCAACTCATAACATATTCACATACTTTTTCGTCTTTGACATACTGTAACAGCCTGATTTAGGGCCTAGTTGGAATAGTGGTTGTGAGACCACAAATCTGATGTAGAAATATATGTTTTATGGTTTTTTTATGAGGTGTATGACATGTTTGTATGGTTGTGTGAAAATTTCATGAAGAAATTTTACGATTTAGTGATCAATTTATATTTTAGGACTAAATTGCAAAAATTAAAAAATATGAGATTCTAGAAGTTTTATGTATGAGATAACATTAGAAAATTTATTAGAGGTCCTTATTTAGTAATTAGATCATTATATCTCTTGATGGACAAAAATAGACATGGAAGGGAAAAATCTCAAGGAAGGGCCTTAAGGGCATTTTGGTCATTTGGTTAATAAATTAATAAAAAGGGAAAAAGAAGTCAAAATTGGTGTCCATCTTCATCCTCCATAGTTGAAATTTGCAAGGAGCCATAGCTAGGGTTTTGTTTCACTTTCAAGCTTGATTGTAAGTACCTCCTAGCCCCTTTTTGATGTTCTTCGTATTTTTGAAATCCTCTTAGCTCGATTTAACTATTTTTACCACTATTTTGAGCTAGAGTTGGTGTTTAAAATTTTACCCATGGATGACATGCATGTATTTTGATGTCTAGTGGTAGAATATGAAAGTTTGAAGTGCGATAAACAACTTTTTCTAGATGATTTTTTGTGAAATCGATAAAAAGACTTATTTGCAAAGGATGAAATAATATGTATAAAATGTAAAATAGTTAAAAATTTTGGGCTTCTATAAGAGAGATTATGAATCGGCTATGTTTGGGTATGAGAAAAATGAACACATTTCATCATACGAGCCTAGGGACCATTTTGCAAATATGTGAAAGTTTAGGGGAAAAATTATAATTTTTGGCAAGGTATGATTCATGGGCTGTTTTAATTAATGTGATAATTAAATAAGTGAAATTTTTCATTGTAGATCAAGAAACACGAAGTCCAGACCTAAACTGAGGGAAGAACAATGTGATGGACTAAATTAAACAACTTTCTATATTTTGGTACTAAGGTAAGTTGGTGTGTAATAAATCAACATTATGTTATTATGTATTTAAATGCTTGATATTACATGAAATGTTTACTTTTTTTTTAAGAAATTGGTTAATGAGGTCTCGATGAAAAATATGATGAAGTTTTACTATGTTGAAGTCCCGATTGAACCTTAGGAATAGAAAGGATACCCTTGTCACAACATTAGATTAATAAGGTCTTGTATAAGACCATATCTGGGATATGGCCCTAGCACCGAATTGAGATCCCGTGTAACACTATATCTGAGATATGGCATCGGCATCGAATAGTGATTCTGTGTAAGACCATGTCTAGGACATGGCATCGACATACGATCTCGTGTAAGACCATATTTGGGATATGGCGTCGACATCGATATGAGATCCCATATAAGACCATATCAAGGATATGGCATCGGCATCGACATGTGATCCCATGTAAGACCATATCTGGGATATGGCTTTGGCATCTTACTACATGCATGACCATTCTCAAGTATCCTTCGATATTCCAAGTGGTTCAACGGGGTAAAGAATTAAAGTTTATGATAAGGATAGAAAAAGGGCTAAAGTTATATGATGGAGTGATACAGGTACATATGTGAAACTCACGAGAAAATAGTCCAGTATGTGATATGTGGTTGGTAAGAGTGAGCATGAGTAAGCTATGTCAATGTTGTTTGAGAATTTTATTTTAATTCGTAATGTAATGTGTGGATGTTTACACAAGATTTTATGTTGTTATTTTTTACATGCAAACTTACTAAGTGTTATGCTTACTCTCTCTCTTTTCCCTTTTCTTATAGTATCGCCAAGCTAGCTCGGGGATCGTAAGACGTTGGAGCTTGATTCACACTATCAAGCTGTTCTTTTGGGTATAGTAAAGTTTGATTATTTTGGGTATGGCATGCATAGGAACTTGGTCATTTTGTTATATGTCATGTTGGTTAGCCAATGTGTTGGCTATTAATGTTACTTATTTCATTTTGTAAATGGCCATTGAAATTGGCCAAAACTAGTTAAGTTATATCCATTCAATGATGATGAAATTCATGAAGTGCAAGCTTGTGCAATTGAATGAGTAATATGTGAAATTAAGGTGTAGATGTCTTGATTGTGGATATTAGAGGTGCATTATTGTTATGTTATGTGTTGCTGGAAATGGTATAAGTGTGGTTGCTCTTCAGGGTGGCAAATGGGTTGGTAAATAGCCTTATAATTGTCCACACGGGTAGGCACATGGGCGTGTGTCTAGGTCGTGTGTGACACACGGCTTACCTCATGGGCGTGTAGCCTGGCCGTGTGTCCCTGCACCTAATTTACAAAAATCAAGTTCACCATACGGGTTAGCACACAAGCATGTGACTCAGCCGTGTGACCCTAAATGTCTGTTGACGTCATAAACAGAATGTCAAGGTTTTTGCAAATGGGTTAAGACATAGGAGTGTCATGGCCGTGTAAGGGACACGGGCCATAGACATGGGCGTCTGCCGAGCCGTGTGAAAACCCCTGTATGTTCAAAATGAAAAATAAAATCCACATGGACTAGGGACATGGGAGTGTGTAACCACACTGCCTTCCCACACGGGCGTGTTCCTTTCCACACGGACGTGTAGCCCTGTTTTGAGCAAAATTTTTAAGTATTCGTAAGCTTTCGGTTCAGTCCCAAACCACTCTATATGTATGTTTTGGGTCTCATAGGACCGTAATAGGGACAATATGATTATGAATGAAAAGTTTTAAGTTGGAATGAAAATTTATGGGCAATTTTGTGTGGTTAAGTATGTTAAGTCTGGTAATGCTTCGTACCCGGTTCCGGCGTCAAATACGAGTAAGAGGTGTTAAACATACCCATTGAACCACTTGGAATACTATCGGATACATGAAAAGTTTGTACATAAGTGCCACATATGTAGCCAATGCTACCACAAATCTCATAACACATATAGGCTCACTCTCGAGCTATCCACGGGCTTGCTCACACAAGTTGTCAGTCAAGACGTAGCTACACGGTGCTGCGCACACAAGCTGTCAGGTATTCGCAACACATGCCGATATACCCAGCCACCGGTAGGATGCACAAGACTAGCACCGAGGGCACATAAATCACATAATTACATATTCACATGGGTTCCTAGTGACTTGTCACTTGTATCCTAATCTATTCCTAAGGTTCAACCGGGATTTTCTCTCTTGTCGAAACTTCATCAATTACATCCATAGAGTCAATCATACAATTCATGGAATATCAAAACATTATAAATACAATTGTAACGTTGCATTATTAACATACGAACTTGCCTCGGTACAAAAATAGTAAAATAGACCTAATCGTCAAACACCTTATTTTTCCCCTGATCTAGGTCCAAACCTTATTTTTCTTGATTTATAATAGCAAATTTAACTTATTTAATACTCACATTATTCAATTCAGCCCAAAAATCACATTATGGAAAAATTGCATTTTTGCCCCTAACTTTTCAACATTTTACATTTTGTTCCCTAGGCTCGAAAAATGAAGTTCATTCAATTTCTTAAAAACCCAAGCCTAGCCGAAACTTATTCATACTCATAACAGCCCACATTTTTCGTTTAATCACACTTCTACGACATATTTTATAACTTTTTTGCAAATATGTCCTTTTTGACATTTTTACCGAAAATCACTTAGCAAAAGTTGTAACAGGCCAGTCTATACCCTAGTCGAAATAGTGGTTTCGGATCACAAATCTGAATCCATAAAATATTTTAATATTATTTTTAGTGCCGTTGATATGTGATTAAGCCTGTGGTAAATTTTCGTGAACTAATTTGTCCGTCTGTGTGTTTAATTTGACAAAAGGATGAAAATGCATTAAATGTGAAACTTGTATGCAATTTTTTAAAGTACCTAAGTGTTGTGGCTTTGTAAAGTTGAAGGCCTTAAATGGCGATTAAGCCATTACTATAGGAAGTGGACAGCATTAAATGTGGTCTTATATATATATATTTTATGTTTATTTAAATTATATGTTTTCATAAGTTATAATATTATATCAATAAAAAGAAAACAAAAGAAAGTGACTTGGTTATTATCACCATTTGGCCGAATGTTTTAAAGAAAAAGAAAGAATAAAAGCTTAAGGGGTCGGTTGGTTTCAAGCTTGAATTCAAGGATAGTTTTTGATCCGTTTTTGATAATTTCTACGTTTTTGTAATCGTTGCTTTGAGAGCTATCAATCCCATGTCTCAATTTGATGAATTGATAATGTTTGTGTGAGATGCCATTCATGATATGTTAAGCTTTTTGATGATTTTTGGTGTTAAATGAAAGATATGAATTAGATGAACATACTTTGTTCTTGAATTTTTGATGAATTTAGCTAAATAGGGCTAAATTGAGAAAAATGGTATTTTGAAGGACAAAATAGCAAATTTGATGGAAAATATGGACTTGTATGAGATGTATATGCATTCGGCTAAGCATGTGTATGTGTGGATTTTTTGAATTTGATGTTTTGAGAAAAATAGACTAAATTGATAAAGTGTGCAAAAATAAAGGTTAATTTGCAAATAGCCCTAAATGTGTGTCCATGGATTGAATTGTATGAATAAGTGAATAAAAGGGTTAATTCTGAATATTTTTAGATCAAGAACTGAGGAAAACAGACTTAGATCGCGGGAAAATGAAAGTAACCGAGTAGCCGTTTTCATTTCGATAAACCAAAACCAAGGTAAGTCACTATGCAAATAAACGTACTTGCATGAAATTATAATTGTTTATATGACTAATGTTGATAATGGATGCTTATGAGAGGATTATGCATATAAATTTCATGATAAGTTTAATCTAGTAAGTTCGGATATAATACTTGCCATTAAATTTGTATCTATGTGATGAAAATTGAATGAATGTATATTAATGAAATAAAAATGTGTTATGTATGAGTTTGAGTATTGAGGCACTAAGTGTTCGAATTAGAAACAAGACAGAGACGATTAGCACTGTGTGTGCAAAATAATAGAAGCTTCGACTTAATGAGTTGGCACTGTGTGTGCGATACCGAGATAAGCTCAGTTTTAAATAAAGGCACTAAGTGTGTGATGTTAATTAAGTTTGATTTTGTATTAATGCACTAAGTGTGCGATGTCATTTAAGTTTTGACAATGAATCACGATGCTAAGTGTGCGATTATAAGAAAGGAATAGCACTGTGTGTGCGATGATATGAATGCTTGACTTATTGAATTGGCACTGTGTGTGCGACATCGAGACAAGTCTATTAAAAGGATAGGCACTAAGTGTACGGTGATTAATATGCTTCAATTTTGTATATAGCACTGAGTGTACGATTAAGTTGAATGAATATTAAAGGATGATTGACATGTAATATCGAGCATTGAATAGCTTGGAAATTGAATAATTATGTGTTAGATAAGGTATGTATTGAACCTTTGTGGTTGATGAGTTATAAACAAGCTATGAATGAGTGAATGAGTATTTTAGCTATGTCTAGGACGTTGGTATTGTACAATCATTCTGAGTTTTTGAGTATCTTATTAGATTCCAAACTGTTCAATGAGTAAATAAGAGCTATGAACAATTACGAGAATGTATATTCGTTTCAGATATGTTTGGCATGTACATTAAGTGTGTATAAAAGGTAAGTACCTATATAACTTTGATTTGAAGAAAGGTATGATTGATTATTAGAACGAGAATGAGATGCAAGAATGTTTAAGAAAGAGTTGTATATATATACATATAATTCTCCTATGAATGAATGTGGCAATTGTGTCCAAGTATATGAACCAAAGCAATATGTGATAGTTTGCTAAGTAAATGTTATGTGTCAATGTAATTTATGCGTATATGCCTTTATGCTAAGTTTATTTGTATTATGACTTACTAAGCTTTGTAAAGCTTACTCTGTGTGTGTGTTTTTCTCTGTTTTGTAGGTCGTCAAAGCTACTGAAGGCTCGGGACCATCAAGGATCGTCATCACACTACTAAACTCATTTTGGAACCCTTTTGAAAATGTATATAGCTAATTATGGCATGTATAGGCTAGGCATGTGTATATGTTTAAGAAGTGAACTTAGCCATGTGTTTTGGTAAGTTTTGGGTTTTTTTAAGGTTTGAATGAATGATTCATATGATTTATGTTTTGGTATGGCTTGATGCATATGAAATGGTCATTTCGGTATGTATTTGGGTTCCATATATGCATGACATGTGATGAGAATGGTTGCTTGTAGGTATGACCCATTTGGGTGGCATTTTGGTCTTGCAAATGACCTATAATGTCACACGGTCTTGGCACATGGGCGTGCCTAATAACCGTGGGGTAAAATCAGTAGCTAGCTTAAGAAGTACACGGTCATGACACGGGCGTGCCTAGAGGTCATGTGAGAAATGGCAGTAGATGACCTTGTAGGACACGGCCTTAGCACACGGGCGTGCTTGGTAGCCGTGTTGGTTTTGGCAGTATATGACTACGGGGAGGGCACACGGGTGTGTCAAGTAGCGGTGGGTGAGGGACGGCCTACCCCCACGGGCGTGTATCCCCTATATTTAGAAAAGTTTTTATTTTTCCATGAAATTTTGTATGTGTTTCAATTTAGTCCTGACTCGGTTCATAAGCATGTTTAAGGTCTCGTTGACCTATTTAAGGGATATTATGAATGATATTGATGAATGATTGTGTGAAATTCTGTAAATGTTTTTGATCTGTCTGGTAACACTTCTAACCCTAATCCGGCGACGGCCATAGGATAGGGGTGTTACATTTGGTTAGTATCAGAGCTACAGTTTAGTCAATTCTCGGACTAATGTAGCGTGTCAAAGTCTAGCTATACATGCCATAATATCTGAAATGTGATAGTGTGATGAATCCTAACGTATAAATGTGATTTCTGTATAACAATGGATCCCGAAAGAGCAGTAGCTGACGACGTAGAAAGTAATGATCCTGCTCCCGCACAAGGGACAGTGCCTTCTGATTCAAGACCGGCTACTAGCGATCATGAGACAGAAGCAAAACAAGCTTTCTTCCAGTTGATGAGTGAGTGGTTCACTCATTTTGTGAGAAATAACTTTGTTGTTTTACAACCTCGCTTTGGTTAATTTCCCTCAGACATCTGCTATGCTTTCGACTATGAATCTTAATATGATGAACATGTCTTCAGTTGACAAAATTTGTAAGTATGAGGCCAGTGAGTTCAGGGCTACTAATGTTGATAATATCGAGAAAGTCGATTCTAAAGCTCGTAATGAAAGAAAAAGACCGATAAGTAATTTCTCTCAACCTTTGATGAAGAAATATAGAGATGCAAGCAATAGATTAAATGTTTCAATCGGACATACGAGTAGAGATCGTGTGATACCAAATGTTGGTCTGGGAACTCAAGCTCAAATTGAATCAAATGATGAAAGTACTAAAAGCAACAAACCTGAGTGTAGACAGTGTGGAAGACGACATGTGGGAAAATGTTGGGGCAAGTACAACAATAGAGTTTGTTATAAATGTGGATCACGAAATCACTTCATTCGAGATTGCCCAAAGATGGCGAGTGTTGAAAATGTCAGATCCGAGCGACTTAAGTGTAAATGTTGCCGTAAAAGACATCCGGAGAATTGTAGATTGAATAATCAAGTTTGCTTCAGATGTGGATCGTTAGATCATTTTATTCGAGACTGCCTAGAGTCTATTGAATAAGAGACTATTCAGAATTCGAGAGTAGATAACATTCCAGAGAGAGATAGACCTTCCCGAAATACAAGAAATGTTTGTAGTAGTCAGAGGTCTATGAGGGGTACTGTTGCAAAATCTGAATTTAGAGAGCCAACTAGAACGTATACTACTTGAGCTTGTGAGGAAACCTCATCTTCAGATATTATTACGGGTACATTTACTCTTTATGATATTTCTGTGATTGCATTGATAGACCCTGGTTCTATGCATTCGTATATATGTATGAATTTAGTATTTAGCCAGACTTTGCCTGTAGAGTCTACTGAGTTTACTATAAAAGTATCGAACCCCTTAGGTAAAAAGTGTTTTGGTTGACAAAGTATGCAAGAACTGTCCGTTAATGTTTTGAGATATTTATTTTCCTACTGATCTGATGCTTTTGCCATTTGATGAGGTTGATATTATTTTGGGTATGGATTGGTTGTTTATGCATGATGCTGTTGTGAACTGTAAAAGAAAGACAATTGATTTGAGGTGTCCGAATGATGAGATTGTACGAGTTGAGTTTAATGATTTGAATGGATTGCTTGCTGTGATATCTGTTTTGAAAGCTCAAAGTTATGTGAAAAAGGGTTACGAAGCATATTTTACTTATGTGATTGATTCGAAAGTGTCGGAGAAAAAAGTTGAGTCAGTGCCTATTGTTTGTGAATTCTCTGATGTGTTCCCTGAAGAATTTTCAGGATTGCCTTCGATTTACGAAGTTGAATTTGGTATAAATCTGTTGCCTAGTACAACCCCTATTTCAATAGCTCCGTATAGAATGGCACCAACAGAGTTGAAAGAGTTAGAGTTGCAGTTGCAAGAGTTGACTGATAGAGGGTTCGCTAGACCGAGTTTCTCACCTTGGAGTGCTCCTGTCCTATTTGTGAAAAAGAAAAATGACATGATGAGGATGTGTATTGATTATCGACGGTTGAATAAGGTGACAATAAATAACAAATATCCGTTGCTCAGAATTGATGACTTATTTGATCAGTTAGAAAGGGACTGCTGTATTATGATCTGAAGCAACATGGTTGGTGGTCTGAAATTAAACAAGACATATCTAACTTTGTGTTAAAATGTTTAGTTTGACAACAAGTGAAAGCTGAACATCAAGTTCTGCTTGGTTTGCTATAATTGATTTTGATTCCTGAATGGGAATGGGATAGAGTGATAATGAATTTTGTTTCTATTTTGCCTCAGATTCTGAGAAAGGAAGATATGGTTTGGGTCATAGTTGATCGATTGATGAAATCTGCCCATTTTATTCTGGTAAGATCTGATTATCCACTTGAAAAATTAGCCGAGCTTTATATTTTCGAGGTTATGAGATTGCATGGGGTGTCACTATCTATTGTGTCAGGTAGAGATCTGATGTTTACATCGAGATTCTAGAAGAAACTGTAAGAAGCTTTGGGCACGAAATTGCACTTCAGTACAGCTTTTCATCTGCAAACAGATGGTCAGTCTAAATGGATCATATAGATTCTAGAAGACATGCTAAGATGTTGTATACTTGAGTTTGATGGTTCATGGGAACAGTATCTACCATTGATCGAATTTGAGTATAACAATAGTTTTCAGACGAGCATCAAAATGGCACCATATGAAGCTTTGCAAGGACGTAAATATCGTACACCTCTGTATTGAACTGAACTCAGTGAAAATAAGTTACTTGGGGTTGATTTAATAAAAGACTCAGAACAGAAAGTGAAACTGATCCGAGATTGTTTGAAAGCAGCATCTGATCGTCAGAAGTCCTATGCAGACTTGAAAAGAAAAGATATTGAATTTGAGATTGAAATTTGACTCTGTTTAACGGTAAGATTTTCTGGGACGAAATCCCTAAGGGGGAGAATTGTAATAGTCTGGTTTATACCCTAGTCAGAATAGAGGTTTCGGGACCACAAATCTGAGTCCATAAAATTTTTAATATTATTTTCAGTGCGTTGATATGTGATTAAGCCTGTGGTAAATTTCCGTGAACTAATTTGTCCGTCTGTGTTTTTAATTTGACAAAAGGATGAAAATGCATTAAATGTGAAACTTGTATGCTATTTGTTAAAGTACCTAAGTGTTGTAGCTTTATAAAGTTGAAGGCCTTAAATGGCAATTAAGCCATTACTATAGGAAGTGGACGGCATTAAATGTGGTCTTATATATATATATATATTATATGTTTATTTAAATTATATGTTTTCATAAGTTATAATATTATATCAATAAAAAGAAAATAAAAGAAAGTGACTTGGTTATTATCACCATTTGGCTGAATGTTTTAAAGAAAAAGAAAGAATAAAAGCTTAAGGGTTCAGTTCGTTTCAAGCTTGAATTCAAGGTTAGTTTTTGATCCGTTTTGATAATTTCTATGTTTTTGTCATCGTTGCTTTGAGAGCTATCAAACCCATGTCTCAATTTGATAAATTAATAATGTTTGTGTGAGATGCCATTGATGATATGTTAATCTTTTTGATGATTTTTGGTGTTAAATGAAAGATATGAATTAGATGGACATACTTTGTTCTTGAATTTTTGATGAATTTAGCTAAATAGAGCTAAATTGAGAAAATGGTATTTTGAGGGACAAAATAGCAAATTTGATGGAAAATATGGACTTGTATGAGATGTATATGCATTCGGCTAAGCATGTGTATGTGTGGATTTTGTGAATTTGATGTTTTGAGAAAAATGGACTAAATTGATAAAGTGTACAAAAATGAGGGTTAATTTGCAAATAGCCCTAAATGTGTGTCCATAGATTGAATTGTATGAATAAGTGAATAAAAGGGGTTAATTCTGAATATGTTTAGATCAAGAATCGAGGAAAATAGACTCAGATCGAGGGAAAGCGAAAGTAACCGAGTAGCCGTTTTCATTTCGATAAACCGAAACCGAGGTAAGTCACTATGCAAATAAACGTACTTGCATGAAATTGTAATTGTTTATATGACTAATGTTGATAATGGGTGCTTATGAGAGGATTATGCATATAAATTCTGTGATAAGTTTAATCTAGTAAGTAAGTTCGGATATAATACTTGCCATTAAATTTGTATCTATGTGATGAAAAATGAATGAATGTATATTAATGAAATAGAAATGTGTTATGTATGAGTTTGAGTATTGAGGCACTAAGTGTGCGAATTTAGAAACAAGACAGAGACGATTAGCATTGTGTGTGCGAAACAATAGAAGCTTCGACTTAATGAGTTGGCACTGTGTGTGTGATACCGAGATAAGCTCGGTTTAAAATTAAGGCACTAAGTGTGCGATGTTAATTAAGTTCAGTTTTGTATTAATGCACTAAGTGTGCGGTGTCATTTAAGTTTCGACAACGAATCACGGCACTAAGTGTGCGATTATAAGAAAGGAATAGCACTGTGTGTGTGGTGATATGAAAGCTTCGGCTTATTGAATTGGCACTGTGTATGCGACATCGAGACAAGTCTATTAAAAGAATAGGCACTAAGTGTGCGATGATTAATATGCTTCAATTATGTATATAGCACTAAGTGTGCGATTAAGTTGAATGAATATTAAAGGACGATCGACATGTAATATCGAGCATTGAATAGCTTCGAAGTTGAATAATTATGTGTTAGATCAGGTATGTATTGAACCTTTGTGGTTGATGAGTTATAAACAAGCTATGAATGAGTGAATGAGTATTTTAGCTATGTCTGGGACGTTGGTATTGTACAATCATTCTGAGTTTTCGAGTATCTTATTAGATTCCAAACTATTCAATGAGTATATCAGAGCTATGAACAATTACGAGAATGTATATTCGTTTCAGATATGTTTGGCATGTACATTAAGTGTGTATAAAAGCTAAGTACCTATATAAATTTGATTTGAAGAAAGGTATGACTGAATATTAGAACGAGAATGAGATGCAAGAATGTCTAAGAAAGAGTTGTATATATATACATATGATTCTCCTATGAATGAATGTGGCAATTATGTCCAAGTATATGAACCAAAGCAATATGTGATAGTTTGCTAAGTAAATGTTATGTGTCAATGTAATTTATGCGTATAAGCCTTTATGTTAAGTTTATTTGTATTATGACTTACTAAGCTTTGCAAAGCTTACTTTCTGTGTGTGTTTTTCTCTGTTTTATAGGTCAACAAAGCTACTGAAGGCTCGAGACCGTCACGGATCGTCATTACACTACTAAACTCATTTTGGTACCCTTTTGAAAATGTATATAGCTAATTATGGCATGTATAGGATAGGTATGTGTATATGTTTAAGAAGTGAACTTAGCCATGTGTTTTGGCAAGTTTTGGGTTGTTTTAAGGTTTGAATGAATGAATCATATGATTTATGTTTTGGTATGGCTTAATGCATATGAAATGGTCATTTCGGTATGTATTTGGTTGCCATATATGCATGACATGTTATGAGGATGGTTGCTTGTAGGTATGACCCATTTGGGTGGCATTTTGGTCTTACAAAGGACCTATAATGTCACACGGTCTTGGCACACGGGCGTGCCTAATAACCGTGGGGTAAAATAAGTAGGTAGCTTAAGAAGTACACGGTCATGACACGGGCGTGCCTAGAGGTCGTGTGAGAAATGGCAGCATATGACCTTGTAGGACACGGCATTAGCACACGGGCGTGCTTGGTAGCCGTGTTGGTTTTGGTAGTATATGACCATAGGGAGGGCACACGGGTGTGTCAAGTAGCCGTGGGTGAGGCACGTGTATCCCCTGTATTTAGAAAAGTTTTTATTTTTCCATGAAATTTTGTATGTGTTTCGATTTAGTCCCGACTCGGTTCATAAGCATGTTTAAGGTCTCGTTGACCTATTTAAGGGACATTATGAATGATATTGATGAATGATTGTGTGAAATTCTCTAAATGTTTCCGATCTGTCTGGTAACACTTCTAACCCTAATCCTGCGACAGCCACGGGGGAGGGGAGTTACAAAAGTTGTTTATCTTACAACTAACATATTTTTTCTTCCATTAAACATCAAAATATACGAATATCTAACATGGGTAAAATTTTATACTTTGACATCTTTTCAAATTATTCCTTGAAATAGCTAGATTAGGTTATAATATTCAGAAAAATGTACAAATCATTAAAAATGGGACAAATAAGACTCACAATCGAGCTTGGAAGCTTGGACAAAACCCTACCTATGGTGTCCCCCAAAATTTCAGCTATAAGGATGAAATTGAAGAAGATGACATTTTTTATTTTAGTTATTTAGTCTTTAATTACTAAATAACCAAAATGCCCTTAACTTAAAACTTGAAAATTTACCTACTCCATGTCCATTTTTGTCCACCAAGTTAACCAATGGTCTAATTACCATATAAGGACCTCTAATTTAAGATCTCATAGCAATTGGACACCTTTAACATGTAGAACTCAAAATTTTCAATTTTTATAATTTAGTCCCTTTAACTAAATTTAGTGCCCAAACATCAAAGTTTTCGAATGAAATTTTCACGAAATCATTCCATAAATCTATAGACCATAAAAATATAATAAAAATAAATTTTCCTTTGTTGGATTTGTGGTCCCGAAGCTATTGTTCCGACTAGACCCAAAATTGGACTGTTACAACTCTCCCCTTTTAGGGATTTTCGTCCCCGAAAATCTTACCAGAAAAGAGGTTTGGGTACTATTTTTGTAACAGCTCGATTTAGGGGCTAGTCGGAGCAGTAGTTTCGGGACCACTAATCTGAGGTTGAAAAAAATTATTTTGATATTATTTTATGTGTTATAGTATGTTTATAAGGATGTATGAAAATTTTGGTGCATTAATTTTGGTGATTTCATGCTTAATTATGAAAATGGACTAAATCGCATAAAGTGCGAAAGTTTTATTATACAAGGTAGAGGTGTCTAATTGCCATAGAATATTAAATTGGAGGTCTTTAAAGTACAATTAAGCCATTAAGAGGGTGTGGCCACCATAGAGACAAGGAGACAAGGGCATTAAATTTTGGTAAAAAATTAGGTGATAAAAAATGAATAAAATAAGATAAATAAAAGAGATATCATTGTTTACTATTCATGCTTCTTCTCCACCAAAAATTGAAGGGAAATTAGAGGTTTTTGGAGTTCAAACTTTCAGCCAAGCTACTCTATCGCAAGTACGTGATTCTAGGGGTCTTTCTTGATAATTTTTGTACTTTTGAAACCCCTAAAGCTTAAGCCAGCTAATTGGGAGGGACTATTTTGCTAAATGGTTGAAAGTTTAGGGACTTTCCATGAGAGTGTTTACGTTGTTTTCTGAGTTTTTATGGAAGGAAATGAATGTCAGTTAGTTAGTGAACAACTTTTGTGAAAGGTGTTATCATGAAAACACCTAAATATGACTTATTTGTAAAGGTTGTAATTGTGTAATAAGTGCTTGAAATAATTGGTTTTATGAGTTGTTGTAAGAGAAATAAATGTTCAGCTAGGCTTATTTAATGAGGAAATGTGATGAAAAACAATTTACGAGCCTAGGGGAAAAATTATAATTTTGCCAAAGTATAAGGGCAAAATGGTCATTTTTGCCTAAGAAGAAATTTTGATGTATCATGAGTTATAAAGTGATTGAATGAGTAAATTTTATTATTATATATCAAGAAGAGTGAGGAAACAACCTTGATAGAGGAAAAGACAAGGTTACGGACTAAGTCGTCGACTAATACATTTTGCACCGAGGTAAGTTTATGTGTAAACGATATATCTTTAATACATATGTTGTTAATTATTAGTGCATTGTATGAATCAGATCAATTATGATTGAGATTGATTGAAATTGATAGATAGTGAGTAATTCTAGTATGAACCTCGGAATAGATATGTAGGTGTGGAAAAGTATCGGTAGTAATTTTTGGTTGGCTGTGTACGATACCACCTTATTATTTATTCACGATGGTGTGTGTGTGATACCATCGTTTATATTATCATTTGGTGGTCTATGTGCAAAACCACCGTAAATATCCTTGTTGGTGGGCTATGTGCAATACCACCCTGTTATTGATTAATGGTGGGCTGTGTGCGAAACCACCAGGTACTTAGTATTATTTTGAATGGTTCATCGAGAAATTGTTTAAGTAAATGTTTCACTTGTGGTATAAGTTCGCCAACATGAAAAACCATAATTCATCTGTGTGTCAGTTTTATTGTTGGCAATTTTTTATTTTATATTTGTCATAATTCTTATAGTTATCTAAAAAGCAACAAAAATGTGAGATACACGCATAGATGACAAATGGGTAGGCTCGAGTGGGCTTGGACCGAGCTTTTTCAGATTTGAATTTACTTATGCTCGAATGTTTTGGGCTCTAATTTTCTTATATTGGTATTTTTCGAGCTTATGATTTCTTAAACTTGGGCCCTTTTGAATAAGGTTTTTTCATGCTTGAATCTTTTTAGATTATGATCGGTTCGAGTAGGGTGGACTATGACAAATTCAAATAATTTTGAATTTTCTAAGTTATAAATATTTTAATTTTGAACATAATAATTCATTTTACTTTTATATTTGATAACACAATTCAAATTTGACTTATAGAAAGCACAATATATATATATATATAATAGAGATCATGGCAGTTGGTACTGTATTGGTAGGTACGTACCAAGTCGTTCCTCAATCGATACCAAGTAATCTAGGTTTTGTTATGGTCAAGATTTTTGTAACAACCCGTTTACAGTGGTGTTGGAAATTATAACAGCCCATTTTTGGGTCAAATCAGAACGGTGGTTTTGGGACCACAAGTCCGAAGTAGAAAGATCTATTTTATTATTTCTTTAAGGTCTATAGTATGATTGGATGATTGTGTGAAAATTTCGTTAAGAAATTTTATCGATAGAGTGTTCAATTTGACAAATAGGACTAAATTGCAATAGGTGCAAAATATGTGTTCTAGAAGTTAAAGGTGTTTAATTGCTATGAATCTTTAAATTGGATGCCCTTAAATGGTAATTAGACCATTATACTTCATAGTGGACAAAAATTGGCATGGTTAGGGAAAAAATTTCAAAGTTTAAGTGAAGGGCATTTTGGTAATCTAGTAAATAAAGACAAAATTAAGTGAAATAAAAGTGTCCATCTTCTCAAATTAGTTCCCCTTGTGCCGAAAATTTGAAGGAAGATAGCTAGGATTTTGGCCACTTTCAAGCTCGATTGTAAGTCCGTTCTTACCCTGTTTTTAATGATTTTTATGTTTTTAAAGTTGTTTCAACCTAATCTAGCCTTTTTAAGGACTAATTTGAAAGGATGTCAAAGTCTAAAATTTTACCCATGTAGAATATGTATGTATTTTTATGTTTAATGGTAGAAAATGTATGTTTGATGTTAGATAAACAACATTTACAAAGTGATTTTGATGAAAATGCCAAATAGGGACTTATTTGTAAAATGTTGTAAAATGTGTGTTAAAATGTGAATAAATGAAAAATGTTGGCTGTTATGAGTATATATAAGTTTCAACTAGGCTTGGGTTTTTAAGAAATTGAATGAAATTCATTTTACGAGCCTAGGGACTAAAATGTAAAATGTCAGAAGTTTAGGGGAAAAAATGTAATTTTTTCCATAAGGTGTTTTTGGGCTAAATTGAATAATGTGATAATTAACGAGATGAATTTGGTAATATAGATCAAGAAAAATAAAGTTCAGGTCTAGATCGGGGGAAAACCAAAGTAATTGTGAATAGACTTGCTTTAGTCGTTTTTTGTAACCGAGGTAAGTTCGTATGTTAAATAAGCTTTAATATAATTGTATTTTAATGCTTTAATATTGCATGAACTGTATGATTAATTATGTGGACGAGTCTAATTCTATGGACGAGTCTAACGACGAATTGACAAATAAGAAATCCCGTTTGAACCTTAGGAAAAGGTTAGGATACAAGTGACATGTCACTAGGGTTACCATGTGTTATGTGATTATGTATCCGGGTGCTGGTCCTGTCGTCGTCCTACCGATGGCTGAGTATACTAACATATGTTGTAGTTACTTGACAGCTTGTGTGAGCAGCACCGCGTAGTTACATCTTGACCGACAGCTTGTGTGAGTAGGCCTGTTGTTAGCTCGAGAGTGAGCAACGATGTGATATGAGATTTAGGTAGCATTAGCTAAATATGGGGCACTTAGTGTGCAAAATTCCTGAGTATCCAACATTATTATTCCGAGTGGTTCACAGGTATGTCAAAGACGCGAATATGTTTAAATTCATTTCGAGATGGTACACGTATGTACTCAAAGCTTATGATTATTAACTGTGAAATGACGATTTCAAGGTAAGTTTGTGATGGAAGTGAAATATGATCATGAGATTATGGTGAATTACATTATCTTATGTTACATTACTTGCATGTTAATGTATGGTAGGGTTTGCTTATTTCTTTCATACGAGCTTACTAAGCTTTATAGCTTACTTTATTTATTTTCCATGTTTTTATAGTGTCGCCAAGCTAGCTCAGATTGGGGATCGTCGGAGATTCGCCTCACACTATCAAAACTATCATTTTGGGTATTGATGAAATTTAGCATTTTGAGTAAATGGCATGTATAGAGACTTGGTCATTTTGGGTATGTGTGTCATTATGGTTTGGCCAAAAGTATTGGCTTGTAATTGATAAATGTTTTATTTTGTATAAGGCCTTTGAAAGATGGCCTGTCTTGGTTAAATTGGATGTGAGTTATACAGGGGCTAATGTTATTTGTGATATGCCTTTTATTTGCTTGATGGATGAATGATTGTGGCTTAATAAATTAGGTATTAAATGGGGAGAATTGGCTTGATAATAAGTTAGTGAAATTGGGCTAGACTATACATATTGAAAGTAATCATATTGAATGCTTGTGGATGTGCTTGTGGTATGTTTGAGTTTGGCAAAGTATGATGTTTTAAGCATGATAGATGTTGGCTCTTAAATGACATGTTTAGGCCTTAGTTATGATGGTATTGGTTGCTTGTTGTGCTAAGAATTATGCCATTGTAGTTGTGTGCAAGAGTGTGCAAATGGCTTGGAAATAGCATAATTTTGTCCACATGGGTGTGACGGCCTATCCCACGGGCATGTGTTTCGGCCGTGTGTCACCTGCACCTTAATTTTGAGAAACAAAATGTCTAGAATTGAGCATACGGGCATAGACACGGACGTGTGTCTCAACCGTGTGTGATACACAGCCTAGAACATAAGCGTGTGTCTTGCGAGTGAAACCTGCACCTAATTCGAATTAAATTAATTAACCACACGGCCTAGCACAAGGGCGTGTGGCATGGCCGTGTGGTGCAAGTCAGAGAACTACCTAAATCGGACACGACCTATAGCACGGACGTGTCCCAGGGTCTATGAATATTATAATTTAATATTTTCAAGGACATAAGAGTGTCGTATTGAAGCTTGGTCTAAATATTTTGATGTTTGAATAGTTAATTAAGAAAAAAGGACTAAATCATAAAAAAAATGTAAAAGTTAATCAATATTGATTTATATGTGCTAAATGAGTTTAAAAACATAATTAGATGGGTTTAATTGGCAATAATGCCATAGTGGTTATAATGGATGGTTATTAGGTGATTTTTGATTAAATTATATGACAAATAATAATGTTAAAAGTAATAATAATAAAAGTAAAAAACATTAAATTTTAAGTCATCTTCTTCATTTCTTGTTCTTTCCACCCGAAACCACCATTGTTGGACTTAGAAATTTCGGTCAAGATTAAGTCTTTCCATGTAAGTGAATCTGAAGCCTATTTTTCGTAAATTTTATGTTTTTAAGGTCGACGTAGCTTAATCTATCTAGCCCATGGATTATTTCATAATACTATCTAAGTTTTGAAAAGTTACCATTATTGTTGTTAAAGCTTTTTGGGTTGTTAATGGTTGGGTTTTAAGCTTTGTTATAAAATAGGACTATTTTGTAAAGTGAATTTGGTTAGTTTTGAGTTGAGGGACTAAAATGATAATATGTTAATTTTGGCATATAATTTTAGATGTTTGAAAGCTATAAAGGGATGAGAATGAATCCAGTTTTAAAGTTTATGGCTTAATGTGAAAAATATGTTTGTTACAGTTTTAGGGACTACATTGAATAAAGTGTAAAACTTTAGGGAAATTGTGAAAAAATGATAACTAGTGGTCATATGCATTAAATGAATTACCAGTAGAATCGATTGAGTATGTTGTCAAAGTAATAAACGCATTAGGTCAAAGCATCATAGTTGATTTGATATGTAGACAATGTCCACTGAAAGTTTAAGGTTATGACTTTCCAATTGATTTGATGTTACTGCCTTTTAACGAATTCAATGTTATTCTGGGAATGGTCTAATTGATGTTGTATAATGTAGTAGTGAATTGTAGGTAGAAACAAATTGCTTTGAGATGTCAGAGTGGTGAGCTGATTACTATTGAATATGATAGATTCGATTGTGTTACGTAAGTGATAACGACAATGTCTGCAAAGAAACTGATTAGAAAAAGCTACGAAGCATTTTTAGCTTATATTTTGGATTCTAGGGTATCAGAAATGAAATTTGATCAAGTACAAAGGGTTTGTGATTTTATTGATGTATTTCTTGAGAAGTTGCCTGGATTGCCACTAGAATGGGAAGTTGAATTTGCTATAGAGTTAGTACTTGGAACTGCTTCGATCTCAATCGTCTCGCACAGAAAGGCCCCAACTGAATTAAAAGAATTAAAAGCATGGTTGCGAGAATTAACTGACAAAGCTTTTACACGGCCAAGTGTGTCACCTTGGGGCGCGCCAGTACTATTCTTGAAAAATAAAGATGGGACGATAAGACTATGTTTTGACTACCGACAGTTGAACAAAGTCACTATAAAAAATAAAGATATGTTTTCTCATATAGATGATTTATCCGATCAGTTGAAAGGAACCACCCTATTTTAGAAAATAAACCTCCGATTTAGCTATTATCAATTGTGAGTTAAAGATGTTAACGTGTCAAAAACTACATTCAGAACATGTTATGGACATTATGAGTTTTTAGTAATGCCTTTTGGATTGACTAATGCTTATGCAACATTTATGGACTTAATGAACCAAGTTTTTTAGCCACATCTTGACAGATTCGTAGTTGTATTAATCGGTGATATTCTAATCTATTCTAGAAATGAGTCCGAACATGTCAACATTTGAAAATTTTATTGGAGACTTTATGTGAAAACCAACTATACGCAAAGTTTAGTAAATGCGAGTTTTGTCTCAGAGAAGTTGGATTTATTGGTCATGTGATTTCAGTGGAAGGCATACGAGTTGATCTGAGTAAGGATTTTGCTATGTTGAATTGGAAGCGTCTTGAGGTATGTAATTTTCTAGGTTTAGTTGGATATTATCAATATTTTGTTAAGAATTTTTCGATAATAGCATCACTGATGACAAAACTATTATTGAAAGATGTCAACTTTGTATGGTCAAAAAAATGTTAGCAAAGCTTTGAATAGTTGAAAACCATGTTGAAGAGGCACCAATGTTAACTTAGCCTGACTCCAGAAAGAATTTGTTGTTTACCATGATACTTTATTGAATGGTTTGGATTTTGTTCCGATGCAGGGCAAAAAATTTATAGCTTACGCTTCTTGACAACTTAAACCACACGAGAGAAATTACCCGACACATGATTTAAAATTGGTCGCGGTTATAATTGCTTTAAAGATTTGCGACGCTATCTGTATGGCAAGAAATGTCATATTTATACTAATCATAAAAGTCTAAATTATTTGATGGCTCGAAAAGAGCTAAATTTGCGGCAACGGAGGTAACTTGAACTGTTGAAAGACTACGATCTGGTAATAGATTATCTTCTGGGTAAAGCTAATGTTTTTATGGATGCTTTAAGCTAGAAATCACTTTTTTTCATTTAGGTCGATGAATGTCTAGTTGAACTTAGAGCGTGACGGATCTATAGTAGCCGAGTTGAGGGTTAAACCCTTGGTTTTTAAGAAAATTTGAGAGTTACAAAATGATGATCCGAATTTTTTTGGCTAAACGAAAATTACTCGAGGATAGTCAGGCAACCGATTTCAGTATTAGTATGGATGCTAGCTTATATTTTTGTAACGGATAATGTGTACCTGTTGATTTAAAGTTGAAACAGAATATTCTAAATGAAGCTCATAGCAGTGTTGTCACACATGGTCCCCCTAAGGGCTCGAATTTAAAGAAAAGACCTAGAGCCAATTGGATGGAAAAAGGGAATTTGAGGACTGAAATAAGATATTTAGAAAACTTGAATGGTTGGTTGGGGGATGATTAAATTCCAATCCTAATTTAGTTAGATTTGAATCGGCTAGTTCTATAGTGGGAAACATAATAATTAGGATTGAGCGACGACAAAGGTCTGTGGAGAATGTGCCAATGATCTATATATATATATATATATATATATATAGATGTGCGTGGGATTGGAGTGCTTCTCAATTCTGTTTCCCAAATCTTTCTCTTTAAGCATCGTCTTCTTCAATTACCCTGAAGAACAAGAAATACGTAGCTGAAAGGAGCTCACTATGTTTTTCAGCTATCGTGCGGATTGGAGTCTAGAAGTAGGAAGATTAGGAATTGTTGCCAGGCTGAAGAAGGCTTTGGCATTCGGGCAAGCTAAGTTGTTAAGGATAAGAAACCGATGTGAGTTTTTGCACTCCATTTTTGAAATGATGAATGATCTCTATTGATTGTGTATGCTATGAATGGTTAGAATTTTCATGGTATATGAGTGCCTACCCAAAGATAGTTCAATGTACATGAAATAGTCACGATTACATGTTTTAATAGATAATGCACTCTATGCTGGTATGTAAGTGAAATGCATGTATCGTATGATTTAGACAATAGGAAAAATCGATGGGTTAGATTAAGCTAGGATTGGGTAAATGAATGATCTTATTAGATACCGCCATATGGTATTATTAAGCTAGGCCATGGGTTCGATCAAAGGCTATACGCAAAATATGAGTAAGACCATACCTGAAAGATGTTATGGAATCATAAATGAGTAAGGCCATAGCTGAAATATGTTATGGCATCATAAATGAGTAAGACCTTAGTTGAAAGACATTATGACATCATGATAGAAGAATGTATGACCATTTTTGAAAGATACTATGACATCCTTTGATAGTCCATCGAGATAGTAAACACGAGGTTATGTCGTGTAAGACCATAATCGAAAGATGCCATGGAATTGTAGATAGTTCATTGGGACAGTAAACATGGGGAAATTTGCCAGGACGGAATGCGGGATAACATCTATCAGGACAATTAGTGTGGGAAGAAAGAGTAAAAGATAATAACTCAGTTATGGCATCATGAAGATTCATGCGGTAAGGTGAACTCAAGAGTTTATAGGGTGTAAATTCTTGGCTCTGTGATGGAGGTTGGCAAGGATCGTTGAATGGAGTGGATTTTAATGCAGATTGAACAAGAGGATGTATTCATCCTAGGATCGGTACTTAGGGGTCCGTGGACATAGGGGAAAATTAAGGGCAGTTATATTCGTCGAGGTTATATGGGGCAAAGCCATCCGAATTGGCAAAGGAAGGAGTCTGTCAAGGACTAACCTGGAGCGAATAGTCCACCAGGAAATAAGGAGGATAAGAAATTGAACCGGAGAAAATAAAGGCCTAACAAGCAATGACCGATATTGGGTCTCCCATTCATGGTTGTGGAGGAAAGAAATTTAGTTGAGATGCATCCATGTCTGTAACACCCTTTACCCTTATTCAACACAGGAACAACTTATTCAACACAGGAACAGGGTACGAGGCATTACCGAACTTACAACACAAGCATTCACACAATTCTGAGTCATAAATATGCGTCCAATTTAAAACTATTCATATTCAATCATAAAGTCCCTAATACGAGCCTTCAAGGCCCAAAACATGCTGTAAAAGTGGTTCGGGACTAAACCAAGAACTCGGGAATTTTACAAAACTTAGAAAATTTTTGTTAGAAAGCAGGCTCACACGCCCATGTGGTCCAAGGACAAGCCTGTGTGACCACAGGAAGCACCCGTGCTATAGACCGTGTTTAAATAGGGTGCTCTCGATTTGTGCCACATGGTCATGCCACACGCCTGTGCTTGGTATGTGGGTTAATTAATTTAATTCGAATTAGGTGCAGGTTTCACATGGCCAAGACACACGCCCGTGTTCTAGGCCATGTAGTACACACGGCTGAGACACCACCCGTGTGATATATTCTGGACATTCTATTGCTCAGAATTAAGATACAGGGGACACAAGGCCAACACACACGCCCATGGGGCAAGTCGTGTGTCGCACAGGCCTAGACACGCACCCTTGTGTCTACCCGTGTGGACAAAAATAAGGCTATTTACCAAGCCATTTGCCACCTTTCCATGCACATACCTACACAACATCTTTTAACACCAATTCAAGCATATACAAGCAACCAAAACAATCACAACCAAGGTATTAACATCACATCCACATGCTAACATCTATCATGCTTTAACATCATAATTTACCAAACACAAACATACCATAAGCACATCCAATTTATCCAAGATAGGCCATCATTCAAGGCCTTGTACAAAATAAAACACTTATCAATTACAAACCAATACTTTTGACCAAATCATAATGGCATATATAACAAAATGACCAAGTCCCAATACACGCCACAACTCTAAATATTGACATTTCAATGGTACCCAAAATAATGATTGATAGTGTGAATGGATTTCGATGATCACCGATCCTGATCTAGCTTGGTGACACTATAAGATAAGGGAAAGAAAGGGGGTAAGCTATATAGCTTAGTAAGTTCATATGTAAATAATACAAAATATTATTCATACATTTGTCATATAAATAACTTAACATATACTAACATAAATGTCATTAAAACTTCATAAGCACAACTTACTCAATCATTCTTACCAGTAGTTCATCATATACCGAGTTCATTGCCTTTGAGTTTGACGAACATACATGTACCAACTCATAACATATTCACATACTTTTTCGTCTTTGACATACTGTAACAGCCTGATTTAGGGCCTAGTTGGAATAGTGGTTGTGAGACCACAAATCTGATGTAGAAATATATGTTTTATGGTTTTTTATGAGGTGTATGACATGTTTGTATGGTTGTGTGAAAATTTCATGAAGAAATTTTACGATTTAATGATCAATTTATATTTTAGGACTAAATTGCAAAAATTAAAAAATATGAGATTCTAGAAGTTTTAAGTATGAGATAACATTAGAAAATTTATTAGAGGTCCTTATTTAGTAATTAGATCATTATATCTCTTGATGGACAAAAATGGACATGGAAGGGAAAAATCTCAAGGAAGGGCCTTAAGGGCATTTTGGTCATTTGGTTAATAAATTAATAAAAAGGGAAAAAAGAAGTCAAAATTTGTGTCCATCTTCATCCTCCATAGTTGAAATTTGCAAGGAGCCATAGCTAGGGTTTTGTTTCACTTTCAAGCTTGATTGTAAGTACCTCCTAGCCCCTTTTTGATGTTCTTCGTATTTTTAAAATCCTCTTAGCTCGATTTAACTATTTCTACCACTATTTTGAGCTAGAGTTGGTGTTTAAAATTTTACCCATGGATGACATGCATGTATTTTGATGTCTAGTGGTAGAATATGAAAGTTTGAAGTGTGATGAACAACTTTTGCTAGATGATTTTTTGTGAAATCGATAAAAAGGACTTATTTGCAAAGGATGAAATAATGTGTATAAAATGTAAAATAGTTAAAAATTTTGGGTTTCTATAAGAGAGATTATGAATTGGCTAGGTTTGGGTATGAGAAAAATGAACACATTTCATCATACGAGCTTAGGGACCATTTTGCAAATATGTGAAAGTTTAGGGGAAAAATTATAATTTTTGCCAAAGTATGATTCATGGGCTGTTTTAGTTAATGTGATAATTAAATAAGTGAAAATTTTCATTGTAGATCAAGAAACACGAAGTCCAGACCTAAACTGAGGGAAGAACAATGTGATGGACTAAATTAAACAACTATCTATATTTTGGTACTAAGGTAAGTTGGTGTGTAATAAATCAACATTATGTTATTATGTATTTAAATGCTTGATATTACATGAAATGTTTACTCTTTTTAAGAAATTGGTTAATGAGGTCTCGATGAAAAATATGATGAAGTTTTACTATGTTGAAGTCCCTATTGAACCTTAGGAATAGAAAGGATACCCTTGTCACAACATTAGATTAATAAGGTCTTGTATAAGACTGTATCTGGGACATGGCCCCAGCACCGAATTGAGATCCCGTGTAACACTATATCTGAGATATGGCATCGACATCGAATAGTGATTTCGTGTAAGACCATGTCTAGGACATGGCATCGACATACGATCTCGTGTAAGACCATATTTGGGATATGGCGTCGACATCGATATGAGATCCCATATAAGACCATATCAAGGATATGGCATCGGCATCGACATGTGATCCCATGTAAGACCATATCTGGGATATGGCTTTGGCATCTTACTACATGCATGACCATTCTCAAGTATCCTTCGATATTCCAAGTGGTTCAACGGGGTAAAGAATTAAAGTTATGATAAGGATAGAAAAAGGGCTAAAGTTATATGATGGAGTGATACAGGTACATATGTGAAACTCACGAGAAAATAGTCCAGTATGTGATATGTGGTTGGTAAGAGTGAGCATGAGTAAGCTATGTCAATGTTGTTTGAGAATTTTGTTTTAATTCGTAATGTAATGTGTGGATGTTTTCACAAGATTTTATGTTGTTATTTGTTACATGCAAACTTACTAAGTGTTATGCTTACTCTCTCTCTTTTCCCTTTTCTTATAGTATCGCCAAGCTAGCTCGGGGATCGTAAGACGTTGGAGCTTGATTCACACTATCAAGCTGTTCTTTTGGGTATAGTAAAGTTTGATTATTTTGGGTATGGCATGTATAGGAACTTGGTCATTTTGTTATATGTCATGTTGGTTAGCCAATGTGTTGGCTATTAATGTTACTTATTTCATTTTGTAAATGGCCATTGAAATTGGCCAAAACTAGTTAAGTTATATCTATTCAATGATGATGAAATTCATGAAGTGCAAGCTTGTGCAATTGAATGAGTAATATGTGAAATTAAGGTGTAGATGTCTTGATTGTGGATATTAGAGGTGCATTATTGTTATGTTATGTGTTGCTGGAAATGGTATAAGTGTGGTTGCTTTTCAGGGTGGAAAATGGCTTGGTAAATAGCCTTATAATTGTCCACACGGGTAGGCACATGGGCGTGTGTCTAGGTCGTGTGTGACACACGGCTTACCTCATGGGCGTGTAGCCTGGCCGTGTGTCCCTGCACCTAATTTATGGAAAATCAAGTTCACCATACGGGTTAGCACACAAGCGTGTGACTCAGCCGTGTGACCCTAAATGTCTATTGATGTCATAAACAGAATGTCAAGGTTTTCGCAAATGGGTTAAGACACAGGCGTGTCATGGCCGTGTGAGGGACACGGGCCATAGACATGGGCGTTTGCCGAGCCGTGTGAAAACCCCTGTAGGTTCAAAATGAAAATAAAATCCACATGGACTAGGGACATGGGAGTGTGTAACCACACGGCCTTCCCACACGGGCGTGTTCCTTTCCACACGGACGTGTGGCCCTGTTTTGAGCAAAAATTTTCTAAGTATTCGTAAGCTTTTGGTTCAGTCCTGAACCACTCTATATGTATGTTTTGGGTAGGACCGTAATAGGGACAATATGATTATGAATGAAAAGTTTTAAGTTGGAATGAAAATTTATGGCCAATTTTGTGTGGTTAAGTATGTTAAGTCTGGTAATGCTTCGTACTCGATTCCGGCGTTGAATACGGGTAAGAGGTGTTAAACATACCCATTGAACCACTTGGAATACTATCGGATACATGAAAAGTTTGTACATAAGTGCCACATATGTAGCCAATGCTACCACAAATCTCATAACACATATAGGCTCACTCTCGAGCTATCCACGGGCTTGCTCACACAAGTTGTCAGTCAAGATGTAGCTACACGGTGCTGCGCACACAAGCTGTCAGGTATTCGCAACACATGCTGATATACCCAGCCACCGGTAGGACGCACAAGACCAGCACCGAGGACACATAAATCACATAATTACATATTCACATGGGTTCCTAGTGACTTGTCACTTGTATCCTAATCTATTCCTAAGGTTCAACCGAGATTTTCTCTCTTGTCGAAACTTCATCAATTACATCCATAGAGTCAATCATACAATTCATGGAATATCAAAATATTATAAATACAATTGTAACGTTGCATTATTAACATACGAACTTACCTCGGTACAAAAATAGTAGAAATAGACCTAATCGTCAAACACCTTATTTTTCCCCCGATCTAGGTCCGAACCTTATTTTTCTTGATTTATAATAGCAAATTTAACTTATTTAATACTCACATTATTCAATACAGCCCAAAAATCACATTATAGAAAAATTACATTTTTACCCCTAACTTTTCAACATTTTACATTTTAGTCCCTAGGCTCGAAAAATGAAGTTCATTCAATTTCTTAAAAACCCAAGCCTAGCCGAAACTTATTCATACTCATAACATCCCACATTTTTTGTTTAATCACACTTCTACGACATATTTTATAACTTTTTGCAAATATGTCCTCTTTGACATTTTTACCGAAAATCACTTAGCAAAAGTTGTAACAGTCCAGTTTATACCCTAGTCAAAATAGTGGTTTTTGGACCACAAATCTGAATCCATAAAATATTTTAATATTATTTTTAGTGCCGTTGATATGTGATTAAGCCTGTGGTAAATTTTCGTGAACTAATTTGTCCGTCTGTGTGTTTAATTTGACAAAAGGATGAAAATGCATTAAATGTGAAACTTGTATGCAATTTTTTAAAGTACCTAAGTGTTGTGGCTTTGTAAAGTTGAAGGCCTTAAATGGCGATTAAGCCATTACTATAGGAAGTGGATGGCATTAAATGTGGTCTTATATATATATATATATATATATATATATTATATGTTTATTTAAATTATATGTTTTCATAAGTTATAATATTATATAAATAAAAAGAAAACAAAAGAAAGTGACTTGGTTATTATCACCATTTGGCTGAATGTTTTAAAGAAAAAGAAAGAATAAAAGCTTAAGGGGTCGGTTGGTTTCAAGCTTGAATTCAAGGTTAGTTTTTGATCTGTTTTCAATAATTTCTACATTTTTGTAATCGTTGCTTTGAGAGCTATCAAACCCATGTCTCAATTTGATGAATTGATAATGTTTGTGTGAGATGCCATTGATGATATGTTAAGCTTTTTGATGATTTTGGTGTTAAATGAAAGATATGAATTAGATGAACATACTTTGTTCTTGAATTTTTGATGAATTTAGCTAAATAGGGCTAAATTGAGAAAATGGTATTTTGAAGGACAAAATAGCAAATTTGATGGAAAATATGGACTTGTATGAGATGTATATGCATTAAGCTAAGCATGTGTATGTGTGGATTTTGTGAATTTGATGTTTTGAGAAAAATGGACTAAATTGATAAAGTGTGCAAAAATGAGGGTTAATTTGCAAATAGCCCTAAATGTGTGTCCATGGATTGAATTGTATGAATAAGTGAATAAAAGGGTTAATTCTGAATATTTTTAGATCAAGAACTGAGGAAAATAGACTTAGATCGCGGGAAAGCGAAAGTAACCGAGTAGCCGTTTTCATTTCGATAAACCGAAACCGAGGTAAGTCACTATGCAAATAAATGTACTTGCATGAAATTGTAATTGTTTATATGACTAATGTTGATAATCGATGCTTATGAGAGGATTATGCATATAAATTTCGTGATAAGTTTAATCTAGTAAGTTCGGATATAATACTTGCCATTAAATTTGTATCTATGTGATGAAAATTGAATGAATGTATATCAATGAAATAGAAATGTGTTATGTATGAGTTTGAGTATTGAGGCACTAAGTGTCCGAATTTAGAAACAAGACAGAGACGATTAGCACTGTGTGTACAAAACAATAGAAGCTTCGACTTAATGAGTTGGCACTGTGTGTGCGATACCGAGATAAGCTCGGTTTAAAATAAAGGCACTAAGTGTGCGATGTTAATTAAGTTCAATTTTGTATTAATGCACTGAGTGTGCGATGTCATTTAAGTTTTGACAACGAAACACGACGCTAAGTGTGCGATTATAAGAAAGGAATAGCACTGTGTGTGCGATGATATGAAAGCTTCGGCTTATTGAATTGGCACTGTGTGTGTGACATCGAGACAAGTCTATTAAAAGAATAGGCACTAAGTGTGCGATGATTAATATGCTTCAATTTTGTATATAGCACTGAGTGTACGATTAAGTTGAATGAATATTAAAGGACAATCAACATGTAATATCGAGCATTGAATAGCTTGGCAGTTGAATAATTATGTGTGGATAAGGTATGTATTGAACCTTTGTGGTTGATGAGTTATAAACAAGCTATGAATGAGTGAATGAGTATTTTAGCTATTTCTGGGACGTTGGTATTGTACAATCATTCTGAGTTTTCGAGTATCTTATTAGATTCCAAACTGTTCAATGAGTAAATCAGAGCTATGAACAATTACAAGAATGTATATTCGTTTCAGATACGTTTGGCATGTACATTAAGTGTGTATAAAAGGTAAGTACCTATATAACTTTGATTTGAAGAAAGGTATGATTGAATATTAGAACGAGAATGAGATGCAAGAATGTTTAAGAAAGAGTTGTATATATATACATATGATTCTCCTATGAATGAATGTGGCAATTGTGTCCAAGTATATGAACCAAAGCAATATGTGATAGTTTACTAAGTAAATGTTATGTGTCAATGTAATTTATGCGTATATGCCTTTATGCTAAGTTTATTTGTATTATGACTTACTAAGCTTTGTAAAGCTTACTCTGTGTGTGTGTTTTTCTCTGTTTTGTAGGTCGTCAAAGCTACTGAAGGCTCGGGACCATCAAAGATCATCATCACACTACTAAACTCATTTTGGAACCCTTTTGAAAATGTATATAGCTAATTATGGCATGTATAGGCTAGGCATGTGTATATGTTTAAGAAGTGAACTTAGCCATGTGTTTTGGTAAGTTTTGGGTTGTTTTAATGTTTGAATGAATGATTCATATGATTTATGTTTTGGTATGGCTTGATGCATATGAAATGGTCATTTCGGTATGTATTTGGTTGCCATATATGCATGACATGTGATGAGAATGGTTGCTTGTAGGTATGACCCATTTGGGTGGCATTTTGGTCTTGCAAATGACCTATAATGTCACACGATCTTGGCACACGGGCATGCCTAATAACCGTGGGGTAAAATCAGTAGCTAGCTTAAGAAGTACACGGTCATGACACAGGCGTGCCTAGAGGTCATGTGAGAAATGGCAGTAGATGACCCTGTAGGACATGGCCTTAGCATACGGGCGTGCTTGGTAGCCGTGTTGGTTTTGGAAGTATATGACTACGGGGAGGGCACACGGGTGTGTCAAGTAGCGGTGGGTGAGGCATGGCCTACCCCCACGGGCGTGTATCCCCTGTATTTCAAAAAGTTTTTATTTTTCCATGAAATTTTGTATGTGTTTTGATTTAGTCCTGACTCAGTTCATAAGCATGTTTAAGGTCTCATTGACCTATTTAAGGGACATTATGAATGATATTGATGAATGATTGTGTGAAATTCTGTAAATGTTTTTGATCTGTCTGGTAACACTTCTAACCCTAGTCCGGCGACGTCCATGGGATAGAGGTGTTACATTTGGTTAGTATCAGAGCTACAGTTTAGTCAATTCTCAGACTAACGTAGCGTGTCAGAGTCTAGCTATACATGCCATAATATCTGAAATGTGATAGTGTGATGAATCCTGACGTATAAATGTGATTTCTGTATAACAATGGATCCTGAAAGAGCCGTAGCTGACGACGTAGAAAGTAATGATCTTGCTCCCGCACAAGGTACAGTGCCTTCTGATTCAAGGCCGGCTACTAGCGGTCATGAGAGAGAAGCAAAACAAGCTTTCTTCCAGTTGATGAGTGAGTGGTTCACTCATTTTGTGAGAAATAACCTGACTGTTTTACAACCTCTGCCCTCGGTTAATTTCCCTCAGACATCTGCTATACTTTCGATTATGAATCTTAATCTGATGAACATGTCTTTAGTTGACAAAATTTGTAAGTATGAGGCCAGTGAGTTCAGGGCTACTAATGTTGATAATATCGAGAAAGTCGATTCTAAAGCTCGTAATGAAAGAAAAAGACCGATAAGTAATTTCTCTCAACATTTGATGAAGAAATATAGAGATGCAAGCAATATATTAAATGTTTCAATCGGACATACGAGTAGAGATAGTGTGAGACCAAATGTTGGTCTGGGAACTCAAGCTCAAATTGAATCAAATGATGAAAGTACTAAAAGCAACAAACCTGAGTGTAGACAGTGTGGAAGACGACATGTGGAAAAATGTTGGGGCAAGTACAATAATAGAGTTTGTTATAAATGTGGATCACGAAATCACTTCATTCGAGATTGCCCAAAGATGGCGAGTGTTGAAAATGTTAGATCTGAGTGACTTAAGTGTAAACGTTACGGTAAAAGACATCTGGAGAATTGTAGATTGAATAATCAAGTTTGCTTTAGATGTGGATCGTTAGATCATTTTATTCGAGACTGCCTAGAGTCTGTTGAACAAGGGACTACTCAGAATTCGAGAGTAGATAACATTCCAGAGAGAGATAGACCTTCCCGAAATACAAGAAATGTTAGTAGTAGTCAGAGGTCTATGAGGGATACTGTTGCAAAATTTGAATTTAGAGAGCCAACTAGAACGTATACTACTTGAGCTTGTGAGGAAACCTCATCTTCAGATATTATTACGGTACATTTACTCTTTATGATATTTCTGTGATTGCATTGATAGACCCTGGTTCTATGCATTCGTATATATGTATGAATTTAGTATTTAGCCAGACTTTGCCTGTAGAGTCTACTGAGTTTACTATAAAAGTATCAAACCCCTGAGGTAAAAAAGTGTTTTGGTTGACAAAGTATGCAAGAACTGTCCGCTAATATTTTGAGATATCTATTTTTCCTGCTGATCTGATGCTTTTCCATTTGATGAGGTTGATATTATTTTGGGTATGGATTGGTTGTTTATGCATGATGCCATTATGAACTGTAAAAGAAAGACAATTGATTTGATATGTCCGAATGATGAGATTGTACGAGTTGAGTTTAATGATTTGAATGGATTGCTTGCTGTGATATCTATTTTGAAAGCTCAAAGTTATGTGAAAAAGGGTTACGAGGCATATTTTACTTATGTGATTGATTCGAAAGTGTCGGAGAAGAAAGTTGAGTCAGTGCCTATTGTTTGTGAATTCTCTGATGTGTTCCCTAAAGAATTTTCGGGATTGCCTTCGATTTACGAAGTTGAATTTGGTATAGATCTGTTGCCTAGTACAACCCCTATTTCAATAGCTCCGTATAGAATGGCACCAACAGAGTTGAAAGAGTTAGAGTTGCAGTTGCAAGCGTTGACTGATAGAGGGTTCGCTAGATCGAGTTTCTCACCTTGGAGTGCTCCTGTCTTGTTTGTGAAAAAGAAAAATGACATGATGAGGATGTGTATTGATTATCGATGGTTGAATAAGGTGACAGTAAATAATAAATATCCGTTGCTTAGAATTGATGACTTATTTGATCAGTTAGAAAGGGTCTGCTGTGTTATGATCTGAAGCAACATTGTTGGTGGTCTAAAATTAAACAAGACATATCTAACTTTGTGTTAAAATGTTTAGCTTGACAACAAGTGAAAGCTGAACATCAAGTTCTGCTTGGTTTGCTATAATCAATTTTGATTCCTGAATGGGAATGGGATAGAGTGATAATGAATTTTGTTTCTATTTTGCCTCAGATTCTGAGAAAGGAAGATATGATTTGGGTCATAGTTGATCGATTGATGAAATCTGCCCATTTTATTCTGGGAAGATCTGATTATCCACTTGAAAAATTAGCCGAGCTTTATATTTTCGAGGTTGTGAGATTGCATGGGGTGTCACTATCTATTGTGTCAGGTAGAGATCTGATGTTTACATCGAGATTCTGGAAGAAACTGCAAGAAGCTTTGGGCACGAAATTGCACTTCAGTACAGCTTTTCATCCGCAAGCAGATGGTCAGTCTAAATGGACCATATAGATTCTAGAAGACATGCTAAGATGCTGTATACTTGAGTTTGATGGTTCATGGGAACAGTATCTGGCATTGATTGAATTTGAGTATAACAATAGTTTTCAGACGAGCATCAAAATGGCACCATATGAAGCTTTGCAAGGACGTAAATATCGTACACCTCTGTATTGAACTGAACTCAGTGAAAATAAGTTACTTGGGGTTGATTTAATAAAAGACTCAGAACAGAAAGTGAAACTGATTTGAGATTGTTTGAAAGCAGCATCTGATCGTCAGAAGTCCTATGCACACTTGAAAAGAAAAGATATTGAATTTGAGATTGAAATTCGACTCTGTTTAACGGTAAGATTTTCGGAGATGAAAATCCCTAAGGGGGAGAATTGTAACAGTCTAATTTATACCCTAATCAGAATAGTGGTTTCGGGACCACAAATCTGAGTCCATAAAATATTTTAATATTATTTTCAGTGCGTTGATATGTGATTAAGCCTGTGGTAAATTTCCGTGAACTAATTTGTCCGTCTGTGTGTTTAATTTGACAAAAGGATGAAAATGCATTAAATGTGAAACTTGTATGCTATTTGTTAAAGTACTTAAGTGTTGTGGCTTTGTAAAGTTGAAGGCCTTAAATGGCAATTAAGCCATTACTATAGGAAGTGGACGGCATTAAATGCGGTCTTATATATATATATATATATATATTATATGTTTATTTAAATTATATGTTTTCATAAGTTATAATATTATATCAATAAAATGAAACAAAAGAAAGTGACTTGGTTGTTATCACCATTTGGCTGAATGTTTTAAAGAAAAAGAAAGAATAAAAGCTTAAGGGTTCGGTTGGTTTCAAGCTTGAATTCAAGGTTAGTTTTTGATCCGTTTTCGATAATTTCTATGTTTTTGTAATCGTTGCTTTGAGAGCTATCAAACACATGTCTCAATTTGATAAATTAATAATGTTTGTGTGAGATGCCATTGATGATATGTTAAGCTTTTTGATGATTTTTGGTGTTAAATGAAAGATATGAATTAGATGAACATACTTTGTTCTTGAATTTTTGATGAATTTAGCTAAATAGAGCTAAATTGAGAAAATGGTATTTTGAGGGACAAAATAGAAAATTTGATGGAAAATATGGACTTGTATAAGATGTATATGCATTCTTTAAGCATGTGTATGTGTGGATTTTGTGAATTTGATGTTTTGAGAAAATGGACTAAATTGATAAAGTGTACAAAATGAGGGTTAATTTGCAAATAGCCCTAAATGTGTGTCCATAGATTGAATTGTATGAATAAGTGAATAAAAGGGTTAATTCGAATATGTTTAGATCAAGAACCGAGGAAAGCAGACTTAGGTCATGGGAAAGCGAAAATGTAACCGAAAGTAGTTTTCATTTCGATAAATCGAAACCGAGGTCAGTCACTATGCAAATAAACGTACTTGCATGAAATTGTAATTGTTTATATGACTAGTGTTGATAATGGATGCTTATGAGAGGATTATGCATATGAATTATGTGATAAGTTTAATCTAGTAAGTAAGTTCGGATATAATACTTGCCATTAAATTTGTATCTATGTGATGAAAAATGAATGAATGCATATTAATGAAATAGAAATGTGTTATGTATGAGTTTGAGTATTGAGGCACTAAGTGTGCGAATTTAGAAACAAGACAGAGACGATTAGCACTGTGTGTGCGAAACAATAGAAGCTTCGACTTAATGATTTGGCACTGTGTGTGTGATACCGAGATAAGCTCGGTTTAAAATTAAGGCACTAAGTGTGCGATGTTAATTAAGTTTAGTTTTGTATTAATGCACTAAGTGTGCGGTGTCATTTAAGTTTCGACAACGAATCACGGCACTAAGTGTGCAATTATAAGAAAGGAATAGCACTGTGTGTGTGGTGATATGAAAGCTTCGACTTATTGAATTGGCACTGTGTGTGCGACATCGAGACAAGTCTATTAAAAGAATAGGCACTAAGTGTGCGATGATTAATATGCTTCAATTATGTATATAGCACTGAGTGTGCGATTAAGTTGAATGAATATTAAAGGATGATCGACATGTAATATCGAGCATTGAATAGCTTGGAAGTTGAATAATTATGTGTTAGATAAGGTATGTATTGGACCTTTGTGGTTGATGAGTTATAAACAAGCTATGAATGAGTGAATGAGTATTTTAGCTATGTCTGGGACATTGGTATTGTACAATCATTCTGAGTTTCCGAGTATCTTATTAGATTCCAAACTGTTCAATGAGTAAATCTAAGCTATGAACAATTACGAGAATGTATATTCGTTTCAGATATGTTTGGCATGTATATTAAGTGTGTATAAAAGGTAAGTACCTATATAACTTTGATTTGAAGAAAGGTATGACTGAATATTAGAACGAGAATGAGATGCAAGAATGTCTAAGAAAGAGTTGTATATATATACATATGATTCTCCTATGAATGAATGTGGCAATTATGTCCAAGTATATGAACCAAAGCAATATGTGATAGTTTGCTAAGTAAATGTTATGTGTCAATGTAATTTATGCGTATAAGCCTTTATGCTAAGTTTATTTGTATTATGACTTACTAAGCTTTGCAAAGCTTACTCTCTGTGTGTGTTTTTCTCTGTTTTATAGGTCGTCAAAGCTACTGAAGGCTCGAGACCGTTACGGATCGTCATCACACTACTAAACTCATTTTGGTACCCTTTTGAAAATGTATATAGCTAATTATGGCATGTATAGGATAGGTATGTGTATATGTTTAAGAAGTGAACTTAGCCATGTGTTTTGGCAAGTTTTGGGTTGTTTTAAGGTTTGAATGAATGAATCATATGATTTATGTTTTGGTATGGCTTGATGCATATGAAATGGTCATTTCGGTATGTATTTGGTTGCCAAATATGCATGACATGTTATGAGAATGGTTGCTTGTAGGTATGACCCATTTGGGTGGCATTTTGGTCTTAAAAAAGACCTATAATGTCACACGGTCTTGGCACACGGGCGTGCCTAATAACCGTGGGGTAAAATAAGTAGCTAGCTTAAGAAGTACACGGTCATGACACGGGCGTGCCTAGAGGTCGTGTGAGAAATGGCAGTATATGACCTTGTAGGACACGGCCTTAGCACACGGGCGTGCTTGGTAGTCATGTTGGTTTTGGTAGTATATGACCACGGGGAGGGCACACGGGTGTGTGAAGTAGCCGTGGGTGAGGCATGTATCCGTGTATTTAGAAAAGTTTTTATTTTTCCATGAAATTTTGTATGTGTTTCGATTTAGTCCCGACTCGGTTCATAAGCATGTTTAAGGTCTCGTTGACCTATTTAAGGGACATTATGAATGATATTGATGAATGATTGTGTGAAATTCTGTAAATGTTTTCGATCTGTCTGGTAACACTTCTAACCCTAATCCGGCGACGGCCACGGGAGAGGGGTGTTACAAAAGTTTTTTATCTTATAACTAACATACGTTTTCTTCCATCAAACATCAAAATATACAAATATCTAACATGGGTAAAATTTTATACTTTGACATCTTTTCAAATTAGTCCTTGAAATAGCTAGATTAGGTTATAATATTCAGAAAAATGTACAAATCCTTAAAAATGGGACAAATAAGACTTACAATCGAGCTTGGAAGCTTGGACAAAACCCTAACTATGGTGTCCCCCAAAATTTCAGCTATAAGGATGAAATTGAAGAAGATGACATTTTTTATTTTAGTTATTTAGTCTTTAATTACTAAATAACCAAAATGCCTTTAACTTAAAACTTGAAAATTTACCTACTCCATGTCCATTTTTGTCCACCAAGTTAACCAATGGTCTAATTACCATATAAGGACCTCTAATTTAAGATCTCATAGAAATTGGACACCTTTAACATGTAGAACTCAAAATTTTCATTTTTTACAATTTAGTCCCTTTAACTAAATTTAGTGCCCAAACATCAAAGTTTTCGAACGAAATTTTCACGAAATCATTCCATAAATTTATAGACCATAAAAATATAATAAAAATAAATTTTCCTTTGTTGGATTTGTGGTCCCGAAACCATTGTTCCGACTAGACCTAAAATTGGACTGTTACAACTCTCCCCCTTTAGGGATTTTAGTCCCAAAAATCTTACCGAAAAGAGGTTTGGCTACGTTTTTTGTAACTGTTGATTTAGGGGCTAGTCGAACAGTAGTTTCGGGACCACTAATCTGAGGTTGAAGAAAATTATTTTGATAATATTTTATGTGTTATAGTATGTTTATAAGGATGTATGAAAATTTTGGTGCATTAATTTTGGTGATTTCATGCTTAATTATGAAAATGGACTAAATCGCATAAAGTGCAAAAGTTCTATTATACAAGGTAGAGGTGTCTAATTGCCATAGAATATTAAATTGGAGGTCTTTAAAGTACAATTAAGCCATTAAGAGGGTGTGGCCGGCGATAGAGACAAGGAGACAAGGGCATTAAATTTTGGTAAAAAATTAGGTGAAATAAGGTGATAAAAAATGAATAAAATAAGATAAATAAAAGAGATATCATCGTTTACTATTCATGCTTCTTCTCCACCAAAAATTGAAGGGAAATTAGAGGTTTTTGGAGTTCAAACTTTCAGCCAAGCTATTCTATTGCAAGTACGTGATTCTAGGGGTCTTTCTTGATAATTTTTGTACTTTTGAAACCCCTAAAGTTGAAGCTAGCTAATTGGGGGGACTATTTTGCTAAATGGTTGAAAGTTTAGGGACTTTCCATGAGAGTGTTTATGTTGTTTTCGGAGTTTTTATGGAAGGAAATGAATGTTAGTGAGTTAATGAACAACTTTTGTGAAAGGTGTTATCATGAAAACACCTAAATATGACTTATTTGTAAATGTTGTAATTGTGTAATAAGTGCATGAAATAATTGGTTTTATGGGTTGTTGTAAGAGAAATAAATGTTCAGATAGGCTTATTTAATGAGGAAATGTGATGAAAAACAATTTACGAGCCTAGGGGAAAAATTATAATTTTGCCAAAGTATAAGGGCAAAATGGTCATTTTTGCCTAAGTAGAAATTTTGATGTATCATGAGTTATAAAGTGATTGAATGAGTAAATTTTATTATTATAGATCAAGAAGAGCGCGGAAACAACCTTGACAGAGGAAAAGGCAAGGTTACAGGACTAAGTCGTCGACTAATACATTTTGCACCGAGGTAAGTTTATGTGTAAACGATATATCTTTAATACATATGTTGTTAATTATTAGTGCATTGTATGAATCAGATCAATTATGATTGAGATTGATTGAAATTGATAGATAGTGAGTAATTCTAGTATGAACCTCGGAATAGATATGTAGGTGTGGAAAAGTATCGGTAGTAAGTTTTGGTGGGCTGTGTACGATACCACCTTATTATTTATTCGCGATGGGCTGTGTGCGATACCATCGTTTATATTATCATTTGGTGGTCTATGTGCAAAACCACCGTAAATATCCTTGTTGGTGGGCTATGTGCAATACCACCCTGTTATTGATTAATGGTGGGCTGTGTGCGAAACCACCAGGTACTTAGTATTATTCCGAATGGTTCATCGAGAAATTGTTTAAGTAAATGTTTCATGTGACTTGTGGTGATGAGTGTAAAGGATGTGTGCAAGTAAATGTGAGCACTATATTACTCGCATGGTTGGAATATGGTAAGAAATGAGATGAGTAAGCATGATTAAGGAAATGTGAATTGTTCTTGCTTAGTATGGAATGTTATTGATTGATTGCCATATGTTAAGATGCTTATTATTTACATATAAACTTACTAAGCTTAAAGCTTACTCCTTTTCCTTTCCCTTGTTTTATAGTGTTAAAGTGCCAGCTCAGGATACGAAGATAATCTGAAGACCACCCACACTATCAGCTCATCTTGCTATATTTAGACTTAACATTTTGAGTATGGCATGTATAGGGGCTAGACTAAGTGAAATGTCTTATTATTTTGGCCAAGTGTGTTGGCTCCTTCTAAGATGAACTTTTTGTAAGTAGCCATAGTTGATGGCTCATTATTATTAACATATGAAAAGATGAAGTTATTCATGAATGTGGTTTATGTTGTAGGAGTTTGGGTGATAAAAATAGCTAGGCAAATAATCTTGTTCTTGTCCACATGGGTAGGCACAAGGGCGTGCGTCTAGGCCGTGTGTAGCACATGATCAGTCCCATGGGCTTGTGACTGGCTGTATCCCCTACAAGTTAGTGTTGTAAGTCAGTGTTGACTACGAGCTAGACATACGGGCGTGTACCTAGGCCGTGTGCCCCTTATGAGGGCGCTATCGTCATAAACAGAATACCCAGGTTTTCACACACGGGTGAGGACATGGGTGTGTTTAGGCCGTGTGGAGGATACGGGCGTGTGCCCGATTGTATGAAAACCCTTGTAGGTTTGAAATGAAAAATAAATTCCACACGGGCTAGGGACATTGGCGTGTTTGACCAAACGGCCTGCCCACACGGGCATGTCCCATTTCACACGGGCGTGTGACCCTGTTAAGGCAAAATTTTTCTAAGTGTACAAAAGTTCCCGGTTTGATTCTGAGACCCTCTGTTTACATGATGAAGGCCTCGTAGGCCCATAATAAGGATGTTATGATTGTGAATGAGATGTTTTAAGTTGGAATGAAATTTGATAGCCCAAAGTTACACGTTCAAGCAAGATAAGTCCGATAATGCCTCGTACCCGGTTTCAGCGTTGAATACGGGTAAGGGGTGTTATAGTTTTCTCATAGCTTCCTTAGGTTCCCACATAGCCTCTTCGACTCCATGTCGTTGCCACAAAAATTTCACTGGGGCTATACTTTTATTTCTTAACTGTTTGACTTTCCAAGCTAACACTTTGATCTGTTCTTCACTGTATGTCATATCAGGTCGAATCTCAACTTCTGTCGAAGAAATAACATGTGAAGGTTCTGATCGATAACGTCGCAACATCGACACATGAAATACATTGTGAATCCTTTCCAACTCTGTTGGCAAAGCTAATCGATATGCCATTGGCCTTATTCTTTCAATAACCTCATACGGCCCAATGAAACGTGGACTCAACTTGTCTTTGCGACCAAATCTCAATTTTCTTCCACAGAGATACTTTCAGAAATACTTTATCACCAACTTGAAACTCAATCTCTTTTGTTTTCAAACAGAGATACTTTCAGAAATACTTTATCACCAACTTGAAACTCAATCTCTTTTGTTTTCAAATCTGTGTAAGATTTTTGTTGATTTGAAGCTACTTTCAAACAATCACGAATTACTTTAACTTTCTCTTCGATCTCTTTAACCAAATCGACACCGTGAACCTGTTTCTCACTAAGTTCGGTCCAGTACAATGGTGTCCGACATTTGCAACCATATAATGCTTCAAACGGTGCCATCTTTATACTTGATTGAAAATTGTTGTTATAAGCAAATTTGACTAACGGTAGATATTTCTCCCAACTACCTTCAAACTCGAGAACACAACATCAGAGCATATCTTCAAGAATCTAAATCACTCTCTCAGATTGACCGTCAGTTTGCGAATGAAATGCGGTACTAAAATTTAACTTTGTACCCAAAGCTTCTTGCAACTTCTTCTAAAAACGTGAAGTAAACCTCGGATCTCTATTTGAAAAAATAGAAATAGGCACCCTGTGCAATCTAACAATTTTAGCAACATACAACTCAGCTAGTTTATCAAGTGAATAGTCCGTAAGTACCGGTATAAAATGAATCAATTTCATCAATCTATCAACCACAACCCATACAACATCTTTCTTTTTTAGAGACAAAGGCAAACCCGTTACAAAATCCATCGTAATTCTATTCCATTTCCACTCTATTACCATCACTGGCTGAAGTAAACCCGAAGGTACTTGGTGTTCGACTTTTACTTGTTGACAAATCAAACATCTCGAAACAAATTCTAAAATATCTTGTTTCATACCCGACCACCAATACAATTTCTTTAAATCATTATACATTTTCGTACTGCCTGGATGAACGGATAAACAACCATTATGTGCCTCATAAAGAATTTTCTAAATAATCTCATCAATTTTCGGTACACATACTCTATCTCAAAACATCAAGCAATCATCAAAACCGATCTAAAAGTCTGAATCACTACCCGATTCGCACTGAACTCTTTTAGCTTGAAGTTCTTTGTCACACCTTTGAGCTTCGCAAATCTGCTGAAGAAATACTGGTCTAGCTTTTAACTTAGCTAGAATCGAACCGTCATAGGATAAAGTCAACCTCGTATTCATAGATCTCAAAGCAAGCAAGGTTTTTCTACTCAAAGTATCTATGACTACGTTCGCCTTTTCGGGATGGTAGTCAATCACTAGCTCATAATCTTTTAGTAGCTCGAGCCATCTTTGTTGTCGGAAGTTCAAATCTTTTTGAGTCATCAAATACTTTAAACTTTTATGATCCGAAAAGACATGACATTTCTTACCATACAAGTGATGTCTCCAAATATTCAAAGCAAACACTATGGTAGCTAATTCTAGATCGTGCGTCGGATAATTCTTCTCATGCGGTTTCAACTGTCTCAAGGAATAGGCTATCACTTTGCCCTCTTGCATGAATACACATTCTAATCCATTCAGTGACGCATCACTATAGATCACAAACTCTTTTCCTGGTTCAGGTTGCACTAAAACTGATGCCTCAGTCAATAATGCTTTCAACTTCTCAAAACTTTGCTGACATTTTTTGAGCCATTCAAACTTAACATCTTTTTGCAATAGCTTAGTCATAAGAGTAGCGATCATCGAAAAACCCTTAACAAAACGTCGGTAATAACCGGCTAAACCCAAAAAGCTTTTAACCTCTGATACATTTTTTGGCGGCTTTCAATCAACAATTGTCAAAATCTTAGTCGAATCAACCCTTATACCATCTCCTGGAATAATATCCTAAAAATATGACTTCTCGGAGCCAAAACTCACTCTTACTAAATTTAGCAAATAATTTCTTATCTCTCAAAGTCTGCAATATAGTTCTTAAGTGCTCGGCATGCTCAATTTCATCTCGAGAATAAATCAGAATATCATCAATAAACACAACCACGAATTTTTCTAAATATGGTTAGAAGATTCAGTTTATGAAGTCCATAAAAACAACAGGAGCATTAGTTAGTCCGAAAAGCATGACAAGAAATTCATAGTGCCCGTACCTTGTTCTAAAAGTTGTTTTCGGTAAATCTGACTCTTTAACTCTCAACTGGTAGTAGCCAGATCTCAAATCAATCTTCAAAAACACTATTTCCCATTTCAACTGATCAAATAAGTCATCAATTCTCGACAAAGGATACTTGTTATTTATCATTACTTTGTTGAGCTGTCAATAACCGATACAAAGCCTCATAGATCCGTCTTTCTTCTTTACAAATAATACTGGTGCACCCCAGGGGGAAAAGCTCGCTCTTGCAAAACCCTTATCTATCAACTCTTGAAACTGAGCTATTAATCATTTCAATTTGTTCGGAGCCATTCTATACGGAGAAATAAATATCGGTGAAGTCCCTGGTACTAAATCAATACCAAACTCAACTTCTCTAATTGGTGGCAACCCAGGCAACTCTTCTGGAAAAACATCTGGATATTCATAAACTACTGGCGCTGATTCAATTTTCAATTCAAACACTTTTGTATTCAACACATAAGCTAGATAAGCTTCACAACCCTTCCTCACATATCTCTGGACAGACATCGAAGAAATCACAACAGGTAACTCACCCGACTCATCTGAATCAATATAAAGATTTTCACCATTTTCACATTTCAATTCAATAATTTTCCATCTAGAATTCACTACAACATCATGCAGTGTCAACCAATCCATACCCAAAATAACATCAAACTCATCAAATGGCAACAACATTAAGTCAGCTAAAAAACAGTGACCTCGAATCATCAAGGGACAATTCTTGCAAACTCTATCAACTAATACATGTTTGCCTAAGGGGTTTGACACTTTAATAAAAAACTCAGTAAACTCAACAGACAAGCTCTTATAAGCTACCAATTTCATGCAAACATAAGAATGAGTCGATCCAGGATCAATCAATGCAACTACATTAGTGTTATAGAGAGAAAAAAAATCAGTGATAACATCGGGAGATGTCGCTTCTTCGCGAGCACAGATAGCATAGGCTCTAGTAGGTGCTTTAGCCTCGAATCTTACAGTTGAATCTTTAGTTACACCTTTACTACTGGTCTCATTCCCCGTATTCCTCGGGGGTCTCCCTCTAGTGGCAATGTTGCCCGATCCTGAATTCTAAATCTTGTCTTTCTCAGCCATCTCAGGGCAGTCTCGAATAAAGTGGTCTTGTGAGCCATACTTAAAGTAAGCTTGATCATTCATTCTACATTCATTGGGATGTTGTCTACCACAGTGCTGACATTCAGGCCTACCAGACCTAGCATTACCAACACTCTCTACTGATGTAGTTTGGGCTTTAGAACCCGAGTATTGCTTCCTACGATCTCTATTGGAATACCCAGCTGAAGCACTCGAACGAGCATACAAATTTCTTGATTTCTTAGACTGAGATTGAAATGACTTACTCATCGGCCTTTTTCTTGCATCTCTAGCCTCAGTCTCAGCTTTTCTTTTTTCCTTGCTTAATTCTTCAACTTTACAAGCTCGATCGAATAGCACCACAAATTCTTTCATTCAAGAATTCCAACTAACAATCGAATATCCTCATTCAACCCATCTTTGAACCTTTTGCACATGATGGACTCGGTGGAAACACACTCCTAAACATACTTACTAAGCCTGACAAACTCTCGTTCGAACTCGGTTATAGACATTCGGCCTTATTTCAGCTCTAAAAACTCCTTACATTTCTGATCAATGAACCGTTGGCTGATATATTTCTTCTTAAATTCATATTGGAAGAAATCCCAGTTAACCCTCTCTCTCAGTACTACTGACACAAGAGTTTTCCACCATCGGTATGCTGAGTCTCTCAGAAGCGATACAACACATTTAAGACATTCATTCGGTGTGTAAGACAAATCATCAAATACCCTGATGGAGTTTTCGAGCCAAAACTCGGCTCTCTAGGGATCATCATCAACATTAGCTCTGAAATCTTCAGCCCTATGCTTTCGGATCTTATCAACCAGGGGCTTATTCAATCTTACAAATTCCATACCTTGTGGAGCTACGGGAACCGACTGAGGAATAGGTGGGGTGGAGGGGTTGAGTAGTTGGATTTGTTATAAAAACTCCGTATACCACTCATCCATCATATGTAGGAAGGCTTCTCTAGCCCTTACTCCTCCTCATTGACTAACCATGCGAGGTCTACTTTCAGACGGCACTGCCCCTTGAGCGAGAGCTGGTGCATTACTTTCTACGTCATCAACTTCAGCTTGATTTAGATCCATTTACTATATGAAAACACATTTTAAAATTGTCAGGAGTCATCACACTATCACAATTTATTTATGGCATGTATAGCTAGAGTCTTACACACGCTACATTAGTCCAATAATCATCTAAATCATAACTCTGATACCACTAAATGTAATACCTCTTACCCGTATTCAACACTGAAATAGGGTACGAGGCATTACTAGACTTACAACACAAGCATTCACACAATTTTGAGTCATAAGTATGTGTCTAATTTAAAACCATTCATATTCAATCATAAAGTCCCTAATATGAGCCTACGAAGCCCAAAATGTAACGCCCCAAAATTTAAAATTTTGTTTTTACAGATGTTTGACACAAATCTGTATCTGCTTCAGTGGTTAAGTGTTCTAGGAGTGTGTGAGAGGTCCCAAGTTCAAGCCATGACTTGGGCAAATGTTGGTATTTTTATGAATAAAGCCCAATCTTTGTTCAATAGGCTTTTATTTAATTGTTGATAAGTATATATCAGAATGAGCCTGCTAGTTTGGTGGTTAAGTGAAGTGTTGGAGTGTTAGAGGTCCTGTGTTTAATTCTCTGTGATGGCGTGGAGACAATATTTTTGCTCCAATTTCGGCTAAGAGTTGTGTTGGGGAAAAATTCTGAGTAGTTGTGTTTTAGTGGGTTAATAGGGAGTGATTTTAGGAGATAATTGGGGAGAGGTTATCAGAAAATAATCTAATTATCTTTTTATTGCGAGAAAACAGAGAGTAGAGTTTTGATTTTCTCTCTAATTTCCCAAACTTTTTTCTAACATTTTCTTCTTCTTCTTTTTTTCCTTCCTCTGCCGATTCTTTCCCCTAGTTGCTGCCAAAATTTCCATTATTTTTCCCCTTCTGTTTCTTTCTTTTTTTCCCCAATTGATTCGGTTGATCATCGTTGGTTGCGCGTGTTCAGTAAGTAATGGTTTTGTCTATTGTTAATCGTTCTTGGTTAATCTCTAAAAGGGAGATTCCTTTTTGGTGTTTAGAATTTAATCAAGGGCCTGGCGATTTTGAATCAACGCTATGATTGTGCGAAGTCGTGGTTCCTCAAGCGAGGTAAGGGATTTTCTAGGTTTTTAGTCGAATTCCTTCTGAAATTGGTTGATTAAAAATGAATTAAGTGATTAATTTGGAGATATGTTGGTCGATTTTTAGGTTCTGGAGGCTTAGGAGTGCTTACGCATTAGAAACGATACTAGGTGTGTACTCGAAACATAGAAAATGAGATTCGAAGAAAAGCTAAAATTGCTTGCTGTTGAGAAATAAGAGAAAATGATGCGAAAAATTGTAGAGAAAGGAAATAAGGGTGTTATAAACTTGGAAATCAACATTTTGCACTAAAATAGTTTTGGACAACAGCAGTAGTCTAAATTTGAAAAATCATCAAAAATAGTGGGAAATGAGTTATAGGTTGAATAAAATATGAAATTAAATTTTATTGAGTCTAGTTTTTCATGGAAGAAACAGTGTAAGCAATGGAATTGTAAATCATGAGATATAATAAATTTTGTGAGACAAGGTCAGAATGATTTCGGGTTCCCCTGTTCTGACTTAGGAAAATCATCAAAAATTGTAAAAAAATAATTAAAATTGTAAAAAATAATTATTGGCTTAAATTTATATGTTTAAATCCTAAATAAGAATATTTTCAAGAAAAACAAATGGAAACATCATCTAAATTTTGCACTAAGAGATAAATAATTTTAGTAAGGAAAGGATGAAGCTATAAAACACTAGAATAGGGATAACTTTAAAGAATTTACTGTACTTAGTTGGTAAACTATAAATTCTAAAAATTTTATGGTAGAAAGGTATTTGAGTCTAGTTTCAAAAACATCAAGCAGATCTTAATTTGGAATTCTTTAGCTCAATATATAAATAATTTAGGGATAATGACTCAAGTAGACAACTTTGAATGAACACATAAGTAAATAGTGAAAACATATATGAGTATTGAGTTAGCCTGGTTTACTTTAAAAATGGATCACACGACCAAGGCCAATTTGGGCCCAGTGGGCCACATGGGCGTGTGGGCTCATTTTTACTAAAATGTTTTTAAGGTTGTACGGGTCGCCCAAGTTGAATGTGAACCTACTCTAGGGTCGGTAAGCGCTACTTAGACACCTAAATGTGTGAAATTGACTGAATGATATCTGTACTGGGCATGTTAATATCTGAATTGAATATATGTACTGAAATTGCATAATAGTATATCATCCATTGTATGTTGCATTGCATTGGGTTGGGGTTGTTATTCGGAGGAAGTGTACTGAAAGGCTTTAAGCCTAATTCTTGGCGACTCAGCGCAAACTCTTGTATTGTGTCACATTCGGTACTACTTGGGGTGTAGGGATGGGTGGGTTGATTATATCCCCATATGGAGTGTAGGGTTGGATGAAGATAGTGTGTAGAGGTTGGTTGGGTAGGATTTTGCTATTGCATAACTGTTACTGTTACTACTACTGATATCGTGATGGGCTAAGGCCCTACTGCATTTTGACACTTTGTCTTGAGATGGGCTAAGGCCCAAAATGTCCCTGATATTGAAAAGGGCTTAGGCCCAAGGCATTCAAGCGTGCCTTGTGAATCTTGACTACTTGTTTGTTTCTGCGGGATTACACACTGAGTTTACATAAACTCACAGGTAATCCCCAGACTTAGACGAATCGGTGCGACGGAGGACTCAGCGGTGGCCACAATAATTTTTAGACTTCATGATTTTTAATTTACGATTTATGATTTGATTATTATTGATTATTTGGGTTGTAATTTAAGGACCCTCAGGGACTTTAATTTTAAATTTGGGTTTTTATTTATTTATTTTACTTTATGGATTTATACCTACTGGTCGTAGGAAATTCGGTTTTCAAAAAGTTAAAGTAATTTCTAAATGCTTGATCACCTAGACTGTTTTACTAAAGCTTCCACAACGAGGGATGTTTCAAAATAAATGTTTTAAATGAATAAAGACGAATTCCTAAGTTCTAACAAAGGTTAAGTGAAGATAATAACATGGAATGTTTTCATCGTAACAACGAGGTTTCAAAAACACTATCGTGTGACATTGCTAGATACGACCATAACGTCTAGGCCAGGTTTGGGGTGTTATACAAAATGTGCTTTAGAAGTGGTTTGAGACTAAACCAAGAACTCAGGGAATTTTTACAAAACTTAGAAAATTTTTGTTAGAAGTAGGGCTCACACGCCTGTGTGGTCCAAGGGACACGCCCGTGTGACCCTGGGGCACGCCCGTGTGCTAGGCCGTGTGGTTAATTAATTTAATTCGAATTAGGTGCAGGTTTCACATGGCCAAGGCACACGCCCATGTTCTAGGCCATGTAGCACACACGACTGAGACACACGCTTGTGTCTCTGCCCGTGTGCTATATTTTGGACATTCTGTTTCTCAAAATTAAGATGCAGGGGCCACACGGCCTAAAAACATGCTTGTGTGGACAAAAATAAGATTATTTACCAAACCATTTGCCACCCTTCCATGCACATACCTACACAACATCTTATAACACCAATTCAAGCATATACAAGCAACCAAAACAATAATATAATTTACCAAACACAAACATAACACAAGCACATCCAATTTAACCAAGATAGGCCATCTTTCAAAGCATTGTACAAAATAAAACACTTATCAATTACAAACCAATACTTTTGGCCAAATCATAATGACACATATAACAAAATGACCAAGTCCCTATACATGCCATAACTCAAAATATTGACATTTCAATGGCACCCAAAATAATGATTGATAGTGTGAATGGATCTCCGACGATTACCGATCCCGAGCTAGCTTGGTGATACTATAAGATAAGGGAAAGAAAAGGGGTAAGCTATATAGATTAGTAAGTTCATATGCAAATAATACAAAACATTATTCATACATTTTTCATATAAATAACTTAACAAATACTAACATAAATGTCATTAAAACTTCATAAGCACAACTTACTCAATCATACTTACCAATAGTTCATCATATACCGAGTTCATTGCCTTTGAGTTTTACATACATACCTGTACCAACTCGTAACATATTCACATACTTTTTCATCTTTGACATACCCGTTGAACCACTTGGAATACTATCGGATGCACGGAAAGTTTTCACATAAGTGCCACATATGTAGACAATGCTACCACAAATCTCATAACACATATAGGCTCGCTCTCGAGCTATCCACATGCCTTCTCACACAAGCTATCAGTCAAGACGTAGCTATACGGTGCTGCTCACACAAGCTGTCAAGTATTCGCAACACATTCAGGTATACCCAACCACCGGTAGGACGAATAAGACCAGCACCTGGGACACATAAATCACATAACTACATATTCACATGGGTTCCTAGTGACATGTTTCATTTTAGTCCCTAAGCTCGAAAAATGAATTTCATTCAATTTCTTAAAAATCCAAGCCTAGTCAAAACTTATTCATACCCATAATAGCCCACATTTTTCATTTAATCACACTTCCACATATTTTATAACTTTTTGCAAATAAGTCCTTTTTGACATTTTTATTGAAAATCACTTAGCAAAAGTTGTATATCTTACAACTAACATACATTTTCTACCATTAAACATCAAAATATTCAAATATCTAACATGGGTAAAATTTTATACTTTGACATCTTTTCAAATGAGTCCTTGAAATAGCTAGATTAGGTTACAACATTAAAAAAACGTAAAAATCATTAAAAACAAGATAAAGACGGACTTACAATTGAGCTTGGAAGCTTGGCCAAAACGCTAGCTATGGTGTCCCTAAAAATTTCAACTATATGGATAAAATTGAAGAAGATGGCATCTTTTATTTTAGTTATTTAGTCTTTAATTACTAAATGACCAAAATGCCCTTAACTTAAAACTTTAAAATTTACCTACTCCATGTCCATTTTTGTCCACCAACTTAACCAATGGTCTAATTGCCATCCAAGGACATCTAATTTAAGATCCCATAGCAATTGGACACCTTTAACATGTAGAACTCAAATTTTGCATTTTTTTCAATTTAGTCCCATTAACTAAATTGAGTGCCCAAACATCAAAATTTTCGAACAAAATTTTCACGAAATCATTCCATAAAATTGTAGACCATAAAAATTTAATAAAAATAAATTTTCCTGCGTTAGATTTGTGGTCCTGAAACCACTGTTCCTACTAGACCCAAAATCGGGCTGTTATAAGGTCCGTGGACATAGAGAATCTCTACTCTGGATAAAATTGGTTTATACTACAAAGGGAAGAGAAGTTAGTCAACTGTGGGATGAAGGGAAAAAAGGAAGGCAAAGGCCTCATCAATATATTCTGCTAGATGTCAGTGACCGAGTGTCCTTGTGCACGTAAAACAAACGATTTTATAAAACAATTTAAAGAGGAGGTTTAAATGCAAGTAAACAATAACAGTTGTAATATTTATTATTCTAATGGAACACGAAGAATTGCAAGGGGTCAAACCCAAAGGATTTCCAAGTGGGTAAATGTGTTTAACAAGTTAATTACAAGTTAAGGAATTGCTAATCTAATTGGGTTAGAAATTATTAGTGCAAGTCTAAATAAAATTGTCTATAAACTAAAATTGAACTATTAATTAAACTAACTAAGCTAAACTTTCTTCATAATGTTTTAGACAATGTAAATGATTAAACTATGGTCGATTGATTAGTTGAGTGCTATTTAAACGAATGAACCTATACCAATTTTATTGCTTTCCACTTTTAGCTAGGAATCTCCTCCCGGTCTCATCCTAGACTAAAAGGTACCACCTAAGGTTACCTCCCAGTTTCACCTAGGCATATAAATTACCTCCAGGTCTCACTACTCAACATAATCATTTTGAACTATCTAAGGATAAACTCTCCTATCGATCTCATTTATCTAGGTTTTCCGCTAGAGGTGTCAATTCTAGCATATTAAGCATTTTGATATAATAAAATAACCAATCAATCAAGAATAGATATAAAATTAAGCTAACAAACAACCAAACAAGCAACCATCCAACAAATTTAGCAAATATTCAAACTCAAGTCCCAAACAAACATTTTATCAAACATATTGTAAGCATAAAATGAAAGCAAAGGGTTTAAGAAAATGCTCATTCAATTGATGAAGTTCCATTGAAGCCCAAAAGTTTGTCCATTCTTTTTTACAAAATATTTAACAACAAGGAAGAAAGTAAACAACAAAACTAATATCTAACCTACAAAGAAAAGAGAAAACCTAAACTAAAAATGATAAGAAAAATAAAAAGAAAGAAACCTTAACCCTAACCTAAAACTAAGGAAAAAGATGATGGAAAACAAAAGTGAAAAGCTCTCCCTTTTCATTCAGCAAAAAATGGATTTAAATAGATGGTTTTAACCCTAAATTTTGTACCAAAATGGTCCTAGGCACCTAATTTTGATTGGTGTGGCCATTAGACAAAAACTAACCTACAATCATTTTTTGTTGCGTTAGGCTTGGATATCGCAATAAACAATTCAATATTGAAGTTTGGGACCTTTTGAATCTCAGTATAGAGATACCCATCCTTGGTATCGCGATACCACTATAGGTTCTCTCTATCTCATTATTTTAGCATTGTTAAGGGTATTATGACTTCCATCTTTGATATCGCGATACCCCTTTTCTAGGTGATGTTTTCTTCACGTTCAGGCCATTGTTGACTCCCTACAACATTCAATCAACTTGTTAGGTTCCCCATGGCACAATTGGCCAATTAGGGTCTAAAAATGAGAAAAAATGAGACATTTTAGTTATTAACTTAAAATCTAAAAATTATGAAAAACTATGCAAAAAAATTATTTTGCTCGAGGAAAAACTCTTTAGGTATACCGAGAAAGCATAATTTGCCACATCAAATTGTGAAAAATCACCAGGGTTGACTAGGGAGTAGAAAATTTCTTTAAGCCTTCAATTCCTTAGCTTTGCATTTTGATATATATATATATATATTCATTATAGAGAATCTCACTAAATTCAATAAAGCTTATAAATGGTTTGCCTAATTTCAAGATAAGGTTTTCATTGAAAATTGAGCAGAGGACTGATCCTGACTTTGCCAACATAAATAATGTTAGTCAATTATTCAAAATTTGTAACATCAGGGACCTAGACTCGGAGAGCCGATCGAGTATGGGTGTTACAAATTTTTGTGGTATCAGAGCTTTGGTTCAGTCAATCATCTGGACTTAGGAAGGAGATAAATATCTCTATAAGCATGTTACGATAAGTTTTTTGCATCCATTGTGTGATTATATGGGACTACGGAATAATAAACAAGTGGATGTAGTTGCATGAATTATGACGACTAGTATTTAGTGTATCAAGGCCGAGGAAAATAAACGGGAGACAAAGTATGATTGATAAGGAGAAAAAGTAAAAGAAATAAATTTCCATTGATAATTTAAGGAAATGGTTACAAAACATGTGAGCATTTCAATTCTCCCCTGGAATAGACTCTCCTGAAGAATCAAGGTCGGATATATTCATGTTTTGGTTGTAAAATAGATTTTGAAACTCCCTACATTCCTTCCAAAATTATTCCTAGCTCGCTCTTAAAGAGCTATAAATGTTAAAGCTGAGGTTAGTGTTTGTAAACTAGCGAAGGCAATCGAAGTTTACTTGACTTAGGTCAAAGGGACCTGTGGTGACCTGTGTGTGCTGTATCAAGTTAGCCCTTAGCCCAGGAAAAAAATCTTGAATGCTCTGTTGGGTATTCTCCTTATTTTTCACCAATGCCTCCTCATTTTTCTTCTGGATGCACTCCATATTGGCGAGATATTGTTGCTCACGGGTCTCCAATTGGCAAACCCTTTCTTTTAGCTCCTTTGCTCTTGCCCCTAAGGATTCTTGGTTTCCTAGTCAGAGATGGATTTAGTAAGCTCGGTGATCTACTCGACAGAAGCCTTATATGACTAGAAAATCAAGGCAAGAGATTGCTTACTAGAAAGTAGGGCCCTTTCTGACTCGAATTTGGCCTCAGTTTCAACACAAGCTTGTAAGAGACCTAGTTTGTGACATCATTCTCTACTGATAGCATGAAATACGAACCCACCAACTCACTAAGAATGGGTTTATGAACTCTAAAAGAAGAGGAAGAAGGGTAGGTTAACTCCTTCAATTTTGGGGACAACTCCTAGTCTTGACATTGTTGGACAAGAAAAGGAGAAAAAAGATACTGCCCGTGTGGAGATGATTTCGCCAGGGGAAGAAGGTTTGGACTACCCCAAAAGGGAAGTATAAGTGATGGCACCAATGAGGGAAGTGCAGGGAACTAAAGTGTTAGCAGGTAGGTCTGTGACATTGGTAGACTCAACATGAGGTTCGAAAAGAGTCGGAGGTAGGGACAAAGAACGTTCTGGAGAAATAGATGATTGGAATGATGTAGTGGGTACTGATAGAGGAGCAAAGAATTCACCCTTTGGGAAGACCAACTTCTTGCTAGGTTGGTGGGAAGGCGACCTGATGCCACTGCTCTCTGTAAAACTAGAGGACCCTATTTCAGCTCTCGACCTTTTACGGCTACTATTACCAGCTCGTGCACTTGAAGCAACCACATCCTTTATTTTTTGTGCAGTTTTGAACATGGTCTAAATCTCAATGGCTCTTGGTTGGAACAGGGGTATTGGGGGCGAGAAATAAGTAGCATTTGCAAGGGGAGTAATAGGGTCAGCAGCGTTTTTAATTAAGTCCCTACCTAAATACTTACCCCTAAACCTCGAATATGAGGTAAGCCAGCGGCGGGGTGGAATATTACACATAGTATAGAAGAAATCAAAGGCATCCCTCTGTCTTCCCACAGGAGCCCGAGATAACTCACTGTTAGCACTAAACGACCACGTCTCTTCGGCAGAGTGAACTATACCAAGGTCTAGACTGAGATAATGACCGAGATGCATAAAATTATTTGGGTTCCTTTCCTTCCGGAAATAGCAAAAGATGTTCCTAATAGTAATGAGTCTTCTTAACTCTAGAATCTACCTTGTACTCAATCTACCAATTTTTGCTACAATGATCTTCATGTCTAAAGGTTGAGATTGGTGACAAGTAGATTCGGTGGGAATGGACCATTTCATGGGAAATTCAAAACCATTAAGGAGTCTGTTTCTCACCAAAATAAATTTACTACAGTCTAGATGAAGATCAAGAGCCCAATCTTTAAGAAAAGTTTCGTGACCCTGGCGAATGTTGAAGTAAACCATACCAGTTGAAGGTCTTTGGGTCAAAACCTTCAATCAGTAAAAGCATTGGAATACGCTAAGAAGGGGTGGCTCACTATGGCTACTGTAGTGTTGGAAATACACCATTAAGGTCCACTAGGATAAACTAGACAATTGCCCTAGTGAAATCCCAAACTCTTTGAGCATAGCAATAAAAAAGGGGTGTAAGGGGAGATGAAAACCAACTTCCGAAATATAAAGGGCTAGGATGAAGCCCTCATTGAAATTGCTCAAGTGCCTCTCCCCTGTCATGATATCAAATTGATACGTGAAGTTGGGAAAAAAATACCACGAGATGCTAGATAGTTCATCATTTCTACTAGAGTGATGGAACACATATACGAGGCATCTTGAAGAAGTACTAGTTCTCGAGAGATAAGAACTACCATCATTCCTAACAATAGAATTTCTTCGAGAATCCCTCTAATTCTGAGGATGGGAACCCTGGCCCATTCATTAGATGACAGTGCAAACTCGAACATAATAATACAAAGTGGAACTAAGGAAAAGAAAATGGAAGAATTACCTAGAAAGTTGTTAAAGATAAGGAAATGAGGTGAGTTTTTGTACTCCATTTTCTAAATGATGAATGAGCTCTATTGATTTTTATGCTATGAATGGTTAGAATTTGCATGGTATATGAGTATCTACCTAGAGATAGCACAATGTGCATGAAATAGTAATAAATAGCGCACTCTATACTGGTATGTAAGTGAAATGCATGTATTGTATGGTTTAGATAGTGGGAAAAATTGATGGGTTAGATTAAGTTAGGATTGGGTAAATGAGATATCTTATTAGATACCACCATACAATATTATTGAATGCAAACCGTGATGCATGAAGCTTTAGGCCTTGCGGAGGGGGCATTGCAGTGTTCAAGCATCAAGGTTAGGAATGGTGAAATAGAGGAATGGATGGAATGCAATGGGAGAAGTAAATAGAAAGATCATGGCTTGGCCATGGGTCCGATCAGAGGCTATACGCCAAATATGAGTAAGACCATAGCTGAAAGATGCTATGGCATCATAAATGAGTAAGACCATAATTGAAAGATTTTATGGCATCATAAATGAGTAAGACCATAGCTGAAAGATCTTATGGCATCATAAATGAGTAAGACCATAGCTGAAAGATCTTAGGGCATCATAAACGAGTAAGACCGTAGTTGAAAGATGTTATGGCATCATGATAGAAGTGTGTAAGACAATTGTTGAAAGACACTATGATATCCTTTGATAGTTTATCGGGACAGTAAACATGAGATTATGACGTGTATAACCATATCTGAAAGACTCCATGACATCATAGATTGTCCGTTGGGACAATAAACATGAGATAGTTTATTAGGACAATAAAATGGGATAGTCTACTAGGATAATAAAAATGGGATAGTCTGTTAGGACAATAAACAATGGAAATTCTCCAGAACAAAAAGCGGGATAACATCCATGAGGGAATTAATGTGGGAATAAAAAGTGAAAGACAATAACTTGGTTATAGAGTCATGAGGACTCAATCGATAAGGTGAACTCGATATTTTATAAGGTGTAAATTCTTGGCTCAGTGATAGAGGTTGGCAAGGATTGTCGAGTTGAGTGGATTCCAAGGTAGATTGAACAAGAGGATGTATTCCCTAGGACCAGGACTTAGGGGTCCGTGGACATAGGGGAAACTAAGGGTGGTTATGTCCGTTGAGGTTATACTGGGCTAAGTCGTTTGGGTTGGCAAAGGAAGGAGTCTGTTAAGGTTTAATCTGGAGCGAACAGTCTACTAGGAAATAGAGAGGATAAGAAATTGAAACCCAAGAAAATAAAGGTCTGACAAGCAATGACCGACAGTGGGTCTCCCTTTCATGGTTGTAGAGGAAAGAAATTTAGTTGAGGTGCATCCAGGTCCGTGTTCTAAGAAAATCTCTACTCTGAAGAAAATTGGTGTATACTACAGATGGAAGAGAAGTTAGTCAGCTGTAGGCTATAGGAAAAAAGTGAAGGTAAATGCCTTATCAATATAATCTGCTAAATGCCAAGGTTAACCAGGGAATGGAAAATTCTTTTAAACCTTCAATCCCTTACCTTTGAATTTTGATTTATATATATGTTTTTTAGAATCTCACTAAGTTCAATTGAACTTATAAATTGTCTGCTTAATTGCAAGATAAGATTTCCATTAGAAATCGAGCAAAGGACTAAGCCTGGCTTTGCCAACATAAAAGAAAAATGGGTTGGTAATCGTAACATGCTTATAGAGGGGTGCTCTTAGAGGTTAAGCCTTGGGGTTTTAGCCTAGCCATAATTTCTTTGAGTTTTACAATCAAAATTGTAAATGAAGTTGTTAAGAAGTAATTTTAAAAGATGTATGTGCAAAATAAACTATTATGTATTGTTAATTTGTTGAAAAAAAATTTAATAATGTTAGTCAATTATTCAATATTTGTAGCATTTGGGACTCGGACTTGGAGAGTAGGTCAGATATGGGTGTTACAAGTGCTTATTCGATGCATCCAAGCAATAATAAAATGTATTATGATCTGAAATAGATATATTGCTGGCCTGAAATGAAATGTGAGATCTCTGAGTTTGTATTGAAATGTTTAATGTGTCAACAAGTGAAAGATGAACACCAAGTTCTGTTAGGGTTGCTACAACCTATTCTGATTTCTGAGTGGAAATGGATATGAGTTACAAGGGATTTTGTATTGGGTATATCTTTAACATAGAAAAAGAAAGATTTTGTTTGGGTAATTGTAGCCATATTAACACAATCAACACATTTTATTCTTGTCAAGATAGATTATTCACTCAAGAAACTAGCTAAGTTATACATCTTCGAGATTGTTAGATTGCATGGTGTGCTACTATCCATTATTTCTAATCGAGATCCAAGATTTATCTCTAGGTTTTGGAATAAACTACACGAGGCTTTGGGCATTAAACTTAATTTCAATGCAAATTTTCACCCACAAACAGATGGACAGTCAGAATGAGTAATTTAGATCTTGGAGGATATGTTACAATATTGTATTCTCAAATTTGAAGGTAGTTGGGAGAAATATATATCGTTGGCTAAGATTGCCTATAATCCTAGTGTTAAAATGGCACCATTTGAAGCTTTATACAGACGAAAATGAAGAACTTAGCTGTACTGGTCAGAATTAAAAAAAAGAAAGTTAACAAGAATAGAATTGATCAGAAAAACTGAAGATAAAGTTCATAAAATTCGAGACTATTTGAAGGCTACGTCGGATTGTCAGAAATCATATGCTGACTTAAAAAAAAAGATATTGAATTTTAGGTTGATGATAAGGTACTCCTAAAAGTATCATCTTGGAAGAAAATTCTCCGTTTTGGCCAAAAAGGAAAACTCAATCCAAGGTTCATTGGTCCGTAAGAGGTTATTGAGAGAATATGGTAGGTAGCATATCGTTTGGATTTGCCGTTAGAACTTGAAAAGATTCATAATTTCTTTCATGTATTGATGTTGCAACGGTATAGATATGATCCTTCCCTTGTGATTTCTCTAGTTGAAATATAATTACAGCTTGATATGACGTACAATGAGGAACCGATGAAAATTCTGGCTCGGGAAGTTAAGAGTTAATAAATAAACTAATAGCATTAGTAAAAGTTCTTTGAAAATGTCACAGTATTGAGGAAGCCACGTCGAAATAAGAGGAAATTGTGACACCCCTTACCCGTATTCAACGCCTGAATAGGGTACGAGTCATTACTAGTCTTATACTCAATCAATCATACAATTTCGAGACTTGACTTTCATCTCCGAATTTAAAACTTTTATTAATATCTCTTAAACAAGCCTATTAGGCCCAAATCATACTTTAGGAGTGGTTCGGGATCAAATCGAACCCTTTTTAAACTTTCTAAAAACTTTTAGAAAATTTTCACTAAATAGTCCACACGCCCATGTGGAGGTAGGGACACGCCCGTGTGGCATATCACACACCCGTGTGGAATTATTTTTCAATTCGAACCTACAGGGGTTTTTACATGGCCGGACACACACCCGTATCCCTAGCCCATGTCCCACACACGGCCTTGACATGTCCATGTGCTCCTCCTGTGGTCGACACTGACTTGTATCACATGTCCTGTCACATGCCCGTGTGTCTGGCCCGTGGTCGACACTGACTTGCATCACTAACATGCAGAGGACACATGGCCCAGCCACACACTCATGAGACTGACCGTGTGTCACACATAGCCTAGACACACGCCCGTGTGCCTACCCGTGTGGATAATAATAAGGCTATTTGCCAAGCTCTTTTTATCACCCTAACTCATACAACATAAATCACATTCAACCATTATCCAAGCAACCCAATCATGCATCATACACACTCATGAATAACCTCATCTTTTCATAGATCAATAATAGTGAGCCATCAACTTTGGAATTATACAAAAGAGTTTATCCTTGAATGAGCCAACACATTTGGCCAAAATACATGAGATTTAACTAAGTCTAGACCTTATACGTTTCGTATTCAAAATGTTAAATCTAATTATACCAAGATGAGTTGATAGTGTGAGTGATCTTCCGATTATCTTCGTATCCTGAGCTAGCTCTTTGACACTATAAAACAAAGGAAAAGAAAAGGGAGTAAGCTTTAAGCTTAGTATGTAACACCCCTAACCCAAAACCGTCACCAAAATATGGTTAAGAGGCATTACTGAACAATCAGAACATTTCACTTTCATTTTATGACACAAAGTCAATCATCAATCAAACATATTCAAATACTAGCATATAGTCCTTTATCGAGGTCTACGAGACCTTAAACACGTGTTAGAAAGAGGTCAGGACTAAACCGAACACTTACAAAAATTTTTAGAATTTTAAGCATTCTTCAATACTGCAAATGTCACACGCCCATGCAGTCAGCCATGTGCCTCACACGACTACCAGACACGCCCATGTGTCCAGGCCGTGTCAAAATAGAGCCTATATACTGACTTGTTCCCACAACCACTAAGCACGCCGGTGTTCCATGGCCATGTAAAATTTAGCTAGCTACTGACTTGATCACACGACCACCAAGCACGCCCGTGTACTAAGGCCGTGTAACCTACTCAGACACACTTTGAAGTGGCTCTTGAGCCATACGGCAGAGACACACGCTCGTGTCCCTTGGCCATGTATGCAAAATAGGCCATTTGCAAGGCCAATTTTCCAACCACACAAAGGTCATACCTACAAACACAATTAAGCATTTTCTCACACACAATATGGCAACTAAATACATGTCATATGATCAACATATCATCCCATCTAATCTCATCACTAATCATATCAACTTATATACTAAATTTCACAACTAATATACATGCATTACCAAGCATGATTCATCCACAATATCAATAGATCATAATAGCTTTAATCCATCACTAAGCTTACCATTCATAAAACATTTTCATTACCATCAAGTCATTCCATAATATGCATCATATACCAAATCCACTCATGCATATAGCCAACATATATCTAGCCACATCACATGGCTATTTACACGTTTCCAATATGTTTCTAAACAACTAGCCTATACATGCCATATTCAAATATACACATCTTCAAAGGTACCAAGACAGATTGCCGATAGTTTGATAGAAATGCTGGCAATCCTCGAATCCAAGCTAGCTTTACTAACATTGTAAAACAGAGAAACAAATCACACAGTAAGCTTTCAAAGCTTAGTAAGTTCGCAGTATAATACAATTAACTCATTGAATCACATCAATGTATAAATTGAACCATCACATAGATAATTTACCAATAATACACAAATTTAACTATATCCAATACTCACATAGCATTCCATTCATCTACTTTCAATTTCACCAACCACATAGGTATCATACATACCTTTGCCACCACTTAGTTACTCACTAACCATGCTATCCAACCATCACATAGATAAAGACACAACTAGGCACATTATCAATCTCAACCATATACTCAAATATCTATTCATTCTACTCTTAAATCTATCATCAACCACATAGGTTCAAACGTACCTTAATCAACACATAGTTACTCACCATTCATGCTACTCAATTGCTCGATATTACCTCTCGTTGAGCCTTTGCTATTCCTTTGATTTATTCGTACACTTAGTGCCAATTTTGTAACCGAAACATAATCTTTACAGCACACCTAGTGCAATATGTTAAACCGAACTTATATCGGTATCGCACACTCAGTGCCTATTCGATAAGCCGAAGCTTCTATCTTTTCGTACACACAGTGCTAATCATTAAAGCTGTAGCTTCTATCGTTTTGTACACCCTGTGCTAATCATTAAAGCCGTAGCTTCTATCGTTTCGCACACACAGTGCTAATCAACTCTGTATCAACTCAATTTTGCACACTTAGTGCCTCAATACTCAAACTCGTACATAACACATTCCATTCCATTAATATACATTCTTTCATTTCTCATCACATAGATACTAGTTTAATAGCAAGTATTATATCCGAACTTACCTTGGACGTCGATATACTGAAACGGTCGATTAATCGAACACTTTGTCTTTGCCTCGATCTCGATTCGAACCTCTCCTTTCTTGGTCTATACACATTCAAATTCAGTCCATTCAATCACCAATTCATTCAATTTAATCCACACACACTTATTTAGGGCATTTTGCAAAATAGCCCTCACATTTTCACATTTTGACACTTTAGTCCCTATTTCATAAAATCACAAAATACACAAAATTTCAAGTCACATATGCTTAGCCGAATTCTTCCCATGCTTATACAAGCCCACACATTTCATTTAGTTCACATTTTAGTCCTCCAATTTACACTTTTCTCAATTAAGCTCAAATTACTCAATTTCACTAAAAATTCCAAGACAAAATGTGTTTATCATTCACATATCTTTCATAATCCATCACAAAACTTCACAAAGCTCATGAATTCATCGATGAAACATTTCATATTCATCATCAAATCACAAAATTTAAGCATGGGTTTTGTAGAGCACAAAGCAACGATCACAAAAACGTAGATATCATAAAAAATCGAAGCAAAAGCATACCTCAATTTAGCTATGAATGTGCCAAAACCATGAAAGCTTTAAAACCCCTTATTATTTCTCAAATTTGGAAAAACAAGGATGATAATGGCTTCCAAATTTCTTTTATTTTAATTAATACATGTTATTTCTTCAATTACTAAAATACCCTTTAATAATAATGTAATATAACACATGATAGTTGGTTTTAATTGTCCAATTGACACCCACTCATTATATAATGGTTTAATTGCCTCTTAAGGCCTCCACATTATAAAGACAACAACAACTAAGCACTTAACAATTAGCACACAACATTTTACACTTTATGTGATTAAGTTCTTTCTCACAATTCGACACACAGTTGATAAAATTTTCATACGAAACTTTCACACAGGCTCAATCACACATTATAAACATCAAAAATAATTTTGAAATATTTTTTGACCTCAGATTTGTGGTCTCGAAACCACTATTTTGACTAGGGTCTAAACTAGGCTGTTACATAATAAGTCTACATGTAAACAATAATCATCATACCATATGTTAAGCAATCACAGACATTACATATTATATAAGAAGAATTCACATTTTCATAATCATGCTTACTCATCTCATCTCATACCATTTTCCAACCATATGAAATATATATTGCTCACATTTATTTGTACATACACCCTGCACTCTTCATCACAAAGCCACATGAATTATTTACATAGACAAGTTCCTCGATGAACCATTCGAATAATGCTGGGTACCCGGTGGTTTCGCAGATAGCCCACCATTAATCAATAATAGGGTAGCCTACCAAATAATAATTTAATCGATGGTATCGCACACAGCCCATCGCGAATAAATAATAAGGTGGTATCGCACACAGCCCACCAAATGATAATTACTGATATTTATCAGTACTTACATTTCCATTCTGAGGTTCATATGAGAGTTACTCATTATCTATCATTTTCAATCAATCTCACCAACAAGTAATTTCATCCATACAATGCATCAATACATAACAACATAGGTACTAAAGATGTATCGTTTACACATAAACTTTCCTCGGTGCAAAATGTATTAATTGACGGTTTAGTCCGTAACCTCGCCTTTTCCTCGGTTAAGGTTGTTTCCATGCTCTCCTTGATCTATATTAATAAAATTTACTCATGATAAATCAAAATTTCTACTTAGGAAAAAATGACCATTTTGCCCTTATACTTTGGCAAAATTACTATGTTGCCCCCAGACTCGTAAATAATTTTTCATCACATTTTCTCATTAAACAAACCTAGCTGAACATTTATTTCTCTTATAAAAATTCATAAAACCCTCATTTCATGGAATTATTACTCAATTACAACCTTTACAAATAAGTCCCTTTAAGTGTTTTCATGGTAACATCTTTCACAAAAGTTATTTCTTGCCCCACTAACATTCATTTTCTTCCATAAAAACTAAGCAACCAACATAAACACTCTTATTGTAAGTTCCTAAACTTTCAACCATTTAGCAAAATAGTCCCCTCATTAGCTAGTTTAAGCTTTAGGGGTTCCAAAAGTACAAAAATTATCAAGAAAGACCTCTAAAATCACTTACATGCAAGAGAATAGCTTGGCTGAAAGTTTGAACTCCAAAAAACTCTATTTTCTCTTCAATTTTTGGTGGAAGAAGAAATGTGAATGGTGAAAGATGATATCTTCTTTCTTTATCTTATTTTATTCATTTTTAGTTACCTAATTTCACCAAAATTTTGGCCAAAATTAATGCTCTGGTCTCCCTTATCTCTATGACCGACCAACACCCTATTATTGGCCTAATTGAACTTTAAGGACCGCCAATTTAATATTCTATGGCTATTAGACACCTCTACGTTGTATAATACAACTTTCGCACTTTATGCGATTTAGTCCTTTTTCACAATTAAGCATACGATTGCTAAAATTAAAGCACCAAAATTTCCATACATCCTTATAATCATGCTATAACATATAAAATAATATCAAAATAATTTTCTTCAACCTCAGATTAGTGGTTTTGAAACCACTGTTCCGACTAGCCCCAAAATCAAGTTGTTACAACTTTCCCCCTTTAGAGATTTTCGTCCCCAAAAATTTTACCGGTAAAAAGGTTTTGGTACTGTTCCCTCATATCTTCTTCCGGTTCCCACGTAGCCTCTTCTACATAGTGTTTATTCCATAACAATTTCACTAAGGCTATGCTCTTATTCCTCAATTGTTTAACCTCTCGAGCCAAAATCTTTATTGGTTCCTCTTCATAAGTCATGTTCGGTCATATCTCAATTTTGGTTGGAGGGATCACATGCGAAGGATTGGAATGAGATCGCCGCAACATCGACACATGAAACACATTGTGTATTCTCTCTAACTCTGCCGGCAAAGTCAACCGGTAAGCTACTGGCCCAATCCGTTCAATAACCTCATACGGCCCTATGAATCGTGGACTCAATTTGCCCTTTCGACCAAATCTCAATATTTTCTTCCACGGGGATACTTTTAGGAATACTTTGTCGCCCACTTGAAATTCAATTTCTTTCATTTTTAAATTCGCGTATAACTTTTGTCGATCTAAAGCAGCTTTTAGACTATCACGAATCACTTTCACTTTCTCCTCGATTTTTTTAACTAGATCAACCCCGTGAATTTTCTTTTCACTAAGCTCAGTCCAATACAAGGGAGTCTGACACTTATGACCATATAAAGCTTAGTATGGTGCCATACTCAACTGATAACTGTTGTTGTAGGCAAACTCAACTAAAGGTAGATATTTTTCCCAACTACCTTCAAACTCTAAAACACAGCATCAGAGCATATCCTCAAGAACTTGAATTACTCTTTCGGATTGGCCATCGGTTTGAGGATGGAACGCAGTACTAAAATTCATTCTTGTACCCAAAGCTTCCTGCAAATTCTTCCAAAACCTTGAAGTGAATATTGGATCTTTATTCGAGATAATGGATATAGGCACCCCATGTAATCTCACCACCTCAGCAATATATAGCTCAGCCAACTTGTCAAGTGAATAATCCACACGCACCGGTATAAAGTGAGCTGATTTTGTTAATCTATCAATAATAACCCACATAGCATCTTTCTTTTTCGGAGCCATAGGTAACCCCGTTATGAAATCTATTGTGATTCGATCCCACTTCCACCGGGAACCATCACTGGCTGAAGTAATCCTAAAGCCACTTGATGCTCGGCTTTCACTTGTTGACAGATCAAACACTTTGTAACAAACTCGGAGATGTCTCTTTTCATACCCGACCACCAATACAACTTTTTCAAATCATTGTACATTTTTGTGCTGCCCGAGTTACTGACAAGTAGCCACTGTGTGCTTAATGTAAAAATTTTCGGATTAACTCATCATCCTTTGGTACACAAACTCTATCATGAAACATCAAGCAATCCTCTGAACCAACCCAAAATTTTAGAATTATTCCCCAATTCGCACTAAGCTCTCTTAACTTGCATCTCACTATCATTCTTTTGAGCTTCACATATCTGCTGAATAAATAATGGTCTAGCCCTCAACTCGGCTAATATAGCACCACCATCGACAACACTAAGCTCGTACTCATAGCTCTCAAAGCATACAGGGATTTCCTGCTCAAGGCATCTGCTACCACATTCGCTTTCCCCGGATGGTAATCGATTACTAACTCATAATCCTTCAGTAATTCGAGTCATCGTCGTTGTCGCAAATTGAAATCTTTTTTATTCATCAAGTACTTCAAGCTCTTGTGATCGGTGAAGATTCGACACTTTTCACTATACAAGTAATGACGCCAAATCTTCAAAGCGAAAACAATTGTAGCCAACTCCAAGTCAAATAATTCTTCTCATGTGGTTTTAGCTGTCTCGAGGCATAAGCTACTACTTTACCCTCCTGCATCAACACACAGCCAAGACCATTTAATGACGCATCACCGTAGACCACAAACTCCTTCACTGACTCAGGTTGTGCTAAAATCGGCACTTCAGTCAATAAAGCTTTCAGTTTCTCAAAACTCTATTGGCATTTCTTGGTCCATTCAAACTTAACATCTTTATGCAACAGTCTCGTCATTGGTGTAGCAATCATGGAAAACCCTTTAACGAACCATCTGTAGTAACACGCTAAACCCAAAAAGTTTCTAATATCTGGCACACTTCCTTGGCAGTTTTGACTCCACAATAGCCGAGATATTACTTGGATCAACTCTAATGCCATCACTCGACACAATGTGTCTTAAAAATCTAACCTCACGGAGCCAAAACTCACTCTTGCTGAATTTAGCATACAACTGCTTGTCTCTTAAATTTGCAACACAATTCTTAGGTGTTCTGCATGATCACTCTCATCCCAAGAATAAATTAGTATGTCATCGATAAAGACAACTACAAACTTATCCAAATACGGTTAGAAGATACGATCTATAAGATCCATAAAAATTGTAGGAGCATTTGTTAAGCCAAATGGCATGACGAGGAACTCATAATGGACATACCTCGTCTGAAATGCAGTTTTCGGTACATCTTGCTCCTTAACCCTCAACTGATAATAGCCAGATCTCAGGTCTATCTTAGAAAACACCGTAGCTCCTTTCAGTTGGTCGAACAAGTCATCTATCATTGGCAAACACTATTATCTTGTTGAGTTGTCTGTAGTCTATACACAATCTCATCGATTCATCTTTCTTCTTCACAAAAAGTACCTGAACACCTCACGGTGAATAGCTCGATCTTGTAAAACCCTTGTCCGTTAACTCTTGCAACTAAACTTTTAACTCTTTCAACTCTAACGGTGCCATCCTATACGGGGCAACAGAAATAGGTGCTGTACCCAGAACTAACTCTATACCAAACTCAACCTCTCTATCTAGAGGCAATCCGGGTAACTCTTCTGGAAATACATCCGGATACTCGCACTCTTGAGTATTCAGTACAAAGGCGAGATAGGACTCACACCATTTTCTCAAGTATTTCTCAGCTACCATAGATAAAATCACTACAGGCATATTATCCAAATTACCTGATTCAACTCGAATGACATCTCTATTTGCACATCTCAATTCAATATACTTACTACCACAGTTCACTAAAACATTATGTGCAGTCAACCAATCCATAACAAGAATAAGATCAAATTCATCAAACGACAAAAGCATGAGATTTGCCGGAAAACAATGACCTCTAATTGTCAAAGACAATTCCTACACACCTTGTTAACTATCAAATGTTTGCCTAACGGGTTTGAAGCTTTTACTACAAATTTCATAAACTCAACAATCATACTCATACTAGATGCCAATTTCATGTAAATATAAGAATGGGTAGACCCTGGATCAATCAAAGCAACAACAGAGATATCATGAAGAAAAGAAATACCCGTTATCATATCTAGAGATGATGCCTCTTCGCGAGCGCGAATGGCATAAGTCCGTGTAGGTGCTCGACCCTCCGATCTCACAGCAGAGTCTCTAGGCGTACCTCTACTACTCGTCCCACCTCCCGGGTTCTTTTGTGGTCTACCCCTTGAAGGTACATGGCTAACTCATACTTCTTGTTTTCTATCCTTCTCATCCCTCTCTAGATAATTCTGGATGAAGTGGTCAGGTGAACCACACTTGTAGTAATTACGATTGTTTCCCCAACACTCTCTAGTATGTTGCCTACAACAATTTGGACAATTCAGTTTATTTGACTTTGTATTGCCCACGCTTGCCATCGAGGTGGCTTGAACTCTCAAGCCCAAATATGTATTACCTCAATCTCGATGTGAATACCCAACTGAAGCAGTCGTCCGAAGGTTCATCTCCTTAGACCTCTTGGATTGAGTTTTGAATGATTTACTTATTGGCCTCTTTCTTGCATCTCGGGCCTCAATCATGGCTTTTCTCTTTTCCTTATTCAACTCCTCAGCCTTACAAGCTCTATCGACCAACACCATGAATTATTTCAATTCCAAGATCCCAACTAGTAGTCTGATATCCTCATTCAACTCTTCTTCGAACCTCTTGCACAAGATAGCTTCAGAACACACATTCTTGTGCATACTTGCTGAGCTTAACAAACTTGCGCTCATACTCTGCCATAGTCATTTTGCCTTGCTTCAATTTAAAGAATTCTTTCTATTTCTGATCCATAAATCTCTGACTTATGTACTTCTTTTGGAACTCTTCTATGAAGAAGTCCCATGTCACTCACTCCCTTGGAACTACCGATGTCAACGTTTTCCACCAACGATATGACGAGCCCTTCAGCAATGACACGACACATTTCAAGCTCTCCTTAGGTGTGCAGAAGAGTTAATCAAATACTCGCATCGAGTTGTTAAGCCAAAACTCTGCCCTCTCGGGGTCACCATCTATATTGGCTCTAAATTCATCGACCCCTTATTTTCGAATCTTATCGATCGAAGGTTTAGTCACTCTTACCAAGTCTATACCTTGAGGAGCCACGGGAACTAGATGAGGTATAGGAGGAGGTGGAGGAGGTTGAGCATTCAGGTTTGCTTATACAAACTTAGTGTACCAATTACTCATCATGTGGAGAAAGGCTTCCCGAGCCTCTTTTTCTTGACCCATAATCTCGGGTCTACTCTCTATAGGCGCAGTCCCTTGCGCGAGAGCCGGCGTGTTACTAGCAGTGTCATTAGCAGTTACTCGATCGGGATCCATTTACTATATGAAAATAAAGTTTAAAATTGTTAGAAGTCACCACACTATCAATATACATTTATGGCAAGTATAGCTAGACTCTTACATATGCTACAGTAGTTCGAGAACCGACTAAATCATAGCTCTGATACCACTAAATGTGACACCCCTTACCCGTATTCAACACTGGAATAGGGTACGAGGCATTACTAATCTTATACCCAATCAATCATACAATTTCGAGACTTAACTTTCCTCGCTGAATTTAAAACTTTTATTAATACCTTTTAAACAAGCCTATTTGGCCCAAATCATACTTTAGGAGTGGTTCGGGATCAAATCGAACCCTTTTTAAACTTTCTAGAAACTTTTAGAAAATTTTCACTAAACAGTTCACACGCCCGTGTGGAGGTAGGAACACGCCTGTGTGGCATATCACACACCCGTGTTCCACACTCGTGTGGAATTATTTTTCAATCCGATCCTATATGGGTTTTCACATGACCGAACACACGCCCATGTCCCTGGCCCGTGTCCCTCACACGGCCTCGACACGCCTGTGTGCTTTATCTGTGGTCAACACTGACTTGAATCACATGGCCTGTCACACGCCCATGTGTCTGGCCCGTGGTCGACACTGACTTGCATCACTAACATGCAGGGGACACACGACCCAGCCATACACCCATAAGACTGACTGTGTGTCACACACGGCCTAGACACATGCCCGTGTGCCTACCCGTGTAGATAAGAACAAGGCTATTTGCCAAGCTCTTTTTATCACCCTAACTCATACAACATAAATCACATTCAACCATTATCCAAGCAACCCAATCATGTATCATACACACTCATGAATAACCTAATCTTTTCATAGATCAATAATAGTGAGCCATCAACTTTGGCATTATACAAAAGAGTTTATCCTTAATGAGCCAACACTTTTGGCCAAAATACATAAGATTTAACTAAGTCTAGACCCTATACATGCCATATTCAAAATGCTAAATCTAACTTTACCGAGATGAGCTGATAGTGTGGGTGTTCTTTTGATTATATTCGTATCCCAAGCTAGCTCTTTAACACTATAAAACAAGGGAAAAGAAAAGGGAGTAAGCTTTAAGCTTAGTAAGCCTACATGTAAACAATAAGCATCATACCATATGTTAAGCAATCACAAACATTACATATTATATAAGAACAATTAACATTTTCATAATCATGCTTACTCATCTCATCTCATCTCTTACCATTTTCCAACCATATGACATATATATTGATCACATTTATTTGTACATACACCCTGCACTCTTCATCAGAAAGCCACATGAATTATTTACTTAGACAAGTTTCTAAACGAACTCTTCAGAATAATACTAGGTGCCCGGTGGTTTTACACACAGCCCACCATTAATCAATAATAGGGTGGTATCACACATAGTCCCCTAAATAATAATTTAATCTATGGTATCGCACTTAGCCCATCGTGAATAAATAATAAGGTGGTATCGCACATAGCCCATCAAATGATAATTACGGATATTTATTCGTACTTATATTTCTATTCTGAGGTTCATACGAGAGTTACTTATTATCTATCATTTTCAATCAATCTCACCAACAAGAAATTTTATCCATACAATGCATCAATAGATAGCAACATAGGTACTAAAGATGTATCGTTTACACGTAATGTAACGCCCCAAATTTTGGGCCTAGAAGAAATAGGTTTTGAACAAGGGAAAAGTTAGGAGACTACACATAAATATTTAGTTGTGCAAGAAAGTGAGATAAATGAATGTCTACTTCAGTGGTTAAGTGATTTAGGAGTGTTTGAAAGTGTTTGAGAATTTAGGGGTTCAAGCCTTGGCTTATGCAAAACTTTTATTTTAAGTGAATAAAATCCTTGGATCTAGATAGTAGGTTCTTAAATTATTGTGGTTAAAATATGATACAAAGGAGTTGTTGGTCTAGTGGTAAAGGGTGTGTAGAGTGTACATGGGGTCTAAGGTTCTAGTGGTGGCGCATCAAAAAGGAAGTATTTATTTTGCTGCCTAATTCATGTGGGTGGCAGAGTTGGATTGAAATATTGCTGAATAGAATTTGAACTAGTCATAGAGATAATTGAGGAGGGATATTTGGAGAGATTCCAGGAGAGAATATTGGGATTTAGGGAGGTTGTTGTTATGGAGAGATAATAGCAGAAAATTAAGGGATAAAAAGTTGATGGAGAGTGTATAGCCGAATTGGAGGAGGATTTTTGGATTTGGGGTTGTTGTAACATCCTGAAATTAGGGGTTTTGCATTTTATGGTTTCTATGTGTTTGGCTTGTTCTGCTTGTTAATTTGGTGTGTTTGGGGGTCTTGGGAAGGCTCGGGATCAAGGCAGGGCCTTGGTAAAAATTTTGTTTTTAGGCACTTTTGGGGAGAGTTGGTTGAGGCAAGTATTAAGAGTAAATTTTTTTGTTTGTTGACACAAGAAGAAGTGTGGTGGAGTGGTAAGAAGACGCCACTTAAGGTGCAAGGGTTTGGTGTCACAAGAGAGCAGCAGGGAGAAGGAGTTCGAGTCTCCTCAGCAGCATCCTGAAGCTTTATTTTTTGTGCTTAGGGATCTAAGGTGTTGGCATTCGACTGGACTCTTCATGATGGTTGGTTGAAGAAGTCAAAGTGTTTGAATGAAAGGTGTGGAGAGAGGAAGACTTGGTCTTCTAATTCAAAATGAGTGAGGGGGAGTGAAATAAGGAGGGAATCGTGGGATTTGGTGAAAGTGGGTAGTGTTGGCCGAATGTTGGAGAGTGGGGAGGGGAATTTCGGCTATGTGTGTTGTTGGGGCTAAGGGTGACGGCATGGGATGTGTGTTAGCTAAATCGAAAGCTTAGAAAAGTGTGTGTGCCGAATTGGTGAGTGAACTTTTATTTTATTTCGGGTTGCTTACTTTTTTGTGTCGAAACGCCCTAGGTGCATCTAAAGTCTCTTCTCATTTCTTTTTGTTTTCTCAACTCTTTCTCATCTTTTCTCTCTTATTGTCAAACCTTCCCATTTGTGCATTCCTTTTTCTTCAAGGTTACCAAGACACCTTTGGTCGAATCTCTCTTCACCTTCCACTCTTCTCATTCAACTCTATTTTGTCCTCTTGCTACTATCTTCTTCTGAAGTTGAATCTTCTTTTGGTTTCTTTTCTTTGAACTGAAACCTTGCTACCTCTCACCTTATTCCTTATTCTTGTCTTTTCTTTGTGAATATTAGCCGTGTACCAAGGAGCAAGGTGTTTGTGGAATTGCCGAAGGTCCTTCTCATCCGATTGTGATAGTTCAAGGTAATACGTTCACTTGTTCAAATGTTTTTCTTTTCTTCTTTTCTTTATCTAAGTTATGACCGCACGACTAAGCCTTCAATATCGATTCATTTCTTCCATATCTTTTACCTCTAGTGGCCGTAGGTAGGAGGGTACTTTTGGGGCGGTATTCTCTTCTCTTGAATCTTCGGTAATAGTAAGGTAAGTGGGTTCTTCCATTTCTTCTTTTCCTTTCGGTATTATAGGAGTCATAGACGAATGATTATTGTGTTTCGATGATTGGGTTTCGGCTAATCCCTTCTCTTTTCTCTCGTTTTGAAACACTCACTTCGGGAAACTCCAGAAGCCGAACGTTTTGAAGTCCAAAGTCTAAAGATTGGTTGATTTTTGAATCTTACCTTTCCATTCGGGTTTAAGGTAAAGAGCCTCTTTTGTTCTTTGTGTTGAGCCTTTATTCATTACTCTGTCATAATTCAACCCTTGCCAGGGAAATCTCTATTTTCGTGATAGTATAGTATTGATCAAGATTTTTCTCCATGGATGCAAGTATTGGTCAAGCTGAAGAGGAGAGTGGACCCATAGTCTTCGCCCCTAAATTTAAAAGGCATGCTATATCAGCGGTTCGAGACTATCCGCCAAGTTGTGGTAGAGAGCCGATGTCTACCTGGGATAGGCAAATAGCCGTTATCCCTGCTAGTGAAAGCATCGACGTAGAGGGTCTAGTTTTACACATTATCAGGTGTGTATGCTCACACTTTACTGGTTAATTAATTCTTGTTAATAACTATGTTGGCTGAAAGCTAAAATGACTATTTTGATAGTCGAGATACCCTCGTGGGTAAAGTTGGAGACACCGGGTAAGTTTTGCTATAACAATACTTTTGGGTTAATATAGTATGAGTTGATTATACATTATACATTCAAAGTATGTTGCTTTCATCTCAGTATGTTAACATATGCATGGGTTTTGGATATGATAAAAAAGGGGAAGTGTTACTTAGGAACTGTCACAGTGGTTTGGTACCACGGTGGGTTGGCCCCACATATCTCATTCAGTGACTATGTCTCAGTGGTTTGGTGCCATGATGGTTTGACACCACGTATATATACATTTCAGTGACTTGTCTCAGTGGTTTGGTACCACAGTGGGTTGGCCCCACATATATTAATCTGGGATTGTCGCAGTGGTTTGGTACCACGGTGGTTGGCCATACACACATTATTAGTGACTCTGTCACAGTGATCTAGTATCACGGTGGTCTGGAACCATAATGGCTTGGTGCCACGGGCGTTTGACTGATTCAGATGATGTAGAGGATGGAAAATTAGGTTGGGCTGGGCTGCATTGCATACACGTTTAATATGTTGTATTGTGTGGGTTAAGGCCGATGGGCATTTATAGGCTTAAAGCCCAGACTTCATTTAATTGGGTATTTAGACACTGAGTCTCGGTGACTCACCCTTTTGCTTAATTTTACAGGTAATCACTAGATCGCGGACTTGGAGCCAAGGCGAACTCGAGGGGGCCATGCAGTATTTTCTAGTAATTTCATTTTCTTCACTTAGAATCACTATTAATTTTTGGTTTTGGTGTTGTAATAAGGCTGCTATAACTTTAATTTGGGATTTGATTAAATGGTGATATTGCAAATTTTATAAACTGTTAAAAATGGGGTTTTCAAAAAATTTTAAACATACACAAATAGTTTTTTTTAAATGGTTAACGAAAAATGGATAACAAGCAACAAATTGATTTAGAGATTTTACTTAAAATCGTAACATCGTATTCAACTGACAAGTTTTATAAAATTCCTTAAATTTGATTTTCGACAAATAAACCTGACTTCGTAATTCAGTTCAAATTAAACACTACTTTAAATTTTCTCTAAATAAAACAACGAAATGCTAAGCTTTTCCAAATTACGATATTTAGTTAATTTTTCCAAAATTTCTTTTCCCTGTAACATACCAGATTTTGTCGTGACGTGTTCACCGGGTTTGGGGTGTTATAATTGTGGTATCAGAGCTGGTTTCAAAAACTCAGCTGTGGGTTTGAGGTTCAAAAATGTTTTCAAAAGTTGATTTGAAAAATGGTTTAGAAAAAAATATATGTTTTTGGAAGCATGGCACCCGAGTCTCCGGCACCAATCCGCACTGTAAGTTTTTTCGATCTTTGTTTGAATTCTTATAAGGTATTGTGATAGTTAGTAGTGAGAAATACAACTCTAAGAATAGAGATGTTTAGAAATATTTCTTGCGAAAATCTACTTCTAGTGCTATTTTATAAGACTACTTAGTAATGAACAGTGGGAGAAAAATGCTAATTTATAAAACTTGTAATTAGATTAAGTCAAATCGGTAGTCATGAACATTAGGGGATGTGGACGTGGTATGCACGGTTGTGGTAGAGGCCGGGGTGTTAGAGTTGAACCCTCGGAGTTAGAGCATGGGCCGGAAGGTGAAGTGCCAGCATCACCAATTGCAAAAGTGGGATTTCAGGATCAAACTAGAGGAGACGATGCTCTGTCTCAGGCTATGTTACATGTTTTGAAGAGGGTTGCAGGAGCGAGCACGAGATCAGTGGCTTAAAAATTTGTGTCGGAGTGACTTCGAGCTAATGGGGCTAAGATGTTTAGGGGCATTTCGGGTGGCTCCCAACGTAGCTGAGTACTGGCTAGAAGCGATTAAGCGCATCATAGATGATCTTGACTGTATCGCAGAAGAGAAGTTGAAAGGGGCAGTGTCTCTTCTCTGGGATGAGGCATACCAGTGGTGGCTTATAGTAAGGGATGGTACAACAGCTGACCGCATTACCTGGGATTTCTTTAAGTTAGCATTCTAGGGGAAGTATATTGGGTCTAGTTATGTGGACTCTCAGAGGAATGCATTCCTAAACTTGGTTTAGGGGAATAAATCAGTGGCTGAGTATGAGGCGAAATTCTTACATTTAAGCCGTTATGCCCGGGGTATTGTTCCAATAGATCATGAGCGTTGTGTCTGATTTGAGGGTGGTCTGAGGGATGAGTTACGAGTATTGATAGATCCGCAATGGGAAAGAGAATTTTCTATTTTGGTTGAGAAGGCTAAAATAGCCGAAGAGGTAAAGCGGTCTGAAAAGCAGAATTAGGATAGGGAAAAGGGTAGGAATAAAAGGAATTTTGGGTCGTCAGGGTCTGTAGGGAATTTTCAGAAGAGGCCTAGGTTGGATGGGCTGAGTCGAGATGCTAAGCCTGTTGCTGTAGGTTAATCTCAACTATGTGCTCGATGCGGGAAATTTCATTTGCGGGAGTGTTGGTTAGGTGGTAGAGGATGTTTCAGGTGTGGATCTACAGGTAAGGGACTATTCGCAAGAGCTAAACAGAGCGTGGCCCGTGGGTTAGAGTTATGTTTAGTTTGAAAGAGGTGGTCAGCAACCACAGAGAGGTCGTGGTCTGGCCAGAGGAGGAAATGGTTTTGGTTGGGGGCGTGGAGCACCGGGCAGAGGTGCTGGAAATATAAATGTGAGACAGCCTGGGTCGGTTTATGCAGCCAGACGCCTAAAGGAGGGCGATGCCGGACGTCATAATCGGTACGTTCCTTATTTTTGGGTTGCCCTTTACTACACTAATTAATATTGGGTCTACATATTCTTATGTTGCTAGTTATGTGTTGGGAAGTCTGAACATAGAATCTGAGATTACTTCTAAAGAGATGACTGTGATTAGCCCTTTAGGACAATCTGTAGTGGTGAACAAACTCTTTAGGAATGTGCCTTTAGAGGTTCAAGGGATAGTTTTTTCGGCTGACTTGATGGAATTACTATTCAGCGAGTTCGATTTGATCTTAGGCATGGACTGGTTAGTTTATTATCAAGCAAACTTGGATTGTACTGCTAAGCGCATGGTGTTAAAAACTCCCGAGGATAATGAGGTGTTAGTGATAGGCGAAAGAAGGAACTACTTGTCCAATCTAGTGTCTGCTTTAAAGGCCAAGGAGTTGACTGTAAAGGATGTTAGAACAGTAAAGGAGTTCTCAGACTATAACATCTGGGATTTAGGGGTCTCGCATTTTAATTTATTTCTATGTGCTAGTATACTTTGGATGTTGTTTGAGTGTGTTTGGGGGCTTTGGGAAACCTTGGGGTTAGGTAGGAGCCTTAGTAAAAAGTTTGGGTTCAAGGCTTTAAGAGAGAGCTAGTGGCGTTAGGCCTTAAGAGATTTTATGTGGGGTTTATGACACAAGAAAGGAAGTGGTGGAGTGGCAGAGGTAACACCTAGGTGCAAGAGGGGAGTGTTGCGTCACAAGGGGTGTCAAGGGGGGAGAGGTTCGAATCATGCTAGTAGCAAAGGGAGTTTTGTTTTTTTTGGTGTGTTTTGCGTCAAGGGGGAGGGAAGTGTTGGAGACGGCTATGGCACTTGAAAGGTGGAAGTGGACTTGGTCAAATCTTTTGAATTGGTGGTGGGGAGAGCTTGTAGGAGCTTGACTCATTCAAAGGTTTTTGAATGAGTGATGTGGAGGGTGTTAAGGAGGAAATTGTGGGGAGTGTTGGTGAGGGGGTGTTAGCTAAAATCTTGAGTGGTATAGGGGAGTAGGTATATTCAGTTTTGGGAGTTTTTCTCCTCATTAGTCTAGTTGCTGAAATTACTAAGCAGAAGCTATTCACATTTTTCTCTTTTCTATCCATATTCATAAGCCAAAAGTGAGAGTATTGGTGCATTTTTGTTCCATCTTTTTTTCCATCTACATCTTTCTTTTCAATCATTTGATTCCTTTTCTTCTTTACTAAATTCTTAAAAGCCAAAATTCACCCTTCATTTGTTCTCTTAGCCGAAACTCTTTAACCCAACTCTCTCTTCCTCTCTTTCATTGGTTACTCCATTTTCAAAAGTCGAATAGCCTATCTCTCTTTTCTTTATTATAGTCGAATGATCTTCTTCCATTTCTAAACCATAGCTGTCTGTATCTCTGGAAGTGTCGTCGTTTTTCTCTATTAAGTTTTCCAATCGGTTCTAATATTGTGGTAAGAGTTCTCTTCTATTCGATCTTTTTTCCTTCTCTTTTGTTTACTGAAGTTAGAAGCCTAACTTTATATATGTGTGTGGCCGAATCTATTCAAGGTTTTAACTTTGTTTCCCTTGTTGGAAGCCAGCGTTAGGGGTATCTAAAAGCTTCAGGATTTAATCGATCAAGGTAAGGAGGGTGTACCTTTGGTTCGGCTAAAGGCCATCTTGTTTCGATATTTAGTGTTAGAGTCAAATCTAACATAACTTACCTTAGGGATTTCATCAATCTTGAAGATCAAGTAGGAACCATTAGGATTTGGGTCGACTTTGGTAAGATTACTCGATTAAGATATTATTTGGGTTCGTTTAGATTTGATTTAACATCTTTAACCGGGTCTTGATTAAGTTACCCTTTGATGGATCGAGTACCAGTCAAGGAGAGAAAGGGGTTGGACGCGTAGTCCCGACTCCCAAGTTTAAGCAGTCGGTTTATTGATTCGGGATTGGCCTCTAGGCTATGGGCGAGCATCTGACTTAGACAAACCGATCACTGTGATCTCTTCGAACGAGGACGTTAGGGAGGCCGAGAGTCTAGTTCTTCAGGTTCACAGGTGTGTAATTAACACACTGTTTACGTATTTGCTTTAATTATGATATGAAATATGTGTGGTAGCCGAGATAGTGGCTGTGGTGATACTATTACCCATATTGGGGTAAACTGATACCAGGTTAGTAACTTTCTTATATTGAAATTTTGGATGGATGTATATGTATATGTGAGACTTTGGTAAGCTTATTGTGTATGCATGTCGGATATGTTCATAATGATTATGTTGTCATCTCATCATAATATATCATGTATGTGTATGGGGACCGGGATATGTTTAATGAAGGAAATGGTATACATTTATGTACGTGGTTTGATGTTAGCCTTGAGCTACATCGTGGTTTGATGTTGGCTTCGTACCTCATCGTGGATTGGTGATGACCTCGAGTCACACTGTAGATATTTGTGATTTTAATCACGTGGACTAGTGGCTAGACCACTAAGTGGATTTTGAGCAGCATAACTGCCAAAGAGGTGTGTAGTGGATGCTGGGTCGATTTAGTAATCCCCTGGTGTGTGGTGGCAGGATACGGGGGTCTGTAGCGGTTGGATGCTAGGTTGGGGGGTTAACATTTTGCATCTTTATATGTGGTATGTGGATTGGTGTGGTTTTAGGCCAAGCCCATTTGTGGAAACGTGTGGAATAATTGCACACTGAGTCGGTTTGACTCACTCTATTTTCCTAAAAACAATGCAGGTGATACATGATTCTTAGACCGGGCTAGAGTGGATACGAGGTGGCCATGCAGAAGCTGCTTTTATTTCTTTAATTATATATATTATATTTCCAATTACTTTTTCGGATAGATTTCATTGTAATAAGGCCGCTTAAATTGTTTTGGGATTTTCGTTATGGTTTTTAAGCCTTAGAATTATTATTGAATTGTTATCTAAACATGGTTATAAAATGTTTTCAACTCAGATATTAAAGTAAAGTTTTGAAATTCGGATTTCCCATAAACAAATTGCTTCGTGGAATTTCTACCAAATACCGAATCAAATGTACAAAAGAGATTCGTTTTAAAACCCCTAAGTTATTTATACTTCCAACTCAAATTCTTTTTGAACAACCACCTCAGTGACATTCCAGATTCGGCCGTGGGGTTTTGGGTCGGGTTTGGGGTGTTACAAGGACATTTTTCCAGAAGAGCTTCCAGGGATACCTCTGGATCGCAAGGTGGAGTTCAGCATTGATCTTCTTCCAGGAACAGCGCCAGTGTCCATTGCCCCATATAGGATGGCGCCGAAGGAACTAGTAGAACTTAAAGTCCAGATTCAAAAACTGCTGGACCGGGGTTTTATCTGACCAAGTGTGTCACCATGGGGAGCGCCGGATGTTATTTGTTAAGAAAAAAGACGGGTAAATGCGGATGTGCATTGACTACAGGCAGTTGAACAAGTTGATGATCAAGAACAAGTACCCATTGCTAAGGATTGACGACTTGTTCGATCAACTACGAGGCGCTTCGATATTTTCAAAGATAGACTTGAGGTCAGGTTATCATCAGCTTAAGGTTAAGGAAGCGGATATTTATAAGATAGCTTTTCAAACTCGTTATGGTCACTACGAGTTCTTAGTGATGCAGTTCGGATTAACGAATGCACTAGTTGCGTTTATGGATATGGTGAACTGAGTATTCCAACCCTATCTGGATCGGTTTGTCTTAGTATTCATAGACGATATCTTGGTTTATTCAAGAACAGAATAGGAGCATGATTTGTATCTTTAGGTGGTTTTGCAGATTTTGAGAGAAAAGCAGCTGTATGCTAAGTTCGGCAAGTGTGAATTTTGGTTTAGGGAAGTTACTTTTCTGGGGCATGTGGTGTCTTGCTGAGGGGATTAGGGTTGATCCCTAGAAAATTGAAGCTATGTTGGACTGGAAACTGCCTAAGTCTTTTTTGGGTTAGCTGGGTACTACAGAAGGTTTGTTGAGGGGTTCTCATTAATAGCTGCATCATTAACCAAGTTATTGTGGAAAGGGGTACCGTTTGTCTGGTCAGATAAGCAACAGGAAAGCTTTGAAAAGTTGAAGATGATTTTGACAGAGGTACTAGTGTTGATTCAGCCTGAGGCTGAAAAGGAGTTTGTCGTCTATTGTGATGCGTCGCACACAGGATTGGGATGTGTGTTGATGCAAGAAAGGAAGGTAGTAGCATACGCATCTCGAGAATTGAGACCTCATGAAGTTAACTATCCGACACATGATTTGGAGTTAGCTACGGTAGTGTTCGCCCTGAAGATTTGGAGACACTATTTGTATGGAGAGAATTAGATTATCTACACCGATCACAAGAGTTTAAAATATCTCCTTACTCAGAAGGAGCTAAATTTAAGGCAGCGGAGGTGGATCGAATTGTTGAAAGATTATGACTGCTCAATCGAGTATCACCCGAGTAAGGCTAATGTGGTGGCGGATGCATTAGGCCATAAGGTAATATCGGACTTGAGGGCAATGTTTGCTCATCTCAGTTTGTATGATGATGGAAGCTTGTAAGGTGAACTTCAAGTGAAGCCTACATGGATAAGTCAGATTAGAGATAAGCAGTTGTCTGATGAATCACTAAGTTCTAAGTTTTAGCTAGTGGCAGGTGGTGAGACAGAAGATTTTAGTGTGAACAGTGATGGGGTATTGTGCTTTCGTGGAAAGGCTTGTATGCCAAAGGATTCTGAGTTAAGGCAGAAGATTCTGCAGGAAGCGCATAGTAGTCCATATGCTATACATCCCAGTGGGAGTAAGATGTATCGGGATTTACGTGAATAGTTTTGATGGTCGGGTCTGAAGTAGGAGGTGGCTGGGTTTGTGAGTAAGTGCTTGACGTGTTAGTAGGTGAAGGCAGAACATCAGTTGCCTTCGGGGTTGCTACAGCCAGTGAAGATTCCACTTTGGAAGTGGGAGAGGATAACGATGGACTTTGTTAGTGGGTTACCTCTTACGCCTACTAAGAAAGATTTAGTGTGCATAATTGTCGATCGGTTGATGCAGTCTGCTCACTTTATACCGGTTTGTGTTGACTACTCACTGTAGAAGTTAGCCAACCTGTATGTAGTAGAGATTGTAAGGTTGCACGGGTACCGATTATACATCGTGTCGACGCAGAGACCCGAGTTTATCATCGGTTCGGAAGGCATTGCATCAAGCTTTGGTTACAAGACTAGATTTTAGCACGGCGTTTCATCCACAGATAGATGGTCAGTCAGGGAGGGTAATTCAGATATTGGAAGATATGTTGAGAGGCTGTTTTATCGACTTCAAGGGTTGTTGGGAGGATTTTCTATCGTTGGCAGAATTTTCTACGCATTATCAGGTGTGTATGCTCACACTTTACTGGTTAATTAATTCTTGTTAATAACTATGTTGACTGAAAGTCGAAACGACTATTTTGATAGTCTAGATACCCTCGTGGGTAAGGTTGGAGACATCGGGTAAGTTCTGCTATAACGATACTTTCAGGTTAATGTAGTATGAGTTGATTATACATTATACATTCAAAGTATGTTGCTTTCATCTCAGTATGTTAACATATGCATGGGTTTTGGATATGATGAAAAAGGGGTAGTGTTCCTTAGGGACTGTCACAGTGGTTTGGTACCACGACAGGTTGCCCCCACATATCTCATTCAGTGACTATGTTTCAGTGGTTTGGTACCACGGTGGTTTGACACCACGTATATATACATTTCAGCGACTTGTTTCAATGGTTTGGTACCACAGTGGGTTGGCCCCACATATATTAATCCGGGATTATCACAGTGGTTTGGTACCACGATGGGTTGGCCCTACAGGCATTATTACTGACTCTGTCACAGTGATCTGGTATCACGGTGGTCCAGAACCATAGTGGCTTGGTGCCATTGGCGTTTGGCTGATTCAGATGATGTAGAGGATGGAAAATTAGGTTGGGTTGGGCTGCATTGCATACACGTTTAATATGTTGTATTGTGTGGGTTGAGGCCAATGGGCATTCATGGGCTTAAAGCCTAGACTTCGTTTAAATGGGGGTTTACACACTGAGTCTCGATGACTCACCCCTCTGCTTAATTTTGTAGGTAATCACTAGATTGCGAACTTGGAACCGAGGTGGACTCGAGGTGGCCATGCAGTATTTTCTAGTAATTTCGTTTTCTTCACTTAGAATCACTATTAATTTTGGGTTTTGGTGTTGTAATAAAGCCGCTATATCTTTAATTTGGGATTTGATTAAATGGTGATATTGCAAATTTTATAAACTATCAAAAATGGGGTTTTCAGAAAATTTTAAACATACACAAATAGTTTTTTTTTAAAATGGTTAACGAAAGATGGATAACAAGCAACAAATTGATTTAGAGATTTTACTTAAAACCGCAACATCGTATTCAACTGACAAATTTTATGAAATTCCTTAAATTTGACTTTCGACAAATAAACCTGACTTCGTAATTCAGTTCAAATTAAACACTACTTTAAATTTTCTCTAAATAAAACAACGAAATGCTAATTTTTTCCAAATTACGATATTTAGTTAGTTTTTCCAAAATTTCTTTTCCCTGTAACATACCAGATTTGGTCGTGGCGTGTTGACCAGGTTTGGGGTGTTACAGTTGTTCCCAATTTGGTGAGAGTTAGAATTCGGGTCTCATTCCTTTTCTTTCAACCTTAGCTGAATACAGCTTCTCTCCTCCCTCACCATTTTCCTTTTCGGTTCTCTCCTAGCCGATTCTCCCTTCTTCTTTTTTAAGCTCTGCCGAATACTCTCTCCTCTTTTATTTTTATCTGTTCTTTTCCTTGTTACGTTGTTACTTTGGCTGAGCAACCATCGCAACTTTCTATTTTTACTATCAGTTTTAGCAAGGGTTCGTTGATCAATTGGGAGCACATGATTTTTCTCTTCCTCTCCCTCAAGTGCTCTTCATTGGCCAAGTACTATAGGTTAATCCCGATTCTTGATTCTTTGTATGCTACATCTCTAATCAGCAATCTTTTTTATCTTTGTTGGTAAGTGGTTATGGTATGATGATGAGTCATCTGTTACTTTTTGAGAAATAGTATTGAGTGGTAAGTGAGGTGCAATTGAGATGGTTTGTCAAGTATGAGTCTAATATAGAGATGGTGACTTTTGTGTAGGAGGTGGTCGAGGTTGATTGGCACATTGCCTGGGAACCAAGGGTGCGATGATCAGTGATTTTCAGAATAAGAGTGTTCAGAACAATGAGGAATTGCAAATCGCATCAGGTGTGTAACAGTACCCTGTAAACAGTAATCGGTGAAAAAGTCGAAAAGGTGTGTACTCACACTGTTTTAACCGTAGGTCGATAAAAGTGAAAAACCAGAAAATATGGCATTTGATGCCACACGGGCGTGCGATTGTACGTGTGGCAATCTTAGCCCACGAAATATGGGCATTTGTCTATAGAGGCCACCATGAGCGATCTCATGGGCTTAGGCCGTTTTGGGCCATGTTGGGTCGAAATGATGACCGAAATACCCCATGGGGTAAAATGACCGAAATACCCCCATAGGGTAAAATGATCGAAATACCCCCATAGGATAAAATATAAGGTAAAATGACCGTTATACCCCTAGGAGATGAAATGATTGTTATGGCCTTATGTTATGTATGACTGATTTACTCTATGATATGTATGATTATGATTGAGCATGACATTTTGCATTCATGTATGATATTATGTCACGACATATTGTATGAGGATGGGTTGTTATATTTGGAGGAAGTGTCTTGTCTTGATAAGGGCCTTGCAGGTGCATGAAGCATTTGTGGACCTACTGATGGATATATGCCATTTATTTTACTGGAAGCTTTGCTGCAATACTGTTTAGTGCCACAACCGTGCTAAACTTGGTGTGTTTGGCTGGGTGGCTCGATTTTATCCCCACATGGTGTGTTTGGGGGGACGAAGTGGTGTGTAGAGGCTGGATTGGGTAGGATTTCTAACTGCATATCTGCATGGATTAACGATACTGTACTATTACTGTATCGATTAATGATATTACATATTGGGCAAAGGCCCTACTGATTACTGGCATTATGATGGGCTCAAGCCCAATCATTTACTATTATAGGAAAGGGCTTAGGCCCACATTGAACTGGACTATTATTGTAACGGGCTCAGGACCAAACTACATTTATCTACTGTTTAAATGACTGTTTGCTTGTTAGGGGATTACACACTGAGTTTTCGTAAACTCAACCTTCTGCTTAACTGTACAAGTAATCCCCCATCGTAGGCGAGTCGGTGCTACGAGGGACTCGATGATGGCCACACAACTTCATCAGTTTTTGTTTTTAGCTTTTGATTAATAAGTAACTGAATTTGGGTATTTTTATGTAATAAGGCCTCTTTAAAGTTATAAACTTTAAATTGGGGCTTTTATTTATTTAGTTTGATATAAACTGCTAGTTGTAGAAAAAGATGGGTTTTCAAAAGGTAACTATTTTCAAAGACAACACATTTTTACAACATTTCCTAAAAAAAACTTCTGCAGTAAATGAGATTTTGAAAATTAATAACGTTTTAAAAGTGATTAGCTTTTAATGATGCACGCTTTGGAAATGAACAACCCATTTTGGAATCACCATTTAATAACAAAATGATTAATTGATTTTGAGGATTTCAACGACAACAAGTTTATGCTAAACACTTCAATGTGACACTGCCTGATTTGGCCATAATGTCTAGGCTGGGTTTGGGGTGTTACACATAAACTTACCTCGGTGCAAAATGTATTAATCAACGGTTTAGTCTGTAACCTTGCCTTTTCCTCGGTCAAGGTTGTTTTCGCTCTCTCCTTGATCTATAATAATAAAATATACTCATTCAATCACTATATAACTCATGATACATCAAAATTTCTACTTAGGCAAAAATGACCATTTTGCCCTTATACTTTGGCAAAATTACGATTTTGCCCTTAAACTCGTAAATCATTTTTCATCACATTTTCTCATTAAACAAACCTAGCTGAGCATTTATTTCTCTTATAATAATTCATAAAACCAATCATTTCCTACATTTATTACTCAATTACAACCTTTACAAATAAGTCACATTTAAGTGTTTTCATGATAGCACCTTTCACAAAAGTTATTTCTTTCCCCACAAACATTCATTTTATTCCATAAAACTCAGCAACCAACATAAACACTCTCATGGTAAGTTCCTAAAATTTCAACCATATTGCAAAATAGTCCCCTTATTAGCTAGCTTAAGCTTTAGGGGGTTCCAAAAGTACAAAAATTATCAAGAGAATAGCTTGGATGAAAGTTTGAACTCCAAAAACCTCTATTTTCTCTTCAATTTTCGGTGGAAGAAGAAAGGTGAATAGTGAAAGATGAATAGTGAAAGATGATATCTTCTTCCTTTATCTTATTTTATTAATTTTTAATCACCTAATTTCACCAAAATTTTGACCAAAATTAATGCTCTTGTCTCCCTTGTCTCTATGACCGGCCAACACCCTATTATTGGCGTAATCACACTTTAAGGACCTCCAATTTAATATTCTATGGCTATTAGACACCTCTACCTTGTATAATAGAACTTTTGCACTTTATGCAATTTAGTCCTTTTTCACAATTAAGCATACAATTGCTAAAATTAAAGCACCAAAATTTCCATACATCCTTATAATCATGCTATAACACATAAAATAATATCAAAATAATTTTCTTCAACCTCGAATTAGTGGTTTTGAAACCATTTTTTTGACTAGCCCCAAAATCAGGTTGTTACAGAAACTATGAAATTGCAATATCCGAAAATTTTCTCTGGTTATATCTTTAAGGATGAAGATTCCTTTAGAGGAAGAGTTGTAACAACCTGTTTTCAGTGGTGTCAGCAATAGTGGTTTCAAGACCACAATTCATATCAGTGAGTCATTGAATATGATTAATTTAATATTTATGAGGCCATTAGAATGTTATATTGAAGTTTGGTCTAGTAATTTTGAAGTTTGAATAGTTAATTAAGGAAAAGGGAGTTGATATGTCTCTAACTAACTACGATCACAATAAAGGCAAGCGCACCTATCGTTCACTAGTATAGTTATAGTAAGACCATTAATATCGTATCCACAAGGACAAAGAGTACTAGTAATTACTATCTTTTTATTATGTAGCTTAAGAATTGGAGTGATTTCTTTTAAACTAAAACTTAATTAAAAATGCAATAGAGAACGAATTGGGAAAATACTTTTAGACAACTTTATGAGGTAGGCAATACCTAAGGAGGAATCCACCTAAACTTCACTTATTACTTTTGATTCATATGATTTATTCACTTGACTTAATCCATAGAAATCCCTGATTTATGTTAATATCTATTTCAAGACTAAAAACAACTAACTCTAGGCTTATTAATTGAAATTTCTTTCTAATTATAACCCCTATTGTCGCATTAACTTGATCTATGGATTCCCTTATTAGATTTGACTCTAATCCGGCAGATTTTCATTGCCCTATTTCTAGGGTTACAATCAACTCCGCTTAATTGTGTTGATCTACTCTTAAGCAGGGACTTTTACTCCTCTGAATAAGCACATTCGACTTAAATTAATAACCTAAATTATCAAAACAAGAATAAGAACTCACAATTAAGAATAAGAACAAATATTCATCTTATAAATCAAATAATAATAAGATCCATCATAGGTTTCATCTCCTTAGGTATCTAAGGGATTTAGTTCATACTAATAGGGGGAAACATCTTAAAATAAGGAAAACAACAAAACATAAGAAAACCCAAAAACTTCTAAAGAACTTGATGGGAGATCTTCAGTCTTGATGGAGATCCTTCTTCCGAGCTGCTTTCGACGACTGTCTTCGAGTATTTTCTGCCTTCTATTCCGTGTCCCTGTTTAGGTTTCCCCCTAGGGTGTTTATATAGGCTCTGGAACCCCTCTCTTGACCCACAAGTGGCATATTCCGAATAGAATTAAACTTTGATACGGTAGGGACATGCCTGTGTGACACGCTCGTGTTCGATTCCTTAGATCGTTCTCACTTCTGCTCGCCATACACGGCCATGTGGTATGCTCATGTACATTGATCCAGGCCATGTTTGATAGCCTAGGCTGTGTTGATTCCGAAGGTAGGCCCATTTTGTCCCGTTTTGGCCCGTTTATAGTTCTTTTTGACTCTCTAAGCTCTCCTCAGTGTAAATCATGAAATTAAGGGATTAGGAGCATCGAATTCATCAAATTTAATGAAAAGTCATCCAAAAGCCAAGCATGGGGTTAAAATATGTATAAATTATGGTTTATCAAGAGTAAATCATAAAAATTGAAAAAGTTAATCATTATTTATATATCTGTGCTAAATGAGTTTAAAAGCATAATTGGATGGGTTTAATTGGCAATTATGCCATAGTGGTAATAATGGAAGGTCATTAGGTGGTTTTGATTAAACTAAATGAAAAAAAAAACTTAAAAGTAATAATAAAAGAAGTAAAAAACATAACATTTTAAGTCATCTTCATTTCTTGTTATTTCCACCCAAAATAACCATTTTTGGACTTAGGAAGTTTGGCCAAGCTTAAGTCTTTTCCTCTAAGTGAATTCAAAGCTTGATTTTCGTAAATTTTATATTTTTGAGATCGTTGTAGCTTAATCTAGCTAGCGCATGGACTATTTCATAATATTGTCTAAGTTTTGAAAAGTTAACATTGTTGTTGTTAAAGCTTTTTGGGTTGTTAATGGTTGGGTTTGAAGCTTTGTTATGAAATAGGTCTATTTTGTAAAGTGAATTTGGTTAGTTTTGAGTTGAAGGACTAAAATTATAATATGTTGAATTTGGCATGAAATTCTTATAATTTTATATGTTTGATAGCTATAAAGGGGTGAGAATGATTTTAGTTTTAAAGTTTATGGCTTAATATGAAAAATATGTTTATTCTGACTTTAGGGACTAAAT